>CM040173.1:0-572500 GCA_022606695.1 Vaccinium macrocarpon
CTTAAAATCCAGAATTTCTTCTTAGGATACCACAGTTAAATACTCAATCAACTGAAAGGGTGGCTACCTAAGAGCCAATTCAAACTAGTGCCCCGTTTTCTAGGATTAAACACCGACTTCATCTCTGAGGATTCGACTCAGGACTTCCGGATATTGTGCTACGTCGGATTTTTAGTTTTGCGCTTGGGACTGTTATTTGCTATACTGAGAATTTGACAAGCACATAGCGCGATTCTACGTCAGCCCACAAGATTTTGGCCAAATCCCGGGACTTGTTGAAAAAATTTCCGAAATTGGAAAGTTCCATTTTGAAGTTATTTGGGCCTACAAGGGTTTGACCTGTCCAATTTACAATAGAATTGGGCCGCTACTTGGCCTCCAAGGTTGTGCCTTTTGGTCACAGTGCGATTCTCCTTCAACTCACCAAGTTTTGGCCAAATTTCGTGGACTCGTCAAAAAAATTGTTGAATTTCAAAATTTCTAATTTAAAGTTATTTGGGCCTCCAAGAGTTTGACCGGTCCAATTTACAATAGAATTGGGCCGGTACTAGGCCTCCTAGGTTGGGTCTATTGATCACAGCGCGATTCTACTTCAGCCCACCAGGTTTTGAGCAAATTGCGGGGGCTCGTCGAGAAAGTTGCCGAAATTGGAAATTTCCAATTTGAAGTTGTTTGGGCCTCAAAGGGTTTGCCGGTCCAATTTACAATAGAATTGGGCACTACTGGGCCTCTTAGGTTGTGCCTATTGATCACACCACGGTTTGATCGGTGCAATTTACTCCAATGTTCTGCCTATTGATAACAGCGCGATTCTGCTTCAGCGAACGAAGTTTTGGCCAAAATCCGGGGGCTCGTCGAAAAAATTGCCGAAATTAGAAATTTCCAATTTGAAATTATTTGGGCCTCCTAAGGTTTTATCGGTGGAATTTACTCCTAGAGTCTGCTTATTGATCATAACGCTATTCTGCTTCAGCCCACCAAGTTTTGGACAAATTCCTGGGGCTCGTCGAAAAAATTGCCAAAATTGAAAATTTCCAATTTAAAGTTATATGGGACTCCAAGGGTTTGACCGGTCCAATTTACAATAGAATTGGGCCGCTACTCGGCCTCCTAGGTTGTGTCTATTGATCACAGCGCGATTCTACTTCAACCCACCAAGTTTTGCCAAATTCTGGGGACTTGTTGAAAAAATTGCCGATATTGGAAATTTCCAATTTGAAGTTATTTGGGCCTTTAAGGGTTTCACTGGTCCAATTTACAATTGAATTAGGCCGCTATTGGGCCTCCTAGGTTGTGCCTATTGATCACAACACAATTCTGCATCAGCCAAACTAGTTTTGGTCAAATTCCTGGCTCGTCGATGAATTGCCGAAATTGGAAATCTCCTATTTGAAGTTATTCAGGGCTCCAATGGCTTGACCGGTGCAAATTCTTATCTCGTCGATAAATGGCCGAAATTGAAAATTTCCAATTTGAAGTTATTTGGGCCTCCAAGGGTTCGACTAGTCCAATTTACAATAGCTTTGGGCTGCTACTGGGCCTCCTAGGTTGTGTCAATAGATCACAACGCGATTTGGCTTCAGCCCACCAAGTTTTGGCCAGTTTTTAGGCTCATCGATAAATTTTCGAATTTGGAAATTTCCAATTTGAAGTTATTTCAGCCTCTAAGGCTTGGCCGGTCTATTTTACCATGGAATTAGGCCGCTACTAGGCCTCCTATTTGTGACTATTGATCACAACACGATTCTGCATCAGCCAACCTTGTTTTGGCCTCAATCTTGACTTGCCAATAAAATGCCAAAATTGGAAATTTCAAATTTGAATTTATTTAGGCCTTCATGGGTTGACCGGTCCAATTGACCATAGAATTGGGCCGTTGTTGGGCCTTCTACGTTGTGACTTTTGATCACAGCGCGATTCTGCTTCAGCCAACTAGGTTTTGGCCTAAAACTTGTCTCGTTGATAAATTGCCGAAATTGGAAATTTTCAATTTGAAGTTTTTTGGGCCTCCACCAGTTTTACCAGTCCAATTTACAATAGAATTGGCTCGCCACTGAGCCACCTCGATTGTGCCTATTGATCCCAAAGCGATTCTGCTTCAGCCCACCAAGTATTGGCCAAATTCCGGGCAAGTCGATAAATTGCTGAAATTTGAAATTTCCAATTTGAAGTTATTTGGGCCTCCAAGGATTTGACTAGTCCAATTTACAATAGAATTGGGCTGCTACTGGACCTCTTAGGTTGTGTCTATAGATTACAAAGCGATTCGACTTCAGCCCACCAAGTTTTGGCCAGTTTTCAGGCTCGTCGATAAATTTCCAAAATTGGAAATTTCTAATTTGAAGTTATTTTGGCCTCCAAGGGCTTGACCGGTCCAATTTACCATAGAATTGGGCCGCTACTAGGCCTCCTATGTTGTGACTATTGATCACAGCACGATTCTGCTTTAGCCCACCCTGTTTTGGCCTCAATCTTGACTTGTCAATAAATTGCCAAAATTGGAAATTTCAAATTTGAATTAATTTAGGCCTTCATGGGTTGACCAGTCCAATTGACCATAGATTTGGGCCACTGCTGGGCCTCCTACGTTGTGACTTTTGATCACAACGCAATTCTGCTTCAGACCACCAGGTGTTGGCCTCAATTCGGGCTCATTGATAAATTGCCGAAATTGAAAATTTCCAATTTGAAATAATTTGGGTCTCCAAGTGTTTGACCTGTCCAATTTACAATAGAATTGGGCCACCACTGCGCCTCCATGGTTGTGCCTATTGATCACAGCGCAATTCGTTTTATGCCCTCCAAGTTTTGGCCAACTACCGGGCTCGTCGATAAATTGTCAACATCTGAAATTTCCAATTTGAAGTTATTTAGGCCTCCATGGGTTTGACCGGTCCAATTAATAGTAGAATTGGGCCGCTACTGGGCCTCCTATTTTGTGCATATTGATCACAACGCGATTTTTCATTAGCCAACAAGTTTTGGCCAACTTTCGGGCTCATCGACAAATTGTCGAAATTGAAAATTTCTAATTTGAAGTTATTTGGGGCTCCAAGGGTTTGACCAATCCAATTTACAATAGAATCTGGCCACTACAAGGTCTCCTAGGTTGTGCCTATTGATCACAACGCGATTCTTCTTTAGCCCACCATGTTTTAGCCAAATTCCGGGCACGTCAATAAATTGGTGAAATTTGAAATTTCCAATTCGAAGTTATTTGGGCCTCCAAGGGTTTGACCGGTCCAATTCACAATAGAATTGGGCCACTACAGGGACTCCTAGGTTATGACTATTGATCACAGCGCAATTCTGTTTCAGCCCACCAAGTTTTGGCCTCAATCCGAGCTCTTTAATAAATTGACGAAATTGGAAATTTCAAATATGAAGTAATTTGGGCCACCAAGGGTTTGACTAGTCCATTTTACAATAGAATTGGGCCGCTACTGTGCCTCCTAGGTTGTGCCTATTGATCACAGCGCGATTCTGCTTCAGGCCACCAAATTTTGGCATAATTCCGAGCTAATCAATAAATTGCCAAAATTGGAAATTTCCAATTTGAAGTTATTTGGGCCTCCAAGGGTTTGACCGGTCCAATTTACAATAGAATTGGGTCACTACTAGGCCTCCTAGGTCGTGCCTTTTGATCACAACGTGATTCTACTTCTGCCCACAAAGTTTTTGCCAAATTTCGGGCACGTCAATAAGTTGCTGAAATTTGAAATTTCCAATTTGAACTTATTTGGGCCTCCAAGGGTTTGACCAGTCCAAGTTACAATAGAATTGGGCCGCTAATGGGAATCCTAGATTGTGCCTATTTATCACAGCGAGATTATGCTTCAGCCCACCAAGTTTTATTCAAATTCTGGGCTCGTCGATAAACTGACGAAATTGGAAATTTCCAATTTGAAGTAATTTGGAACTCCAAGGGTTTGACTGGTCCAATTTACAATAGAATTGGGCCACTACTGCGCCTCCTAGGCTGTGCCTATTGATCACAACACGATTCTACATTAGCCCAACAAGTTTTGGCCAAATTCCGGGCTCATTGATAAATTGCTGAAATTAGAAATTTCCAATTTGAAATATTCGAGGCTCCATGGGTTTGTTCAATCCAATTTACAATAGAATTGGGCCGCAACTGGGCCTCATTGGTTGTGCCTTTTGATCATAATGTGATTCTGCTTAAGCCCACCATGTTTTGGCCAAATTCCGGGCACGTCAATAAATTGCAGAAATTTGAAATTTTCAATTTCAAGTTATTTGGGCGTCCAAGGGTTTGACAAGTGCAATTTACAATTGAATTGGGTCGGTACTAAGCCTCCTAGGTTGTGTCTATACGGCACAGCGCGAATTGGTTTCAGCCCACCAAGTTTTGGCCAAATTCCAGGCTCGTCGATAAGGTTCCGAAATTAGAAATTTCCAATTTGAAGTTATTTAGGCCTCCAAGGGCTTGACTGGTCCAATTGACCGTAGAATTGGGCCACTGCTGGGCCTTCTACGTGGTGACTATTGATCACAGCACGATTCTGCTTTAGCCCACCATGTTTTGGCCTCACTCTTGACTCATCGATAAATTGCCGAAATTGAAACTTTCCAATTTGAAGTTATTTGGGCCTCCAAGGGTTTGACCAGTCCAATTTACAATAGAATTGGGCCGCCACTGGGCCTCCTAGATTATGCCTATTAATCACAAAGCGATTCTGCTTTAGCCCACCATGTTTTGGCCAAATTCTGGGCAAGTCGATAGAATTGGGCCGCTACTGGGCCTCCTTGGTTGTGTCTTTATAGCACAGCACGAATCGGCTTTAGCCCACCAAGTTTTGGCCTAATTCCAGGCTTGTTGATAACTTTACGAAAATGGAAATTTTCACTTTGTAGTTATTTCTGCCTCCAAGGGCTTGACCAGTCCAATTTACCATAGAATTAGGCTGCTACTGGGCCTCCTATGTTGTGACTATTGATCACTGCACGATTCTGCTTCAACCCACCTCGTTTTGGCCTCAATCTTGACTTGTCGATAAATTGTCGAAATTGGAATTTCCAGTTTGAAGTTATTTAGGCCTCCATGGGTGGACCGGTCCAATTGACCATAGAATTGGGCCGCTGCTGGGCCTCCTACATTGCGACTTTTGATAACAGCGCGATTCTGTTTCAGCCCACCAGGCTTTCGCCTCAATCCGGGTTCGTCGATAAATTGCCGAAATTGGAAATTTCCCATTTGAAGTTATTTGGGCCTCCAAGGGTTTCACCGGTTGAATTTACAATAGAATTGGGCCACCACTGGGCCTCCTAGGTTGTGCATTTTGATCACAACGCGATTTTGCTTCAATCCACCATGTTTTGGCCAAATTTTGGGCACGTAATTAAATTGTTGAAATTTGAAATTTTCAATTTGAAGTTATTTGGGCCTCCAAGGGTTTGACCGGTCCAATTTACAACAGAATTTGGCCGCTAGTGGGACTCCTAGGTTGTGCCTATTTATCACAGCGCAATTCTGCTTCAGCCCACCAAGTTTTGGCCAAATTCCGGGCTCGTCAATAATTTGCCAAAATGGGAAATTTCCAATTTGATGTTATTTCGGCGTCCAAGGGTTTGACCAGTCCAATTTACAATAGAATTGGGCCGCTACTGGGCCTCTTAAGTTGTGGACATCCGTTTTGGGACGGAGGGAGTATTATAAAGTTTTAGTGGTTTGACAGTTTTATATAGTATTATTTTGACCTGATGAGAATTTTTTAGAGTTGGGCTTGACTTAATGGTAATAATGGGATCCAAGAGTGACCTGATTATTAATGTCCTTTAGCTTTTGCCTGGTGTTTTTGATACCGCTTTTTGACATTCAAATGAGCATTAAAATTCAATAGTTCTTATTTAGACCTTGTTTGTCTTCATTATTTCATTCATAGCAATGATGATTATTGTCCAACCTCTAACGAATCTCTCATACAGGATTGGCCTAGTATATTATGTAAAGGTAAATCTATGGAAGTGGTAATTCTTTTAGCCAACTTCTCCATTAACATTTGTATTGAAATAAAATATGAAAGAGGTCCATGTAGTAAATCTAATTATTCCTATATTCTCAAAAGTAACAGTGTTCTAGGTTTTTCTAATTAATAAAAAAAGGCCAGGGTGTAAGTGGAGATCTCATTTTTTTGTAAGTGCCTTACATAGCAAGATAACCACGAGTTGTTAAACTAGCAATTGATTCTCCATATTTCAACAATACGAGTCCTTCAGTTCAAAAACACAAGTCAGAGTGCAATGACTTTGCTGAAGTTATTACCTTATCAACCCAATGTGAAAATGTCAAGGCCACAGTGGTACTTATAATGTGTAGAAATATTCGATAATGATATTTCTTCTTCTCAAAAAATATTCTATTCAAGAATCAGACCATATTCATGGAGTGAAAGGTTTTCTTTAAGAAGTTATGCCAATAGGCCCCAAGCAATGAGAGGTTATTTAGTGCTCTGGGAGCAATGGTCGATCCACGCCACGCCAATCATAACATAACACGTCACTTTGTCCTTAATTTATCAAACAAAAGTATGAGTCTCGCAATATTTACCAATCACAACACATAGAACATGGAATAATTTCTACTAAGCAAGAGCAATGTCTGGGGCTAATTTAATTACATCTTACTTTTTTCGAAAGGTTTCTATCACTTCAAGTTCCACATACTAAATTACCAGTGGAATGAGTAATTTACAAGATAGTAAAATACATATATCACCATAAAATTTAGAATGTGGGGTACGCTTCTCCGGTTGGACGGCTTGAACCGTTTAGAGGATCAATCGGGGATGAAGGATGTAGAGGCGGATGACTTAGCCGCACGGACGAACTGCTTGAAGTATGACCTGCACAAGTAGCACTCGTGTTAGCACCTTGCCCGGACGGTGGTGGTCCGGGAAGACACTCCGACGATCAAGTAAGTTTCTGATGATAGGATGTATGAAGTGAAGCAAGGGTTCTTGTAATTAAAGGTCTGTGTGTTTTTACCTGATGGGGGAGTTCCCTTTTATAGGCAAAATGAAGCGAGCACACGGGCGTAATGGCGATCACTTAGCTGCCGGTGGCGTCATCTGCTCGAATGCATCACATCTCGGGACATCACCCGGCTGTAAACGATCTGCGCGGTCGCCGCCGGGTGCAGCGTCGACGCGGCGTGACACTGCACGGCGCCTGGAAGCGCGGCGCTCGACACCACGACGCCTCGGTCCATCACGTCAAATTACCACCAGGTAATGCGGCTTCGTTTATCACGAACCCTCGGCTATGTCACACCTCGGCCAATCGTCACTATCGAAGCGATCGGCGGTCTGACTTCGATGCCGATCTCTGGGTGATCGGTCCCTGAAATCGTGGCGCTGGGTAACCACCATATTTAACCAGCCAAAAGTGATTTGATGGTGACCTGGCCGACCAAAGCGCTCTCGTCGGGGACCCTTGGTTCGGCTGAAGGAGGGGCAAACCTCGCCAGAGCCCCCATCGATCCTTTTGACCCACTTACGGACCATTTGCTACAATAGCCCTCGGCTCCTCCGTTTGCCCTGCAGAGGCAGCGGTGGAGATGACTCATGCCGGGCGGGTCGCGGTGGATTGGCGATACTCGAAGAACTACCTCTTGTCAAAAGAGCGTCAAATCGATCCGCGTCCGTAGCTGCAAGCTAGGGCTAGGGGTGTCCGCAGCGTCTGCGGCAAGCGCCTTTCACCTGCGGTGGTGGTGACATGTCTCATTGGTTGCGAGAGGTGCCTTTGCGGCTCGAGGGCAGTGGCGTTGATAGCAAAGAGGAGCCATTAATTGCACCGTACCGTATACCACGTGTCGTCTTGTCGTTGGCCGAATGGGAAACGCGCCGTTTCCCACCTAAAATGACGTTTCGAGTCATGATGGTTCGGATTCCTCGTGGTTGGGGAAGATCAATCGGTGCGACCCCCTCCCCCAAGCGTTATATAAACCATACCAAGGGGAGAGGACACACTTCTTCTGCTTCTCTCTCTAGAAAAACTTCGCTTTTGCTTCTGCCCGTCTTCCACCGCCTCCTGCTCTGCTCCGCCGTCAGCCACCACCAGCACCACCACTCTCTTCCCCTTACTAGCAACTCCGATGCCATTTTCTGCGAAAATCTTCAAGGTAAATGCCAAATTTCTCATCGCCCCTTGCTATCTTTCGTTTTTCGTCATTTTTGTTTTATCAAACATTGCTAGACCGCATAGGAAGCACGATTTTAGAACGAAAAAATGTGGGAGAGATGGAACACTGGGCTCATGAAGAACCTAGATCTTCAAACTGTTCATCTCCCCCCTCCGTTGAACGCTAGAGGGAACGAATAGTTTGTCTGGAAAACCCAGAGCTACAAACTGTTCATCTCCTCTGTTTGAACGTGTCCTTCCGAACGGGGGCCTTCAACCGAACGCCCACCCAATTAGCCCCTCAAGCACCACAAGCCTTCTTAGATGCCGAGCCCCTCTAATCATTTTCACCGCGTAATTTGTTTTAATAGGTTTACCGGCATGGCGGAGTTCTCGAAGTTCTCAACGGAAACCGGCTCCCCACGGCGGCGGGTGCCGCTGACGCCGGCCGGATTGCTGCCTTGGGGGCGGAATATCCATCAACGTTCCTCAACACAAGGAGAGTCAGGGACGTTCCTCGTCCGTGGTCCATCTGACTCCAACGACTTAGCCGAGGAGGATGACCATGGTGTAAACCCGGGAGAGCACGGCTCGAGCGCCACGGGATCGGGCACCCGTGAGGTGACCGAACAGAACCCAGTGGCGGATGTTGCAGGCACCTCGGCGAATCAACCGAGCACCTCGACAACGGAATGGAGGGCACCGGGGGAGAGAGAGCCAGCCAGACCGACGCGTGATCCTCATTTTGCCGCGCGGGGCCTTGTCACCATACGCCAAGCATACGTCGCGACAGGCCCGGAGTGTGGGACGAAGTTTCGGCCAGTGCATTGCAGATCCCAAACGGCGTCGTGGTGGAACCCCAGAGGGGCGATGACCTACTCCAAAGAACTTCATGCGTCATCCCCTCTGATGTAATTAATCAGGGGAGAGTGCGCTTTCCTGCACCCCTTCCTCGAATGTACACAGCCCCCTCTGGTGGCGCGTGCCCGGTTGCCATCAATTTCTTCGAATCATCTACTCTTGCCATTGCTGCAGTGGGGAGAGCGGTCTCGGCCTCTTAAGCCATAAACTGCCGCATATGTACAACATGGGGCCACAACTTCGGCCAGCAGCGGCCGCTATTTCTTCTCCACCCGCCCGGGGTTTGACCACTTAGTGTCGCGGCTTACCGACACCGACAAGTGGGTAGTCGAACACGTGAAGGTGTCCGGCAATTTTGAGTTCGGACCACCCGACCCTCAGTTCGACTGGCTCCACCGTGACCCGAACCCACGTCGTTTCCCAATTCCTCAGTTCAGGGGCTCGCCGAGTATGCTTATTTGCACCTTTAGATTGTTTACAATTTTCTTCATGATTTTGCCAAGTGTCTGAAAACTAATACTTGTTTTCGCGGGTGTCTGGGGGCTCTCAGAAAGGGATTGGCGGTACAGGACAAACTCTGACCCAACTAGCATCCTGCGGCCGGGGCGCTGGCGGCTCTCCTCGATTCTGAGCCTATCTACAAAGGTTATTTGCTCGAAGCCCCGCGTTCTCATTCCGATAGATCCGATGGCCCCCCGAAGACGCCTGAGGGATCTCATGAAGGAGAGGGAAGAACGGGCCAAGCTCCTCTCGGCGTCGGCGGGAGAACCGAGGGGCGGCGCGAACTCACCAAAGGGGCCCGGGGACTCTTTCCACGGAGGGCGGGGAGGCTCCCACCCGGCCGCAGCCCTTGGGAGAACGCAGGCGGGGGGAGGGAACCGAGCCGCCTTCTTCTAACTCCACCAACGCCCCCAACCCCCTCTCTCCTCGCCAGCAGCCCGAGGTGGCAGCCCCTCCCCAAAAGTGAAGGCGAAGATGTGGCCATCGAGGGTAGATGCTTGCAAGAGCCATCCCACTTCACCCTGTTGTGCTCAAGCCAGAGGGGCTCCTCTTGAAGAAGAAGATAGCCTCGGCGAGGGCGTGACTCTCGGCGAGGCGGTGATGGGGATGACACTTTCTTGGGAAGGACATGGCCGCCCTCCGGCTCCCGTGAGGCGGCAACACTTATATGTTCTTCTTCAAGCAGCCATGGTAAGCTTTCTTTGTGCATTCAGGTAAACTGCAGTATGCGGTTTGTTGCTTTGTTGCTGATCATATTTTGATCGCGGTAGCCTTGTGTATCGGTCTACGATGGTCGGTAGAAACTAATGCTTGGCCAGTAGTGGAGGAGGAGATACAAAGTCAGCGCCCAAAAGAGGCGGATGCGCGAAGAGCATGGTCGTCTTCGTTGAAGAACGAGCCTCCTCGGTAGAAGACAAAGTCTCTCGAGCTGAAGAGGATGAGTGGGAAGGCGAACAAAGACCCGCGAGGAGGCTGGCGGAAGGCTATCCGCGGGTGAAGAATTTCTTCGCGGTGATATCGCTGCGTAGGAAGATGCCAACGCGAAGGTCACCGAAGAGCTGCAGCAGCTGAAGGCCGATCTGCCAAAAATGATATCGGATGCCGGGATGCGAGGCCAAGGAGGAGGGGGAGGAGTAATGTCTGGGATGAACTCTGAGGAGATCAAGGCAGGCTGAGGTCAAGATCGCAAGGGAGGCGCAAGTTTCCTTTGTCCTTAGCTTCAATGTCGGTCTCGACATGCTTGCCTCCGGCCGGCGACTCTCGCCGGGCTCCCCCAATCGCTCCTCCCTTGGTCCTCCCCGTCGATCTCGCCGGAAGCGGTGCTAGACTTCGATGAGGCCGAGCATGAAGCCCAAGCCGCCGAAGGTCGATCCTCTGCGGGAAATTGACTTGTACTAGATTCTAGTTTTTTTTTTTTGTTACCGCAAGACTCAGATTTTGATTCAATGCGAGGCTATGTTTTAAATGGATGTTTGAAGTGTTTTATCACCATTAATTCCGCAATGTCTTGATTTTGAGTTGTTTTATAATTCTGAACATGCTGAGTAGTGCCGAACGGGGTGAGCAATAGCCCCTCGCCCGATTGGGAAGCGAAGCGGAATAGCCCGTTTTGTTTCGTAGAAGGAAATAAATCAACACGCCTTAAGCAATGTAGGACCATTAGCCTTTCAACTAGAAAGCACAAAGTAACCCCCCACCTTTGGGCGTTAGGAGGGCAAGTGAGAGACCCCGCCCAGGCGTTCGGGGGGGCAAGTGAGACCCCCACCGCCCGGCGTTCGAGGAGAACAAGTTTTAATAGCCCCCGCCCGAAGGCGTTTGAGGGGAAAGTGGCGACCCCGCCCGAAGTGTTAGGAGGGCAAGTTTTAATAGCCCCGCCCGGCGTTTGAGGGAAAGTGGCGACCCCGAAGGCGTTGAGGAGGGGCAAGTTTTAATAGCCCCCGCCCGGCGTTTGAGGGAAAGTGGCGAGGCGATTGTCAAAAGTAAAAGCGTTATCATTCCATAGGCCTTGGTACATTACAAAAGGATTGCGGAGGATATCAAAAATGGCGAAGACAAAACCTTAAAGCGTAGTATTTTTGCAACTTGCTTTGCGTTCAAGGATTAGGAGGCAGGAGTGCCATCCATGGTAGAGTCGTGGTAAGCGTATAACCCAGCGGTGATGCGGTAAAGGTCCTTCCGGTTTGGCATGAATTTCTTCTTTTGACTCTTACGGACTACTTCGAAGGACCAAATTAAAATGGTCGACATTGAAGAGGCGTGACCCGTACCGCAGCTTATCGTAGCCCGCGGGCAACCTGCTGGCGATAGGACTTCGTGCGATGTGAGCCTGCGTCGCGGAGGGTATCAATTTCATCGAGCGAGGCCGCGAGGTGCTCCTCATTAGATGCGGGGTGCAAGGTCACCGGTCTTGGCGGCGTGGGGAGAGTGGCGGCTAAAGGGAGGGCGACTTTCATACCATAGGTCATAAGCGGCGTGCAACACGTACTCGCCCAGGTGGCGTCGTTCGATAACCCACAAGACCTTGACTCCTCGACCCATTTGCCCGCGTTTGTTAGTGAGGCGCGCTTGATCCCGAGGATATGGTTTTGTTAGTGGCTTTGGCCTGACCGTTGCCTTGTGGGTAAGCGACCGTAGAGTGGTAGATTTTGACGTTGTGTTTGCGACAAAGGGATTTTACCCCTTTGGCGACAAATTGTGTACCGTTGTCAGAAATGATAGCATATGGCACGCGGCGGGGAGATGATGTTCTTCGGAGGAGCAGCTCGATGTCTTCAGGAAATCATGTCGATTGGTTAAACCCGACCCACCATTGAAGTAGTCAGTCGCCGTGATGAGGTGTTTGTATCCGCCGGGTGCCGTGGGTAGGACACCGACAAGGTCAAGCCCCCAGTGGGCAAAGGCAGGGGCTCGTCACGGGTTGAAGCGGCATAGTTGGCTGATGGAGCAAAGGGGAGTGTTTCGGCCGCGAGTTGCGGCCGGCGGACGGAAGGCCGGCGGTTGCGCATGGAGGGCCACCAATAGCCGCGAGTCGCGGGCCGCGATCGGCCCGGTGAGCGACCTCCTCGGTGGGTGCCACGCCTGGCCTTCATGAAGCTCATGGAGAATAGTTTGAATCTCGCTATCATAGACCACATGGAGTCGGGCCCTCGTAGGGCGCTTGTAGAATTTGTCGATCCCTGGTGAGAAAGTAGGAAGCCGGCCCGACAGCATTATCGCGGTGGGCCCTCTTTTTGTCGGGAGGGCTGCTCATCCGAGGAGATAGGCTATCAACGGGTCGGCCCATGTACACTTGCGCGGCTCAACGAGGAAGACACTCGGAAGAGTCTCGAAACTCGGCGAGTCAATCTCGCCGAGGTGAATCGTCCTGTTTCCTGAGAGATCGGTGCAGACGGCGCCCAGCCCGGCAAGTGCGTCGGCATGGGCATTGTGCTCTCGGCCAATCTGCTCAAAGCGCCAACATGTATGCACGAGCCCGCTTCATGGCGGCTACTTAGGCGACATATTGGTTCATCCTTAGATTTAGTGCCTATGAAATCCCGGTTAGCGATTTGACAACTGGTGGGAGTATTTATAAACTTTGAGCGTCTTGGCCCATGTGTTTGTATTGCCCTTGACCGGCGATCGAGCTTCATACTTTCGGCATCGTTATTGTGGGCTAGAACCAATGCCGAGCTCTCGTGCATGGTTCCGTTAAATGAAACCGGACCACTCCGACCCGACTCCTGGTACATTGGAAGCGAAGATCAACATCTGAGAACGCCCGGTGTCCCCAATGAATATTTGGGGGTTTGTGGGTGGGGGAATAGCCATTTTAGTAATGAAGTCAGTGGTAGGAGAGACTTGTCTTGAGAGGGTTGGTGGGGATGGGCATACTCGTCCATATTTGCTCCTTGGTTTCAAAGCTTGACCCCGGTTGGAGCTAGCGTCATTTCGGTATGAAATCGACTAGGCGGCCCTTAATCACCGTCAGGTGGGTCGTAAACCGAACATCGAAATTGGCCAACTCTAAGGACCATTTGCATATCCTAGCAGACAGGTCGGCCTTCCGTAGGATTGCCCTTAGGGGAAACTCCGTGATTACCACGATGGTGTGGGTCTGAAAGTAGGGAATGAGCTTCCTTTTACCGCTATTCTGGCGCTAAGGCTAGTTTCTGTCCGGAGGTACCTCGCGTCACCGGGCCGCGCCGGGGTCTTGCTAGAGTAATAGATCGGTCTTTGCTCGGATCCCTCTTAATGGGGACCAAAGCGAACTCTTTGCATGGTAGGAGCCGGTGACAAATGTAGATCCTGATCACCTCGCCGACGGTGTAACGAGGAGAGGAGCCCGTGACATGTAGTCCTTCAAGTCATCGAGTGCTTTGTCGCATTCTTCAGTCCACCGAAACGCTCTCTTGCTCGTTTTAATCAAGCGAAGAACGGCTTCTGAGGCGTCAGAAGACTTCTTGATAAAGCGATTGACCGGCGGCCATGCGTCGGGGAGGGCTGTACCTAATTCAAGGTGGTAGGAGCTCGGAGGGTCTGGATAGCCGTCACCTGATTCGGATCGGCCTCGATGCCTCGTTGCGTGACTAAGTATCCGAGGAACTTACGGACCCCCCTTAGAATGCACGCCAGCGGCATTCAACCGCAGCTTATGCTTCTTTAGGATGCCGAAGACCTCGGCGAGGTGTCCGATGTGGTCAGCCCCGTGCTTACTTTTGACCACCATGTCGTCGATATAGGCTTCCATGGTATTTCCAAGCTGGCCCTTGAACATCTTGGATACCATCTTATTTGGTAGTTGCTCCGTTCTTGGTGAAGGGCATCACGGTAGCGTCACGTCCCCTCGGTGAGATGAAGGCGGTCTTCTCTCGGTCCATGATGGCCATGGCTATCTGGTGATATCCTCTGTACGCGTCCATAAAATTTAACCGCTCATGTCCGGCAGTCGCATCGACAAGCTGGTCTATCCGAGGGAGAGGAAAACAATCCTTCGGACAGGCATCATTAGGTTGGTATAGTCAACACAAACGCGCCAGTCGCCGTTTTTCTTCTTCTAGCGACGTGTTGGCTAGCCAAGTTAAGTCTTGAACTTCCGGATAAGCCTTGGCGTCAATCGACCGATCGATCTCTTCTATTCTACGGCATCGGCGTCTTTAGGGTAGAGGATCTTCGTCATTTGAACCACCGGTTTCCTAGTCGGGTCAACGTTGAGGGAATGCGTGATGAAGTCCGGGGAAACGCCCGACATTTCGTAAGGAGTCCACGCGAACACCTCTATGTTGTCCATGAGAAATTGCACCATCTCCTTCTTCTCGGCTTCGGGGAGCGACGATCCTATCATGAAATACCTGGTCTCGCTATCTCCAACTGGGATTTTGACAAGTTTTCAACCGCGCTTCTCTCGGCGGCCGTCCGGTATCTTGATGCCGAGGCGCCGCGCTTTTCTACCCGAACACTTTCTAACCCGTCCTTTCTTGTCGGCCTTGGTAGCGGCATTAATAAAGCATTTCTTGACCTTAGATTGGTTTTCGATCACCGTCTGCTGCCGTCGTCGTGGATGAAGCGGACCTGGCCTGGTGCGGCGTTGAAGCAACAACCCCAATTACGTGGAGCCCCTCCCTAGGATGCGTTGTATGGGCTCGGATGGCCCACGGCGATGGTGAACTCCATTAATGACAGCGGATCGATTCGAGCCGTGGTACGGCGTATTTGAGGGGTAGCGATAAGGCCCGTGAATCAAAAAGCGAGGAACCGGGGGGACAATGTCGTCCCAATTGAGGCCCAAGGATTTGAAAGCCGTGTAATAGAGGATGTCCGCCGAGCTTCCTTGATCGACGAGCACCCTCTTCACCGGTTTGTCGCCCCGGTATAACCCGACTACCCGCGTCATCATGGGGAGTTGGATGCCCCTCGAGGTCCCTCTCGGTGAGCGAGATTGCTTACGGCACGGTGGACCCCCGAATTTCGGCGGCGGCGGCTCGCTCAATTTGTCATTACCGTTCTTGGGGCCAGAACCACGGTCGGGTTGACTCTTGGTGATCGACTTCGGTATTTGAGTTTAGCGAACCATGGATTACCGCCACCCGGCGCGCGCATGGCTGGGGATCACTGCCTTGTAGAGCCTCTCTAGGCGGCGGGGGTTTTGCGGTCGATCCACTCCTCCATCCTTCCCTCGGCAACCAGTCGCTCCAAGTGCTCTTTGAACGGTTGGCAGGACGTCGTGTAGTGCCCCTACTCATCATGGTAGGAGCATCTGACGTAGTGCCTCGGCTCCCGGCCGTCCGCCGTTCCCATCTTTCCTTCCGGAAATTCGAACCATTTTTTTCGGGCCAGCGAACCCAGTAGCCTGTAGATAGGCTCTTTGAATACCGTCACCTCAACAACAAAATCCCGGTCGTTTGGTCGTGGTCTCTCCCAGCCTCCCCGGTCGTTCCCTCGGCTGATTCTGCTCCTGCCGTCGTTGCCCTTTACCGCGGCGCCCTTGCTATCTTCGTCCGCCCTGCCTCTGTTGTCACCTCCAACCCCCTTTTTTATATTGTTAACTTGTTTCTTTGCGTCCTTCGGCGTTTTAGGGGGGTTCTTGGCTGTTCGGCTGTCAATGAAGTCTTCTAGCTCACGGTATCTATCCACGAAGAACATCAGCTCGGACATGTTCTTCGGCGGGTGCAGCAGCAAGTCTTTAAATAGCTCGGAATGTTCATCGAGCCCGTGCTTGAAAGATGATGCGGTGAGCTTTCGATCGCGTTGTAGACTTCCCAGTATCTGTTAACGTATGCCTTCAAGGATTCGTCCGGCGAGCGTTTGAGGTTGAAAAGAGCGTCGACCGTCTTTGGTTGCACGTTATTGGTGACAACGGGCGTGAGCGCCCTCTCAAGTCATGAAACATCCGATTGCCCCCGGCGGTGACCATACGGGTCGAGGCGGCGGGAACGAACTCATGGAGAAGCGTTTTGCACATGATGGCGTCACTATAGCGAAGAAGTCACTGCGTCTGTCTATATTCTTTGGATGTGTCTGGCGTCTGAGCTAGCCTCATACTTGGTGAACTTCCGGATCTTGAAGTTCTTCGGCGGGAGCTCCTCGCTAATTTCTGTAGGAAGCGGCTTGGCGGTATGCGTGCCCTATTGAGCCTTGTTTACCCCGGTTTGTGATACTTGGCCGTCTGACCCGCCATTGATTGTCACATGCCCTCCTCCGATTCGCCCGTGATACCCCGGCGGAGGTCATGATCATTCACCCGAACGGACTTTCCTTCGATAGCGCGCACATGGGGATTGCCCTACAGGATGATTCTTTGCGGAGGAGGGTTCCGTCGCATTTTCGGCCTTGAATATCTTTGACTCGCCCGTGCGCTCATTAATAACCTTGATGATGCGTTCCTTGTAACCTCGTACGGGGCGTGCAGGTTCAAGCCACGGCGTGCCGATGCGAGGTATCCAACAGCGGATGTTTTCCTCCTCCCGTCTACCGCCGGAAGGGCGTCCCGCGATCTTACGGCCTATCGGGCCCGCCGACCACCGCAAGCTCACCAATTTAGCTGGCGGCCGTCGCCCTTGCCGTCGGCGCTCCGGCCCGCGGCGGCTTCGTCTCGGCGGCGGCGGGCGTTCACCATGAAAGTTCGCGATGGCGTCTCTGCTATCCCTATTCCGTCGTCCTTGATCCCCAGCATCCGGGGGATTCGTGCGTCGGCTCGCCGACCTTGCACTTGATTCCATGGTATTTGTCCTCCGGGAATGTCGGTGCCGAAACCATTATCTCTTGTCGGCGTCCCGTCGTCGTCGATCTCGGTATGCCCGCCCATGCTCGTCTATCATAAATGTGTTGTTTCCAAGGCGAGAGAATACCGTTTCCCTCCCTGTCTGAACCGTGGTATGGGCATGGGCCTGACGCCTCTTCTTCTTTCCTCGGTTGGAATCCGCCGGATGTTGCTGTTTCTTCTTCAAGGCCTCCACCTCGGCCACTAGGAGAGCCACCGGGGGTCTCCAAAAGGAGGAGGCTTTCGGCCCCGCCCGGTGGGGGGTTACCAACTCGTCGGGCGTTGTGCCGGTGCCGTCCATGTTGAGCGATGCGTTGGCTCGCCCGGCAAAGTCTTGGCTGTGGGTTTACCATCGTGACTCCTCCCCGGTTGACCACAGGGGTGAGCTGAAGCCCCAAGTCATGCCGTGCTTCGTACCTTCGGCGGTAGGCCGAGCTTCGCCATTGGCCGCGTCTATCGAAGGCGTCCAGACCCAGGGCGAGGTCATGTGTAGGATCCGACATTTGGGTGACCTACAGGGGGTCCTCGGAGAAGGTTAACCACTAGTAGAGCACAGGGGCCGAAGGAAAGCTCCCAGTAGTGTTACCAATTGTGGGGGTGCAGCTTCTCGGTTGGGCCCGGCTTGAACCGTTTAGAGGATCAATGGGGATGAAGGATGTAGAAGCGGATGACTTAGCGCCGCGGACGGCAGAAGCTTGAAGTATGACTGCCTGAAGTAGCACTTTGTTGTTAGCGCTGGGGACGGTGGTGGTCCGGGAAGACACTCCGACGATCAAGTAAGTTTCTGATGATAGGATGTATGAAGTGAAGCAAGGGTTCTTGTAATTAAAGGTCTGTGTGTTTTTACCTGATGGGGGAGTTCCCTTTTATAGGCAAAAATGAAGCCTGAGCACCTGGGCATGTCGCGATCACTTAGCTACTTCGGCTGACGTCATCCTGCTCCGAATCTGTCACATCTCAGACATCCACCAGCCTGTAAACGATGCGCTACGCCTCGGTAACGGCGGCCGACACTTCCTTTCGCCTGCTGGCCTATCCCAACAGCGCGACCTTTGCCCCATCCATCCAAATCACCAACTACCGCGGTGTCATTTCATTTCTCGAACCCCGACTATGTCACACCTCGGCCAATGCGTCACTGTCCGAAACAGTCGACGGTCCAACTCAGTAACGATCTCTCGGTGATCAGTCCCCTCGGCTGAAATCGTGGCGCCTGGGTAACCACCATATTTAACCAGCCGAAGTGATTTCGATGGTGACGCAAACTGACCGAGCGCTCTACTGCCGAGGGACCCTTAGTTCCCAGCCTGAAGGAGGGGCAAACCTCGCCGAGCCCCATTTGATCCGTTTGACCCTTACGGACCTCGGCTGCTACACTTATTTCGTCAAGAAAGCTGCCAAGCCGATAAAAGGATTAATTCCTGTGATACTCATATGGAAGGAAAGAGGGTACTATGGTACAAGGAATCATTTTGGAGGGGAGATGCATGATGATTGATGGTAGTGGTTCAATAGGGGAGAGAGAGAGAAACAGAGATGTCATCGCATAGAATATTTGAGAATGTGAGAGTCGAATTTTCTTGTGGAATAATGGACAAATTATAACCCATCACTCATTAATGAGTACAAAGCAAATAGGGGTTGAACATAAAAAGGGTGAGATAAAATTCATTACCAGCCAAACTAATCACGACAAACGTTTCATTCGACGCCATAAACTAATCCATCCCAAGTGGGATGACATTGTTGGAAGTGATAAGATAGCACACCTTACAAATTGTTTGAACCAAACATGGGGGTGTGGACTTTTGGTCACATCATAGTCCTCCACCTTTATTTTTGTAACAATTATTAGTTTAAAATCACACGAGCCATAATTATACAGGAAAAGTCTCGATGGTAAATACTGATAAGAAAGTTTCAGCATTTATAATAGTACTTGTAGCAATAGTAATAGTAGTAGTAATGGTAAAGCAAGGCCCTTGTTGCAGAGAGAGAGCAAGAGAAATAGTGTCCCTTAGTGGCGGAAGCTCCTGACTGGGCGTGGGGTTTCTCCCTCGACGGCTTCCAGCTTGACTAGAGTGTAGACACCTGCGCCTGCAAGGGCCCCGAGTGTGGGTGCCACCATGTATATCCATATTGATTTGTAATTCCCTGCTGCAACCGCTGGCCCCAATGTCCTCACCGGATTCATTGAACCACCACTAGAAGGCCTGTAAAAATTTTGAGCTAGGAGTATTAACCGTATGTAAATGTGCAGGTTAACTGATATAGTTGTAACATGTCATCTAATAAGAGCACCCTTAGTGAAACCATTATGCCATTTGTTTTGCTAAGCAGTAAATCGACATGTAGAGAGAGAAGGTTCCAAATAGATCTATGGACTTCATTCTCAACATTTAACTTACTCATAAGCCGTCCCGATCACTAACATACTAGTTACTACAATACAACAAACACTTCATGATTTTAGTCAATTAGAGTACATGTGTATATTTTGAAATAAATTTGAAAACAATAAACATGTACACCAAATTGAGTCTCACTTTCATCTTACATTTCGACACACTTTAAGCCAATGCATTAATTATGGATGCTCTAAGTCTACACATTCTACCGTACATCCCGACATTTAAAGTGTTTGGAGCAATTAAACCATTAAAGAGTTCCCTACGACCCTATTCATTCTTTATGCTCAAAAGTTTGATCAATTCTAGGTTTCACAGTTTTGTTGTCTAATATGATGAGAAACAAATGGATTTCAATTGTGGTCATAATAAACAAATGGATCTCAATTACTCTGTTTTCTAGAAAACAACAAAATACTCCACTTCAGAAAGAGAGACAGAGATTAGGAAATAAAGGATCACTAACCCGGCAACTAGAATGTTAAGCATCACTGTAGCTCCGACTGCTATTCCTGCTAACTCGCCAACCTGTTAATTAAGAAGACCCCGAAATGGAAAGGAGAGAGAAGAGATTGTAAAGATGTGGTATAATCAACACCTTGATCCATACATGTTTGTACTTGCCTCCTAGTTATGTCCTTTTTTACATGTATGTGACGTCCCAAATAGAGCAGTATTGTTGGTGTACATTATAATTACGAAAATCTAGAACAATTGAAGAGTAGTAAATGTAAATACGCAGAGATGATTACCGCACGGGTGTCGGTGGCAACAGCAGTAACAACAAAGAGGAGATTGAAGGTTATGAGGAATTCAAGCACGAAAGCCTGGCCATTGCTCACATGAGGAACAGTTACACCACCAGACATGAAAGGGTGGAAAGCACCTTTGAGAGCAAAAGAAGCACATATAGATGCCGAGACCTGCGCTGCTATGTAGGCTGGGACTTGGATCCATGGGAAGTGACGGAGCGTTGCAAACGCAATGGTGAGTGAGGGGTTCAAGTGAGCACCGGAAATGTGACCCGTAGACAGAATCACAATCATCACTGCCAGCCCAGCGCATAATGCATTACCTATCAGCGACTCCACTCCGTTATACTTTTGGTTCACTATTGGACCGGCTGTCGCTGCGAATATCAGTATGAAAGTCCCCACGAACTCTGCTCCCAGCTGCATGCGTCCCGACACCAACCCTTAAGTATTATTGAATTAACAAAATAATACATGCTAGCCGACAAGGAGTAAAGGACAATACTCCAAAATAAGTAGTACTACTTGATAATTACTACTACTAGCTAACCACAACTACGTTAACTTTTGGAACAAAATTTAATGCCCGAAATTGATTAAACAAAATTATCTTTCTGAGAATATACAACAACAACAAAGAGAAAAATCCTTGCTTCTGTAAGCAACTTCTCTGTTTTACTACATTCCATCCTAATGTGTGTTATTACTATATTCCAAGAATCCTAACTAAGCTTCACCTCTTGGAAGTGGAACTCAACAAATCTAGTCCGTTTAAACTCCTTAATTTTTTTATTTTTTTATTATAATTGGACAGAATAAAGGCATGCTTGTATGGCGTATGCAACATTTGTTTATTGAAACTTATTGAGATTACAGGTCCATGTGTCAACAACCAATTGTGTCAATAAAAAATATTAGTATAACCCAATCAATCATCGAAATCTTCATCCACGACATGAATAGAATTGAATAGTGTTGCGAACTCAAGTCCAAACTTAGATGGTAAATCGTGCAAGTTGTCTACTTGAATCAAGTCCTGAATAGCGAACAAAGGCTGAACCACATATCCCTTCACGCCTTATAAGACTACTTCGGAAGAATTAATGCTTCAGTGACTATACTTGGGTATTACATTTTGGGTACCATATGATATTTCATTAACATATTTGTAGAATGTGCCTCATATCTCTTGTTGCGGAACATATTCTGCTATTGCAATGATGACATGCACATCACATGGTACTCGAAATGGGGTCACTATAGCATTTCTCTCCTGCAAATACAATGCAATTTCAATGGCAATGGTTCTCCTATGGTCTGATGTTTAGGGTGGCGTGATTGATGAGGGAATAGTAACTCATATTACCAGAAAGAGAAAAGAAAAGCTTCTAATATAAACTAATGGACTCGTAGTCAGTTCTTTTCAAAAGACACCTTCAATTAACCAGTTAACTAACTTAAAACTCGTGCTACGCACTTTAATTAAAAGCATACAATCAAATAAAAATATATATAAAAAAGGAAAAGGCTACAATATATATGTGTGTGTGTGTGTGTGTGTGTGTGTGTGTGTGATCAGAGATGGATAGACATGTAAATTTGATTGATCCCTCACTTATAGAGTTTAATTGCCAACTTCTAGGTTATCTTATTGTTTGGATCACTTGAATTTAGATTAGTTAAAACATAAATATTTATAAATATAAGCTTTTAACTCATTTGTCGCACTACAGAAGCCTCTCATGAAAACACAAAATGCAATACTAAATAAAGTATAGATGACAACCTCATTAGTTAATTTAGATATGTTGGTGCAAAAATCCGGGAGTCGTCGGGAAACTGAACCTGTTGATGACGGAACTTGCTTCGAGGCATGTTACTATGTCGCTTTCCGAAAACAGTATTCGCCCCCACCATTTGGTGTGCATCGGGTTGATAGCGAATCTGTTCAAGGATACAACGAAGCCAATCAATTTAATGATCTTCTGCCTGCGTCCGCACAAATGAAGGACAGACAGAATACCGAGTCGAAAAAGAATTGAAAGAACCAAGGAATTGTTAGCACCGTTTCTGCAGAGTAACGGTACAGCAATACAAGAAAGCGATCTGTTATAATTTTGGCAGAGTAACAAGGCTAGAATTTTTCGATCATCATAATGAATGTAATCTTGGGTGTTATTTATAGGCCCAACAGTACCTCTTCACTTTAGGACACACCCCTTAGCGAATAGACTTGAGTTTGGGACACGACCCTCCGTTTAGAGCTGCATCTGTACGCGAACTAAAACAACTAGTATCGATATAGCTTTATGGCGTATCGATACCCATCATTCTGTTCGTGAAACATCCGCGAGTTAACCAACCGGTATCGATACAGCGTTTCCCTAGTATCGATACCGGCCACCTTACCGCCAAATGGCAATAAGAAAGGGCGCATACAAGGCGCCTCGCGCCGACGTGCTAAGTGCAAAGTGTGCCATCATAGCGCCACACTGCCACGCTCATGCACGCGCGCGGGTGCGTATGAGTGTGTTCCATCACCGGCTACACCGATAATGCGCGCAACACATAGGTGCCTTGCTACTTAACATTATGTGAACATTATAGGAATGTTTCCACATATATACAACTAAAACTTTTCCTCACTAGCCAATGTGGGACAAAACCAAAAACAACAATAAAAGCTTTCTAAAAAGGCACAAGGAACATTTTGATAAAACCCCAAATAAAAATCCATTTATTTTGATAATTTCCAACAATCCCCCACCATTTTCAAAATAAAGATGAAGCCTTGATTCCTTTGAAAAGACTTGTGCATCAATGATGGTATCTCACGATTTTAACCATCACCTAGTGAAACACATCAAAGTTAGTCAGAACGCATGGTAGACTTGTCTTTTAACAAGCGATCCTATAATGACCAACCGGACACGTTTCAAGCATGCATCTGACCTGACTCATGTATTCAAAATTGCCGACACATGGGTTGGCCGTGTGTCTATATCCTATTTCGTGAGTGCTCTAAAGTTCTAGCCCGTGAACCTATAGAAGGCGGCACCACCCTCACACTCATATAGGTAGACTTTTAACAATGCCCCTGTAACATAGCATCAGCCTAACTAAACCGTTAGAAGTCTATTAAGAGCTAAGTAGCTCACCTCCTCCTTCAAATTACAGGTACCAAACACTTTACCATAGGATGGATATAACCGAAAAGTGCTTGCCATCACGACTTATGGTGTAGTTTGCTCATTGAACCCAAGGACTTGAAGCTAAACAAGCGTTGGGTCGAGTTTCCACCAAGAGTGATTATATTGTAGTGGGCTTAAGTCCCATCCCCTGTGATGTTTTCCACACCAAATCTCTTGCAAGACCTTTTGTTAAAGGATCCGCCAGGTTTTGACCTGACTTGACATAACCAATGGTTATCACCCCATCGGTTATCAGATTCCTCACATAGCTATGTCAAAGTCCTATATGCCTGGACTTCCCATTATATACCTGGCTGTAAGCCCGTGATAGTGCTGACTGACTATCACAATGCAAAGATATCGATGGCATAGGTTTTGGCCACATGGGAATCTCCCATAACATACTCCTTAGCCACTCAGCCTCTTTGCTACCTGATGCTAGTGCCACAAACTCGGCTGCCATAGTCGAGTCTGTAATTATGCTTTGTTTCTTCGATCCCCAAGAAACCGCACCTCCACCCAGAGTGAAGACCCATCCACTTGTTGACAAGTGATCTTCATTCTCGGCTATCTAGCTAGCATCTGTGTATCCTTCTAGAACCGATGGATACCCACTATAAACTATCCCATAGTTTATAGTTTTCTTTAAATACCTCAAAACCCGATTAACCGCATTCCAATGAATATCACTCGGGTTATGCGTATACCTACTCAGTTTACCGACCGCATAAGCAATGTCTGGCCGAGTAGATGTCATGGCATACATCAAGCTTCATATCACCCTAGAATAATCTAGTTGTGACACTGCTCTACCCGTATTAGGATACAACTTTACATGTGGATCATAAGGTGTAGAAATCGGAGTACTATCAAAGTGATTAAACTTCTTTAGTATTTTCTCAATATAATGAGATTGAGAAAGAACTATATTTCCTCCTTGTCTTGTAATCCTAATTCCTAGAATTACATCAGCTACACCCATATCTTTCATGCTAAAACTAGATGAAAGCATATCCTTTGTGCTTTGTATGCTATCTAAATCAGTCCCAAAGATAAGCATATCATCCACATATAAACACACGATTACACCTCGATTTTCAGTAAATTTGCTATAAACACATTTATCTGATTGGTGTATCCTAAACCTGTTTGATACAATTACCTTATCAAACTTTTCATGCCACTGTTTAAGTGCTTGTTTAAGTCCGTACAGAGACTTAACAAGTTTGCATACTTTGTGTTCTTGTCCTTGCACAACAAACCCTTCCGGTTGCTTCATATAAATTTCTTCATCCAATTCACCATTCAAGAATGCAGTCTTAACATCCATTTGGTGAATATGAAGTTTATGTATCGAAGCTATAGCAAGAAGAACTCTAATAGTAGAGATTCTCGCTACCGGCGCATAGGTATCGAAGTAATCAATACCTTCCTTTTGCGTAAAGCCCTTGACAACCAACCGTGCCTTAAATTTGTCTATCGTGCCATCAACTTTCATTTTCTTCTTGAAAATCCATTTACAACCAATGGCCTTGGAACCTGGTGGCAAATCAGCAAGAATCCATGTATCATTACCCATGATAGAATCCATTTCATCTTGGATTGCTTCTTTCCAGAAAGCACAATCTTGCGATTTCATAGCCTCCCCAAAGGTCAAGGGATCCGATTCTACATGATATGAAACCATGATATGATTACAAGTAGTGTCTCTAGTTCCTTAAACTAGATACACTATAAAGTCAGGACCAAAGGACTTAGCAACCCGAGCCCTTTTACTTCTCCTAAGTTCAACCACGTTAAAGTAGGTTCGCCTCTTTCAGGGCCCATAAGAGATTGGTTCATTCTCTTCATTAACCTCTTTCGGAATAGGAACAAACCTATTTTCATAAAACACAGCATCCCTTGATTCAATTATGGTATTAACCCCATACGAATCATTTGGCTCAGAAACAAGAAACCTATATTCCTTACTATGTAAAGCATAACCAAGGAATATGCATTCAATTCCTTTTTCACCCAATTTCTTCCTTTTGAGTTTTGGCAATCTCACAATTGCTCTACAACCCCAAGTTTTAAAATAACTTAGGTTAGGTTTCTTCTTTTTCCATAACTCATATGGAGTTATTTGTGACTTCTTGAAAGGTACCCTATTCAGAATGTAAGTAGTGGTAAGTATGGCTTCACCCCACAAACCAGTGCCTAATCCTAAATTGCTCAACATAGCATTAACCATCTCTGTTAAAGTCCGATTTTTCCGTTCAGCCACTCCATTTTGTTGTGGAGTATATGGTGCCGTTTTTTCATGAATTATGCCTTTGACTCCGCGATGTCGGGGAAAATAATATTCACCACCCCTATCTGACCTTAAACGTTTTATAGTTTTTCCACATTGATTTTCAACTTCAGTTTTGAAAGTGATAAACTTTTCTAGAACCTCATCTTTTGAGTGCAACAAATAAACATGACAATACTTAGAAAAATCATCTATAAAAGTAACAAAGTATTGCTTGCCTCCTCTAGTAGGGGTGCTATGCATGTGACATACATCACTATGAACAAGTTCTAACAAAGTTGTAGTTTTAACAATTTTAGGAAATGGAACTCTAGTGATTTTAGTAAGTGAACATACATTGCATCTATCAACCATATCAACATCATACTTAGGAATTAAATCTAATTTAACCATCATATCCATCTTCCTAGTATTAACATGTCCTAAACGATTATGCCATAAAGAAAGAGAATCAAGCAAGTAAGCAGAAACTGTAAATGTGTTATTAACATTGAGTTTGTACATGCCCTCACAAACATAGCCTTTTCCAACAAATGTGTCATTCTTAGACAGAACAAACTTGTTCGCCTCAAACACTAGCCTAAAGCCATGCTTATCAAGAAGGCTACCAGATACAAGGTTTTTCCTAACTTCTGGTACATGGTTAACATCAGTCAAAGTCAAAACATTTCTAGAAGTGAACTCCAAATCCACTTTGCCCTTGCCTTTGATAGGAGCAGTAGATGAATTCCCCATGTAGAGAAACGAACCATCATCAACCACTTCATAGTCAGTGAAGAACCTCTTATCAATGCAAACATGTTTTGTAGCCCCAGAGTCCATCCACCAGTTTCCGGCATCCCCAACCATGTTAATTTTGGACACAACAGCCAGAAATTTACCCTTTGGACCCGATGCCTGTGGATCCTTCTTCTTCTTAGACTTGCAATCCTTTTTGAAGTGCCTCGGTTGACCACAACGCCAACACTCAACCTTTGGCTTTTTCCCTTTCGGGTCATCGCCATACGTGCCGTGAGTCACGCCCGGACCTTACGTTTCTTATGTTATGTTTACCCTTGTTGGAACCTTTTCCTTCTTCCACCACATGAACTTTAGAGGCACTAGCCCCAAGTTCTTCCTTTTCTTGACGCCTTGTCTGTTCCTCCATAGTGAGATGAACAACCAATTGCTCTAGCGTAAGTTCCTCAGTTTGGGGCTTAAGACTTTTCTTATAGTCTTTCCAGGAAGGAGGAAGTTTATCGATCACGGAAGACACCACGATCGATTCATCCATGTTCATGTTCTTAATTTTAAATTGGTTCAGAATATGCTGAATATCATGCAATTGATCAATTACCGACTTGTTGTCTACTATTTTATAACTCATAAATTGATTGACCAGAAACTTCTTGCTTGTTGCATCCTCAGTCAAGTAGCGGCCCTCCAATGAATCCCACATTTCCTTTGCTGCTCCGTATTCGAATACACATCGAACATTGCGTCCGAGAGTGCATTCAGAATATGTCCCTTGCAGATGTAGTCATCATTCTCGAATTTCATCCTCACCTGTGTCTCCTCCAAAGTCTCATCTTCTTTCTCCTCCGGATACGGTTTAGTGAGAACATACACGACATTCAATGTCATGAGCATGAAGTGCATCTTCTTTTGCCAACGCCTGAAGTTCCCTCCATCAAACTTGTCCAACTTCACGATATCCTGTGTCAATTGTCATAGAGACCTTAATGTTGATGCCATTCCGTAATACTGTTTTCAATTGTTGGTGCAAAAATCCGAGTCGCCGGAAAGGCGAACACATTGATGGCGGAACTTGCTTCGAGGCGCGTTCTTATGTAAACTTTCAAAAACAATATTCGCCCCCACCGTTTGGTGTGCACCGGGTTGATAGCGAATCTGTTCGAGGATACAACGAAGCCAATCAATTTAATGATCTTCTGCTTGCGTCCGCACAACCAAAGGACAGACAGAATACCGAGTCGAAAAAAAATCAAAAGAACCAAGGAATTGCGAGCACCGTTTCTACAGAGTAACGGTACAGCAATACAAGAAAGCGATCTGTTGTAATTTTGGCAGAGTAACAAGGCTAGAATTTTTCGATCATCATAATGAATGTAATCTTGGGTGTTATTTATAGGCCCAACAGTAACTCTTCACTTTAGGACACACCCCTTAGCGAATAGACTTGAGTTTGGGACACGACCCTCCGTTTAGAGCTGCATCTGTACGCGAACTAAAGCAACTGGTATCGATATAGCTTTATGCGTATCGATACCCATCATTCTGTTCGTGAAACATTCGCGAGTTAACCAACCGGTATCGATACAGCGTTTCCCTAGTATCGATACCGGCCACCTTACCGCCAAATGGCAATAAGATAGGCGCTTTTTACAAAAGGCGCCAGCGCCGACGATGCAAAGCTAGCCATCAAAGCGCCACCATGCCTTTGCCCGCCACGCGGCGCTGCAGCGCGCGGGTGCGCGTATGAGTGTGTTCAATCACCATTCTGTTGGTAATGCTCGCAATACATAGGTGCCTTGCTACTTAACATTATGTGAACATTATAGGAATGTTTCCACATATATACAACTAAAACTTTTCCTCACTAGCCAATGTGGGACAAAACCAAAAACAACAATAAAAGCTTTCTAAAAAGGCACAAGGAACATTTTGATAAAAACCCATTTATTTTGATAATTTCCAACAAGATAGAGGGAAAACAACACTCAAACACAATTCCCGCGGCGGCTCTATGAATCTTTAATAACCAAATCAAACCAAACTGAGCCTTACTTCTCAAATATTTAGGGTCGGCTATATGAATCATTTTTCTCCAATGAGCTCTATCTAGGGTTACTTGTTCACTCAAACCCATTATACTCATGTCTTTGCACGCAACCTCATCTAAAGTCAATTTAGGTCTTCCCTCCCCTCAGCATACTACCCAAAGCTATCATATATGCTCTTTTAACTATTGCATCTACAGGTCTACGACAGACATGGCCAAACCACCTTCGCCTATTTTCCCTCAACTTCTCAACTAAAGGTGCTACACATACCATCTCACGCACCATTTCATTCTAATTCTGTCTTCCCTAGTTTTACCACACATCCACCTCAACATTCTCTTTTCCTCTTCACTCATTTTTCTCCCCTGTTGTTTCTTAACAGTCCAACCTTTTGTCTTATAAACTATCAATTTTCTTTCTTTGGCTTCTTGTCACACTAGTAACTCTTCTTCGCTTGAGCCACCCCACTTGAATCCTATAGGTCACATCATCTGCAATCTTTCCATAATTACTCATAATTGAGCCTAAATACCTAAAGTGGTCACTCCTTGGAATCTGCTGGTCTTGGATCATCACTCTTTCTTCACGTGCACTACTTGTACTACTAAACTTGCACACCATATACTCGGTTTTACTTCTACTTATCCGAAAGACATTTGACTCTAATGCTTCTATCAAATTTCTAATTTAGTATTAACATCTCTAGCAATTTCATCTACGATGACAGTATCATCTACAAACAACATACACCATGGGATATCCTATTAAAGCTGTCGAGTCAACTCATCCATAACAAAGGCAAAAAGGTATGGGCTCAAGGTTAACCATTGGTGCAATCGTACTGTGATTGGGAATTCACTCATTTCCCTTAATGGTGATCTAATGGTTGTGACAGCACTTTCAAATGTATCTCTAATTACGTCGATATAACCTTTGGTCACCCTCTTTCTCTCCAAAATTCACCATATGATGTCTCTAGGCACCCTATCATAAGCATTTTCTAAGTCTGTGAAAACCATATGGAAATCCTTCTTTTTTGCCTTGTGCTTTTCTACCAATCTCTTTAATAGATATATAGCTTCCATGGTCAATCTCCCAGGCATGAAGCCAAATTGGTTCTCCGACTCCATAGTCACCATCTTCACTATATGCTCAATAACTATTTCCTACAACTTCATCATATGACTCATCAGCTTAATACCTTTATAGTTGTTACAATTTTGAATATCTCATTTATTCTTATAGCTAGGAACTAAGGTGCTCCTTCTCCATTCGTCGAGCATCTTCCAAGTCATAATAATCTTGTTAAACAATTTTGTCAACCAAGTCACCTAGACTTTTCCATATTTCAATGGGAATACCATCTAGTCCTAAGGCTACCCAGTTTCATCCTCCTTAAAGCCTTGATCACTTTGGACTTTTGTTTTCTTTGATAGAACTCACATTTGACATTCTCGCTAGGTACAACTTCCTCCTCATCGAAGCCTCCTTCATGCTTCTCATTTAACAACTTATCGAAATACGACTTCCATCTATCTCTCACCTCCTCATCTTTCACCAATATAACCAAATCAAATTCTCATCATTCTGATCCTTTTGCCACTTTTTAAAGTCACTGCTCCTTGGCTTTTTACCATGGTTTGAACCTCGTCATTCTACCACCAAGTCTCCTTACATATTCAGTCTTTCCCCTTCGACTCCCCAAAAACTTATTTCGATATTCTTCTTATACTGTCCGCTACTATATTCCACATACTATGTACTATCGCCTTCCAATCCCCACCTCGCTTCTTGGGACATTCTTTCCTTGAACACCTCTAGTTTCTCCTCTCTTAGGGACCACCATTTAATCCATGGGCATCTAGTTTCCTTTCTCATTCTATTATTCCATGAATCTTTAATACTGTGTCAAAAATGACTTTAATCTATTAATCAGCAACAAATACGTAAAATTTCATATCAGACGGATAATACGACGATTAGAAAAATAAAAAAAAACAAGATTTTACAATGGCTCTTGAAGAAATTTTATATTTTGAGCAAGCAAGATAAAACTCGCCAGGGCATAGATCTACTAATCTTTTTTAAGGGGAAGTTGTGGTGAATGGGTTGGCGCGGATCTTTCTAGACATATTCTCTTCTTTTTGGAGGTTTTTTTTAAAAAAAAATTTGTCATTAAGAACATGTACCTTGTTTGGACTATTGAGTTTAGGTGTTCAATTATGAATTATTTGAATCAATGGATGTTTATAAGATAAGGTCGTTTAGTGTTCAACTAAAGCCTAGTTAAAATAAATTGGTACTAATAAAAAATTTAAAAAAATCATTTTAGGGTGTCTTTAAAGGGTGTAGCCACCTTTGTATAGACCACCCTAGTTTATTCTACTTGCAGATGTTAAGATTTGTCTCTGTTATTTGTTGCCTGTTTCTTGGTAAGAATTTTTAATCCCTTTGTAGATTAATTATATGTTTTGGATATGCCTAATCTTAATATTTTAACCAAAAATATTACTCCATATTTGATCACTTTATAGTTTAATAATTCGATGTTCATATCTCATCAAACAAAGGAGTCCAAAGTGTGAAATATCTATCACATCTATCTATCTATCAATACTCTATAAAAATGTAACGGGCTTCAAAAGCCACCAAAAAGCTATCCTTAAATTTGTAGAATTATGGTTCTTAAATCCTCAAACTCCACCCAATCTTCTCCTTATGTTAACCACCCAAGAATAAGTTACATCGAAAATTAACTTTTTAATTTATAAAATGAGTGGTGTGAGTTCTATCAATAGTTTTTAAGTTAAAATGTTGACTACTACTCTACTTTGCACTAGCATTTTCCCCCTAAAATACAGAAATAAAATAAAATGGTATAGCTGAGAACTAATTGATCAAGCAATTAAAATAAATCAAATATATATTTGTGTTGTTGGATAACTTTACCTAAAATATAAACTACATGTGCAAGAAAATCAAGCAATATAGCACAACACTTGTACGGTACTAATGCTATGGAACTGTGATATTGCTAAACACTAGTACCTTGAAAACCTCTACCTTGAAGAACAGAGCATAACGTTAAACAGTTGAAAAAGTTAAGCCAAGGAGTGAGATATACCTTGCGGGTGAGGGAGACATCAGGTGCAGGGAAACCTGCCAGGCAAGTGTGAGGTGCGCCCCACGTTGGGGCGTCAACAGGCAAGCACTTGCATCGGGGCATTGACTTTCTGTCGTAGGAAAGTGAGTCAACTCGGAGCGACGTAAATAAAGGCGCACCTGGCGTCCCCGGTGTTGCCGGCGCCGACATTGTCGGAGTTCCAGCTTCTGATTCCGGCATCTCTTTTGGAGTATCTAGGTAGGTACTTCTGAGGGCTACTCTTTTTTTCTTTTTCTTTTATATATATATATATATATATATATATATATATATATATATATATATATATTGGGAGGTAGGGATGCAAAGTATGTAGAGAGTTACATAATTTGGAATTTTTTTATAAAGGTATCGCTACGTTTTAATCTTTTCCAGGATGATAATGCTAAGAATAAAAAGATAAAGATTTACATTGGCATGGAGAAAATATGATAGTAGCTCCTCTTTTTTGGGGGGGATTTTTTTTTTTTTATAGTTACAAGAGAAAGAAGTGGACCAAAATTACATGCTTACCAGGGTTTTTATGAATGCAGGGCTACGGATCAGGAAAAAGGAAGATAGCCAGCTGCAATGAGAGAAAGATAGCCCTGGTTCTTTTCAGAAAATTTACTCTTTTTTTTTTTTTTTTTTTTGGGGGAGGGAGGGAGGGAGAGGAGGGATTAAGAATCAGGGGACAGCAAATTTACATGTTCAAAGTGTTTTTTTATAAAGGTATGTTCAAGGAAGAGAGATGATGGATGGATCTAGTGTGAGAATATTGACTGATTACTGAAAGGTGTTACTGGTAAGATTTCATCAAGGAAAGGAAGAAAGAACGAACACAAAAAAACTAAGTTGATCGGAAGCAAAGAGCCTGGAATGTTTCTAGCTAGCTATAATGTTGTCGAGAAGAAGGGAAGAAGAAGAGAGAAGAAATTAAACAAGGATTATAAATGGAGGTGGTTGTAAGAAGTGGGTTCAGAGTACCTGAGAGGCTGAGATATTGCCTACATTAAAGCATGCATCCGTTGATTTATATGTACATACATAATTATATATTACTCCCTTCGTCCGCACTTGTTTGTCTACTTTTATTATTTCACACTTTTTAAAAATTGTACATATTTCTCAATACCAATCTCTAAAAATATGCAATATTAATCTTATTTGATATGTCTAAATAATTTGTTTGTAGAGATAATTGCAATACACACCCATTAACATTGTACTATATATACGTATTGTATGGTCCATATTGTACTAACTCATTGCAATCCTAACAGTTTTTAGTGTTTCGTAACTAAGTAATATAATTCATAACATTTTCTATGATTTATAATATTTTGGTGCGGCATGTAACTTTTATTAATAAGATGTAATTGATTCGTAACTTTTATAGGAGTGCATAAGATATACACTTAAATAAGGGATGTGTATTGTAACATTTCTCTTAGTTCTATCATATGAAATTTTTTTAATATCATGAAACTTACGTATTATAAATTGAAAGATATTAACAATGCAAAACATGACATGAATGCTGAAAATAGGTCAACAAAAACGGATAAAAGGAGTATTATATAATGGAGAGAGAGAGAGAGAGAGAGGGAGGGCAATAAAACTACGGGTACACCAAATACACACCGTGTTGTGTGGGACTCACCTGAAGATTTCATACAAATAATCGGAGTCGCTTAATTTGTTTCAAATATTTTTGGAAGACTTCTATGAAAAATCATCTTAGTCGAATATCAGTATGGACTTTATCAATTGCTCACTCGATTTGTTGTGTTCATTATTGGTTCAATTTTCTCATAGCAAATTGAATGAAGAATTGATCAAGTCCCTATAAATATTCAATTGAACTGAATTCTTGTCACGATCCTTAAAAAAATTAAATAACTCAAACAGCTCCAATCAGCAATCCTAAAATTAAATCTCATTGCAAAATAGGCCTAGTTTTCGGTCAATTTTTTGTGATTTATTGGATTGTCTCGACAAGAGAAACCTAAAAGTATAAAATTATTAGCTAAACTTAAAATTTTTGTGAATAAAATCGAAGGTAACATCAAAAAAATTGGTTTTTTGAATTATTTTTCGTCTTTATTTACAAAACTTTAAGTTTGATTAATAATTTTATACTTATTAGATTTCTCTCATCTAAACAAACTAAAAAACGATAAAAAAATTTAACGAAAACTAACAAATGTAATTTTTTATTACTCCCTCCGTCCCAATTTGTTTGCCCCTTTTGGGGAAGCGGGTTTTTAAGGGATGTGAAAACTTTGTATTGACTTTTTTATTTTGCCCCTAAATCCAGTCAATATTACCATGACTAAATTTGTGGAGCTAATTTACTATATGAAAGTCAAAACATATTCAATATGGATCTTGTTTGATAGATATCAATTAGTTTTATTGTACAAAATTTTCAAAATCATAAAAATCGTTATAAAATAAAAGATAATAGACTAGCCAATTAAGATGGAAAAAATACTTTTTAAGGGTAAAATTGAAAAGTGACCCAATTTTGATGGATGTTTTTAGAAGTGGGACAAATATTTTGGGACATCCCAAAATAAAAAGAAGGACCAAGAAATTGGGACGGAGGGAGTATTAAAGAGAGGACCGTAAAAACCAAAAAGAATTATTATTTTTTAGGGGTGCTTTGGCTAAATTTGGTTTTTTGGTTTATTGGATTATTTGGTTTTGTCCTTATTCAAATTTTTTTTGCATTTGTTAGTTTTCGGTCGATTTTTTGAGGTTTCTTGGCTTGTCTCGACGAGAGAAATCTAAAAAGTATAAAATTATTAGCCAAATTTAAAGTTTTGTGAATAAAGACAAAAATAAACCAAATTGGATTATTGGTTTTTGGTTTTTTGGTTTATTTTTGTCTTTATTCACAAAACTTTAAGTTTTGCTAATAATTTTATACTTTTTAGATTCCTCCGTCGGCATGCCTGCTAAAACCTCAAAAATCAACCTAAAAACTAACAAACGAAAAAAAAAAATTGAATAAGGACAAAATCAAATAATCCAATAAACTAAAAAACCAAATTTAGCCAAACTCTCCCTTAGTTTAGTCAAACCAAACTATAGAATCGCACTCGGAAAAGGTGGAGAGAGAAGCCTGGCCGACAGTAACCTTAGAGAGAGAAAGTCAATGACCATTCCCATCATCACATCTTCACAGCTAATCAATCTAACTTTATAATGCTTTGCTATAGTAACGGCACACTTGTAATGGGGAATTATAACAGTCAGTGATCACTGCCAACGCACTGATAACAAGGAGTGGTTGAAAACGCGTAAGGAATCGTGTACCCAACTGCCTCCATCCCCATTCAATGTTGCACCCGGCGTGTTTTAACGTCATTACACCTATAGAATAACTAGTTAGCGCATGACGGTTAAAGCTTAGGACTTGGTGTTCTAATAATAGTATTTTTAGAATAAATTAGTTTTTTACGATTTTATATGTAATTTATTATGAGAATGATATGTCTTAATTTTATTTTAAAATTATTTTTTGTTAATGAAACACCTCCTTAGGGATTTGTTCAAGTCTTTTTGCATACGCTAAGTTTCGTCAACTCTTTCGGTGTTAATTTATACAGAATTTTGCTCATGCTCTAATTGGATTCCCCACAACTAGACGATGTGATTGATCGCTTAAAATTAATCGAGATATATACAACATAAGTTAACCTAGTCACTTGAATTATAGTAACTGGTTCGCGACGACGCCCTTACTTTCCAAAGTTTTTTAATTATATTATCCACCTCCCCTCCAGTTCAATAATGCATCAAACAATTTGCGCTGACTCTATATATAGAAACTTAAAATAACACGCTTCAAATGACTCATTTTCTGAATACTACTTCAAAGAAAGGACATGAATGCCTGTGTTTAGATAACACTTCTGCTTTACCATCCACCGAATCACCATTTATATACTAAACCAAAAAGCCACCCCAAGTCACAAGAGTAGTGAAGACTTTCGAATAATTACTGCTCTCCTTTTTGGCTATTATTAGCTCCTCTTCATTTTATTATTTTGTCCCTTTCTTTTTGAGGTTGTAGTTTAATTCCTTCATCGCACTGCTTTGATTGGTTTTATATGCCTTAAAAAACTATCTCCTTTGATTCGTTTTATTTTTCCTCCTCTTTTCTCTCTCTCTCTCTCTCTCTCTCTCTCTCTCTCCCACGTCTACACAATTTCCTCCCTCTCTGTCTCCTTCCTTGGCGAGGCTAACAGTACAATTACAGTAAGCAACTGCTTTAGTTCTGGCGCTAATTTTTATGACATTAGCCTCACCTTAACATTATTGTTGGAGCTAAATTAAAAAAGACAAAAAGAAAAAATTAACTGAGCCAATACTTACCTTAGCTTGATCACCTTGACCTCATTTATTGTTTACCATATACTGCTCCATTATGACTTACTCATTCTTCAACGGCCATGGAATTTTAATCTTCATTTTATCTATGTAATTGTCACAATAGTCCGAGGAGCTACGTTGATTCATTAGTCTTCATTTTTGCATGGTTGGATAAATTTCCCCTCACTATTGGCACGTAAAATCTTGCATACTTACTAGCGAACTAGCATTTTCATGTCAGATGAAAAAAAATCCTAGCATTTTCATGTCGGGGCTGTCAGGAAAGTTTTTTTTTTTTTTGTTTTCTTCTTTTCCCATTAATCGTGCATATTTAATACTTTTTTTTCCATGTCAAGTCAACAGTTTGGTGCTACACTTTTTTTTTTCTTGAGTCAGCATCGTACACCGTAAGTTTTAACTAGTGAGATTTGAACCTTAATCAAATGCATGTGTGTACTCTGTGAGTCTATTTTTGATAATACATATGAGGAGTAAAATTTAAAATGCCTCACTTTTGAAAAAAAAAAGAAAAAAGTTTTCCATAAGAGGCCAATTTAAATGTCATCAGGTGTAATGAGTGAAGAGAGATAGAGAGAGAAATAAGAAAAATGATGATGTCATCAAAACTAAAACTAAAACTAAACTGAGAAACGAACAGAGCCGGTGTCTTTCTTTTGTTTTGTCCAAAACATGATAACCATATACAATAATACTACTAATATAATGGATAAATTTTATGATTTGATGTCCATAGAAATTCATTTGGTGTCTTTAGTTGACTTATTTCTCAATCTGTCGTAAGTTTCAAAAATATTATGAGAGGTTGAGAGAAGCCTGTGTAGTTGCCCTACTTTTATGTAAACATCCGTGGTTTTACATTGTACCCATCCCGTGCATAGCACGTGTTTGTCTGTCTAGCTATGTGTATGCATCTGGAAGTAATTATAGGAAAACTACTTATGAATTATTTATTATTAATAATTAAATCAACACTAATATAAACCACCCCTAGAATTAGTAGCATGCATACAAGAAAAGATATTAACAACAAACGACTGATGCTTTGGAAAAGAATTTATAATTCTTCTTACATTTAACGAGATTTCTTGATATCTCAGCAAAAGAATGTAATTATAAAAATAGCTAACTTAGACCAGCCCTAGTCGGGTATAGAAGAACTTTTCTTTGGGAGTAGATCATGATAGGAATAAAAAAGGATAACAAGGGTTTTCTTTTGTCGCTAAAAAAGTAATTTTATGAGGTTCCTCACGAAAAGAAAACTCTTTCTGTTTGTGTAGGATAATTTTTCTAGCAAAATTTATTTCCTGTTTTGCAGCAAAATTTTGTTTCCTTACCAAAAAGTCATTTTTTTGCAAGGAAATTTGGTTTGTTGTTTTGGGTAACTGGAAATTTGGTTTGTTTTTTTGGTAACTGGAAATTTGGTACCATTTTGCGAGGAAAATCTTTTGTCGCTAAACATGTACATTTTGCAAAGAAAATTGGGTTGTTACTTCTAAGTGCACCATTTTGCGAGGAAATATTTTGTTGCTAAACATGTATATTTGGAAAGGAAATTTGAATTGTTGCTATTGAGTGCACCATTTTGCGAGGAAAATGCTTTACCTACAAACAAATAAATTTCCTAGTAAAAGGGTTCTCATTAGCGTCAAGTGATATTTCTGCACTAAAAAGTTTCCCAGTTGGCTCTATGGTTGTTTTTTGCTACATGTACACTGGTGGGAAGGGTTTGATCCCTGCGACCCTTCATTTGTGAAGTTTTCTTTTTTAAGTCCTTTTTCTTTTATTTCTTTTTCTATTTGTTGTTTATGTCTTCTTCTCTCCCTCCTAATCCACAATTTGATGAAAAATCAAAGAACTCAATTTTACTTGGTTGTAAATTTTGTGTCTAATAAAAACAACAATAATGTGAATTGATATCTTCTTACGTTTGTGTAAAAAAATTTCCCAATTTTTGAAAATTATGAAAACCTGAATGTGCTAACATGGTATAATATTATTTTTTACACAAATTATAGCAAGATATGAAGCAAACTAAGAGCATCACTAGTGGTATACTCAAATAAAAAAAAAATACTCAAAGATGAGTATTTTGATACACAAAAGAGGCTACAATGGTATTTGGATAAATACTCAAAGTTAACAATATTTGTTACAAATACTCAACTTTTGGCATTTGGATACTCAAAACTACCAATCTTTCTCAATAATGAAATCTCAATAACCCAATTTTGGGGACTACACCGTATCAAAAGTAACAACATTCTCTCTCCATTTTTCAAACACTTAATTCAAAACTCAATTTTTTTGCACTTTCTCCCAAAAATTGAAATTATCAATTTTTAATCTTTACAAAAATATGTTCAAGATTGATCTCATTTTAAACGTATTGTAAATATTTTTTAAATGGTAATAATATTATAAAAAATATATATATGTACAAATTTAAACTTGTGCCTATTTTATGAATAAAAATAGAGTAAATAGTACTTCCTCCATCCCTTTTTAAGTGCATACCCTGGGAATACGTGCAATTTCAAACCCCTAAAAAACATATTTCCCTATATAATTTTTTTAATTTTCTTTATACCAAATTAAAGTTCTCATTGAATACTTTAATTTGGTGCAAAAAAATTTAAAAATATTATATGAAAGTACATTTTTTAATGTTCACAAAAATACACGTTTCCCAAAGTTCTCACTTAAAAAGGGACAGAGGGAGTACTTTTTTTATTATGGACACAAATAAACTATTGTAGAAATGTTGATACTCAAACTTATAAACTCATTAAATGAATACTCAAAATGTGATGTGGTAATATTTGATTATCCATATTTGAGTATACCACTAGTGATGCTCTAACTATCTAAGATGAAGTTTAAAACTTTACTTTTTTTTATGTTATGATAATCGACATCGTGTTAATCATATAGTATTGTTAAACGAGTTATAATTTGATTGTAATTTTTGTAATTCAAACTAGAGGTATCATGTAAACTTGATTTTATTTTATTATTATTTTTGGAATTTTATAATTTTTTTTTACATAATAGCAAGTGGACAATCAAGTTGAGATCGGGCTTAAGCAACCCAAATGTCAGAGCTAAAACTAGCCTAAGTTATGCCACTATGCTTGAAAGCCAAAACCTAAGTCGTAATGGAGATTCCTAACCCCTAACCATGAGCATAAGCATGTGTTAAATGGCCAGCACACACACACATTTATATATATGTATTGGCAGCGGAAATGAGATTACTACATTGCTTCTTTGCTATGTCAAAGTCAAACTCTGCGTGAGAAGCGTGGCGTGAGTGTATGGGCCATGTAATGGGGCACTGGGGCCTAGAAAATTATACCTAGGCTTCGTCTTTTTTTTAGTACAATACTTTGTAATTTAACTTATTAAAAAGTATTATCATTACATCTTTTATATTAATTTTAGGGTAAATTACACTGACCTCCCGAGGTTTTAACTTGTCTGTTGACCAGCTCCTACTTTATACGAAATAATTTGACCTTCCACGAGTTTTATATTTTAGTATCAAAGCACACTTCTTCATGATCTGGAGTGGCGCGGGGACCCCTTGTGGATCTCAGCGGTCGATCCCGGCCCGATCCATTCATTCTAGAATCAAATTCCGAGTGGATTCACGCTAGAATCACCTCAATCAGACAGTCCTAAGTGCTCGATTCAAAATTTTTTAACAAAATGGGGTGATTTTGGATCGAGCACTTAGGATCGTTCGATTAAGGTGATTTCCGTGGAAACTCACTCGGAATTCAATTCTGGAATGAATGGACGGCTCGGATCGCCCATTAGGGACCACAAGGGGGTCCCCGACGCCGTCGATACTGTTGAAGGGTGCTTTTGATACTAAAATATAAAACTCATGGGAGGTCAGTGCTATTTCAGATAAAGTAGGGGTGGTCAGTGTAGAAGTTAGAAACCTTAGGGGAGGTCAGTGTAATTTACCCTTAATATTATATTTTCATCTCATATTTTTAAAATTATCCTTCACTTTATCCATTAACTCTTAACACATTAACTTTTTAAAAAGACAAAATGATAATTGTACTAACATCACCAACCACTGACACTTCTGTCGTGTACTTTGAAAAAGAAAAAAAGAGAGACCATCTAACGACTAAGGGTTGGTTTGGGTGAATTGAGAAAATTGATTTTTTGGTTTTTAGGCAAAAAAATTGGTGTACTGTATATATATATATATATAGTTAACATGTTACTCTCAATACTCCAACAATCTTATCTATTTTACCATACAACCTTCATCTTCCCCAACTTTCACCAACCTTCACCGTCGCCGTCCATCAAACCTTGCCATGAAACCTCCTTCAAACCTCCAATTTAGGGGGGTGTTAATTTAGCTTTTAGTTTTGTTTTAAAAGCTGCGTTGGTTTTGTGTTAAGTATGATATATTGTGAGATGATGGCGCATGCCGGTTTTGAGAAAAATTAGATTTTGAAAAAATTAGTTTAGTGGAACACCCCCCTTATTCACAAAACCTTCAAACCTCCATCATCAAACCTCCAATTTATTCACAAAACCTTCAAATCTCGATCGATTGTTGTTTCAGTCCCAAAACCCAGAAGCCATTAAACCCAAAACTTGCTGTGAATTCGTATCGTCGTCAAGCCGGAGCTTTCCGAGTTCTTCTCCGGCGGCAGATTGAGATGTGAGGAGAACTTCAATCAGCGGATATGAGGCATCAGTGACTCCATTTTCTCCCTTTCTGTATATGTTCATTTCTGGCAGTTCACCACCGTTGACGACCAGTAGATATGAGGCTTTCACAGTGATTTCGCCATGGCTGTGTGAGAAAGTGAAATTTTACTTCAGATCTGTGGTGAATGAAGGAGGGAGAGAGGGGGGAGAGAGAAATAAATAAATAAATGTTTGCTGATGAACAGTACTTAGGTGTATTTGGCTAAATACTGTAGCAACTTTAGGAATAGCTAACCTCTTATTTAAACTTTGTTTTTTCCAAAAGCCCAAAATGAAAATTTCTTCAAAAATCAGTAGTTGATTTTAAAGAATGAAAATGAAGAGAAGATTTTTAATTTCCGATGAATCTAAACGTATATATGTGGGATTCATTTGAAAATTTAAAATCTCCTTTTCCTACTTCATTTCTTTAAAATCAACCATTTGAGTTTTTTAACAAATTTTATTTTCTTTTTGAAAAAAACCAAAAAAAATAACCTGTTGGAGCTTTGAATCATTTTTCTCCATAAGTGTAACAATTAAAACAAAAAACTGAGTGGAGGTCCTTTTTCTGGAGGATTCAATTCAATGATGAAAGCTCTTATTAATGATTAAAGCCAGTGAATTACTACACATAAGTTGCCAATTCTCGATTTCTAGAAATTATATTCTGCTTTACCTCTTTTTTCTTATACTTGTTATTTTGAGGCTCTGTCGTGACTTGTGAATGGTACTAACTTCTACTTGATTGTCCCTTTTTTTTACACAGTGAACAATCATATTCGCAACATTCGGTCTCATGTCATCCCCACTCAGCAAAATGTTAAATCCCAACCCATCATACTGGACTTTATCTTCATTTTAACTAAACTCCGGAATAGTGAATGGAGCATGCAATTTGAACCCTAGTAATTAGTTAATGTGCGTGTAAGTGAACTGAACACCTTGAGTAAAAACAAATCTGTAGCCACTATAGAAGCCCAGTAGTCATGTTCATCTCCACTGTATAATCATTAGAAACCATGCATTTTCTTTATTAAAAAGAAACACTACAATAGAAGGGCGAGAAGAAAAGAGAGTTCTTTTCTTAAAAAAGAAGAAGAAGAAATAGACATGATGAGGCACATATCAAAATCCTAATTGGGAGATGGCAGGCAACTGTTCCCATCAGATTAAAAGGACTATAATTGCATATGAGAATGCCGAAAGTGGTTTGACAATGATATGTCCATTCCCACTGTATGAGATCCACCTTTTATGTTTTCTTTTTCTTTTTTTTAATGTTTTTCATTTCTTTTTAGCTATTTTCAAAGGGGAGGGGGGCTTCTTCTACTAGGATGGCATTACCTGATTCTCGACAATCTCTTTCTTTCATTCTCCTCCATTCTTTTTAATTTGTTTCCCTTTTCTTCAATCAAACTATTAGTGGACATGGCCCAGTCAACTTTATAGGTAATGCCAGCCCACAAATCAAATTGAATCAATAAAACCAACAACAGTATCATTGCACAAAAAAAAAGACCAACAACAGTATCAGAATATACAATAGTATAGTAGTAGTAGTAGTAGTAGGTGCCACGGGAAGCTTCTACCCCATCAGAAGACACATGGCCAACACGGCTCTTCAAAGTTTAAACAGGAGATCAAGAGCTGATCTCTTCTCAAAAAACAAACAAGAGGGTGAAACTGCTCCCGCCAATGTGCTCGGCCCGCGAGAGAATCTTTCTACTGGTGGGTATACCTGAAACGGCATCTGGAACTGTTGGGAGATGCAGATAAACCTTCAGGGTAGCGCTACCTAGGAATTGGGGAAGCGCTACTGATGACCTATTTTTGGGACAGAGTGTTTTGTAGCGCTACAGGTGTTTTCCTGTAGCGCTACCAAGAGCCTTAAAAATATTTTTTAGGGTTTTGGCCGACGGTGTGTGCGGCAGATCACGTATCAGTTTTTTAGAGCGGGAAAAATAGAGAGACAAGAGAAAACCACTCTTAGTGAGATTGTGAGAAGACTTGTACTCGTTGATTTGATTTCATAGTGGACTAGTGTGGCTCCCATGATTTTTCCTCACGTTGAGGTTTTTCACGTATATCTTGTGTCTTGCTTTTCTTTCCAGTTTTCATTACACACTTGTTTGCTTGTGTTTCTATGATTCATTATTCCCAAGATCCGTAGGGGCGTTTGCGTTATAGGATTGAACAGGTGTTCGCTTTAATCCATAACAACTGGTATCAGAGCCGCGGTTACGGTAGGTTTTGTTCGACAAGTTAGGGTTTAATCTCGTTCGGGCAAGCTAGGGTTTCAGTGGGAGCTATGGGTTCTAATGAAGGCAAACAGAGTATCGATAAGTTTGATGGGTCAGACTTCACGTACTGAAAAACGCAGATAGAGGACTATCTGTATCAGAAGGATCTTTATCGGTCGCTGCTGGGTAAATAAAAGGGGAAGAAGACTGGAGAGTGCAACGAGGATTGGGAAGTTCTGGACAGGAAGGCGTTAGGGGTTATTCGTCTGTCCCTTTCAAAGTCAGTCACCCATAACATTTTGAAGGAGAAAACGACGAAGGAGCTTATGAAAGCACTGAAGAAGATGTACGAGCAACCGTCTACTGCGAATAAGGTACATCTTATGAAAAAACTTTTCAACCTGTCTATGGCTGAAGGGGTTTCCTTTACATCTTATGATAGTTGATTGATAGGCGCGTGAAAAGCTTGCTTTTGGGCGCCTAAGTAGGGTGGTTGAGCATGTTAGGCGTGCCTTTAAGCTTCGTTTTCCATTTAATATGTGCACGTGGTGTTTGTGGGTGCTGAACATATTTTTGCAGGTAGTTCGTGGTTGTAAGTGCAATTTTTGTGATAGGGGAAGTTCATGCACGTAGATTAGGAGTTGGGAGCAAGCGAATTTTGCATGGAGGTGATCAAAACTCGTCGAGAACGCTACCCCAAATCCTTGGAGCTCTCAAGTTTGGCACAAAAGGGTTCCAAAAGTGAACAGAAAGTTCTTGAGCGCTACACCAAAAGTGGTGTAGCGCTACTGGCGTGTTTGAGGTCAATGGTCAACCAAAGGGGTCAACGGTTAGCACGGGGTTAACGAAGCGGTAGCGCTACACCTAAAGTTAGGTAGCGCTACCGAGAGCTTATCATGGCCAATGAACGTCGTCGTTTTGCCTTTGCGTGGGATTTTTCTAGTTTTTTTCGTCGTTTTCATTAGGGTTATGTAACTTAGGTATAAATACTTCTGTTTTAACCTATGAGGGGGTTCCACAACTTTTACTTAGGGTTTAATTTTTGAAGTTTTCGGCTACGAATTCCAGTTCTACATTTAGTGTTTTGCTTTCAGTTTAATTTCGAGAATCTCGGTGTTGGATTGGATTATTGCGGATCGTTAATCAAGTTCAATTTTCTCTTGCAATTTACGTTTAATTTCGAGAATCTCGTTGTTGGATTGGATTATTGCGGATCGTTAATCAAGTTCAATTTCTCTCTTGCAATTTACGGTACCGTTTCCTATTGCTTTCATATTCTATACTTCAAGCATGCATAGATCTAGGGTTATTTCGATTTTTGAAAGCATCATAAGCATGAGTGAGTAGTCGCTCTAAGTGCAGCTGCGGGGCGAAGGCGCCCATGTCCAGACTAACCACTATTTCACCTCATGGCCGAATTAAGTCAATTTTCAAGCAATTTTGAGAACTTGAAACCTATCTAACAAACAAACCCAGACATTACCGGAATTTGAATGCGCATTTGTTAGGAAGTCTTTCTCGTGTTTTAAAATCAGCAAGAGGATTAATTATGGCCCAAGTAAATATTGGTTAGGCTAGGTGTGAGCGCTGGGTTCCCACAGCTATGCTCTTTTTATTAATTGGCAGTTAATCAGTTAAATTAGCTTAGTAATTAATTAATTAATCTCATAAAATCTAAGGGGTGGCTACCTAAGAGCCGTTGAAACTCAATTTTTACACTTTTGAGTCAAACACTCCAGTCGTCTCTGTGGTTCGACTCCAGTACTTCCGGAATTATTGTGCTACACTGGTCGAGAGTCCTATGCTTGGGACGCATCTACATTCGTCTTATTTCTAGTCACCTGGTCGGTCAAGCATTTTTGGCGTCGTTGTCGGGGACGGCAGCGAGTGTTCAGAAGTGTAGAGTCATAGTTTAGGTTTGTCTGTTAGTTTAGTCATCATAGGTAGAGGTAAGAAGGGTTTTCCTAAGCAGGACCCTCTTTATTTCTGTGACCCTACACACCGTTTAGTTCGATGAGAATTGGGGTCAGGTCAGCCTGTGTCGCCTAGTGTTTCATCTTCTAGTTTGAAGTCAGACGTAGCTCAGGCAAAGTCTGTTCCCATTAGTGGTATTTATATCGAATTACCTTTTGAGTCAGTTAGTGTTAGTAACCCGCTTTACCAGACAGAGTCAGAGTAAGAGAAAGGTGATATGGCTGAACAGCTGTTTACATCTAAAATCAACCAATCCAATGATTAATTGACACGTAATCAAGAGTGCCAAACGTTGGCAATTACTCGTCGATATAGACACACTGGATTAAAAGAACATATTTGTGCAAATACGATGTCGTATCGTGTTCAAAATATAAAAACGGTTATTAGCAGTTACGAACCATCATTGAAAAGAATTGACCTCAAAAGCTATGGGATTAACTGTGAAGTATATAAGTTCTACGTGCGAACTTGAGGAACAAGGCAAATTGGCAGTTATAACACGTGGAATACTTATAGAAAGGCAGTTATTCATCTCAACGCTTAATCATTTGAATTTGTTTAAACAACTGTACAGATTCAAAATCAAAGCTTTTAGAGGAAGATTTAGAAGAATTCAAATTCAGACGTGGAAGAAGGAGCAACTGCCAACTCAAGGAGTGGAAGTTAGAGTTCGAAGCAAGCCGATGTTCAAATTCATTGAGCGGGAAGTTGAATCATAAAGATCTATAAATAGAAGAAATCAAAGAGTGAAAAGCCCCGGACAAATCTTCAACAAACAGCTATCAAAAAATTGATGCTTGGTTTGTTCATTGGCAAAGTAGTTTAGGATTTCGAACTCAGTTCGAAGTAGATTAGGAAGTAGATTAGGATTTAGACTAGGATTAAACTCGATTGTTCTTATAACAATCACCCCTATCCCGATTGTTTTCGCAACAATCACCTGTTCGAAGTTCTGTATTTGAAGTTGGAGACAATTTCGAAGTAAGTTTATCTTTGATTCATTAATCGAAGTGTCTTGTTTCTTTGTTGTTCTTCGATTTCCTAAGTTTGTTGGTTTACATTTCTTCACTTGTTGAAAAAATCCTCTTAATTGAGGTAATTGAACCAATAAAACACAATCGCCTGATTAGATTTGGTTTTTCCAAAGTTAATCTGAGGGAGGAGATTTAAACTCTCTCTGGCACGCTCGCACACAATTATTTTCCATTTGCAAAGAAGTAAAAGAACCAAACAACAGCGAGTAGTGCAACAGCCGTCTTTGAGGCAACACCTTTACCCAGAGAGGTCCACTCCTAAAGGACCCATTGTGTTTCCTCGTGAGACACAAGAGGCATGTAATGCTTTCACTGTTAAACCCGGCGTCCTGAACAGCCTTCCTACTTTCTATGGGAGGTAGTGCGATGACCCTTACGAACATGTGCGGACATTCGAGGGATTGGTGCGCAACCTTGCGTCCAATACCCAATACGAGAATGCATGTCTAAAACTATTTGAGGCAACTCTAAAAGATGGCGCACTAATGTGGTTCAGGATGCAAAAGCCTCAATCTCTCACCACCTGGGCGCAAGTGTGCGATTCTTTTTATAGGAAATATTTCTCTGAGGCCAAGACCGCAAGTTTTAGGTGTCAGATTCAGGGCTTTAGACAGGAGAGAGGAGAGTCGTTTCTCAAGGCTTGGGAGCGCTTTAAGGAATTAATCCTCAAATTGCCACACCATGGCTTTAAGAGGATTCAACTAGTTGAGTTTTTTCACCAGGGTCTTAACGCTGAGACCGTTCAGCACATCGAGTATTCTTGCAAAAGGGACGATTTCTTGTCCAAAACAGCCGATAAGGGGTGGGATTTCTTAGACAACTTAGCTGATAAGCAGAAGGCCTTAGAACCTTCTGATTTTGATCGAGCCGGACCTTCTGGATCCATTATTGTCCCTGTCACCATTCGTGATCAGCGACTTACTAAAATCTATCCATTTACTGTCAAGTTCTCAAAATAGAACTATTATGATGATTCGAAAAAATGCACAAATTTGACAATGAACTAACCCCTTCTATATTCACCTGGTCATCTGAGCTTTCTGAACGACACATGAAATGAAGGATTCATATCCTAACCACTATTCATCTCTTAATGAACATCCACTGATCCATGTAGTATTTCTTTAGATGAGGTGCAATTATTGAGCTCTATACCTAAACATCTATTAGGATTACATATGAGAAAGATAACCTATCAAAATTGCAAAAATCCAAAGTATCTACTAAGATTGAATATAAATATTTATCTTCTAACTTGAACCTCTAATAAAAACATAGAGGGTATCAACCATTCGAGAGAGAGAGAGAGAGAGAGAGAGAGAAAGAACGTGAAAAATGGTGCTGCCAGGTATGTTGCGTATTGTGCATGTGGCGTCTTCATCTCTCTCCCTTGCACTCTAATGGAGTTAATTAGTGGCGTTAATATTATATTCATGAATTATGAATGGCAAAAGGGGGTTTCGGTGAGGTACTGTTCCATTAGGATATATGTATTGCTTGGATGGGAATTTAGGCCTTTCATTACCAAAGCTTGGATTTGGGAGTTCGGGCGGCTAATGGTGGTAGATAATTTAGGATTAGGCACAATTTGGGTACATAAATTGAATAGGACATTTGTAGATTTACATATTTAGTGTTATACTTTTCAACTAGTTAGTTATTTCAGGTTCTTAATTTATTCTGTACAGGTTAGTTTCTTTTTGCATATTTGAGTTGCATCGCTTTTGGACCCAGGTGAGTGGTTATGTGTGTTGCGTACATTGAAAATTTTATTCTTTGAAAATTTATTGCTTAAATTATTCATTGAAAATTTTAGAATTGTTAGCTGGAAAAGTGAATTATTTATAATTGCTTCTTTAAATTGGCACGTGATAAAAAAAATTAAAAAAAATACTCTTTTTGGTGAGAACTTTATGAATATTATTAGGAACTTATATTATTGGAAGTCCAGGGAAATTATTCCTTTGAATAGGTGACCCTGGACATTAGGGAAGAGACCAGGGTTAGGTCGGTGACCCTTTTGCTCAACGACTGTCTTTTTGCCGGATCGACTTAGGGAAGAGTATCATGGTTTGCCAACACCTGGTGACTCTAAGTTCGATATTGGATCCAATCATAAGATTATTATTTGTTGGCCATGGTACTATTTGGTTGTCGTTCCCCATTGTTATTGAATATCATTTGTGATTACCATTAAAATTTATTATTGTTTTATCTTATCGTGAGTGCCAAAATATGATAATATGGTAACGTAATTTTATCCATGTTTTAGAACTTTATTTATTATACATGCTTGTTATTCACTGAGCTTGTTAGCTGATGGATTTATTCTAACACCATTTTTAGGAAAATCAAGTAGATCGGTGAGGACTCTAGTGGCGTCTTGGGGAACTATTGTGTCGACCTCCGTAGGATATTGCATGCATCGTAACTTTGTTATTTAATTTATTTGCTTCCGCACATGGTTAAATCTTTTTGGTAAAAGATTAGATTCATTTTATTAATGGTGATAATTTTTATCGATGGTTCATGGGATGGTGTGCCCTATGCTTTGTTGAGACAATTTGGTTTAATTTTGTTTAATAATAAAGATGGTCATTTAGTGTACATGGATTATTTTATTTAGGCTTCGTGAGCCATTTTTCAGTTATGTGGTTCACAGTCGGTCAATTCCCGTTTTGGGGCGTGACAATTGTGGTATCAGAGCCAAGTTTTTTTAAAAAAATATTATGCATTCATGAGGTGTATCATGTTCATTTAGTGGAGGCCCTGGTCCCCAGAGTCCGAGATGCGCGGGTAATATACAAGCCCACCAATTGTTCAAAATATTCCACTCAAAGCCAAAATCTTCTACCTAATGGTACTGATGCAATGCAACAAACAAAGAAGAATAATATACAAATATATACGATGATATTAACGAGAACAGGAGAATAACAACCGCCTCGACACTTCACACTCCTGCTGCGGCTCCCCCTTTCTCAAAGTTCTTCTCCCAATTCTCTCTCTTTCTCAAATAATAACTCTAGGTAGTTAACTAATGAATTATATATTTATATGCAACGCTTAAACTTCCCACTAAACCACTCACCCTAAATATCAGTTAATTGATATATTAGAATCACGTAATTAACTGATAAAATTAGGTGTATTTATCTAATTAGCCTAATACTATTATTTTCCACAATAATCTAATAAGTTTAAATTTGCATTTTCAAAATACCTGTAAAAATAATTAACTAGGACTCGGCCACTATGCCAATTATAAATGGCCAAATAATAAATAAAATGAAATAAATATGCTAGGGTGTAGCAACTTCCATTTTTAAAAGATAAACGTCGACCCAAAATTTAAGAATTACTCCATAAGTTAGGGGTGCCCAGCGGATCACCCGATCCGCTCAACACGACCAACCGGAACCATCCGCGAACCTACCCAAAGTATGTTACAGATGGTTGCAGTTTGAAAAATGTTTGTCTGGAAATTGCTGTTGCGGTTACGGTTTTTGTCGAGTCGGGTTTGGTTTGGTTAAAATCGACTAATCCGTGGACTAACTGTATAAAAAACACTTGCGGATTCGAATTTTACCCAATTCGTCAAATCCACAACCGAACCAACCCATCAGTATATCTCCCACGGACGGTTGCGGATCTTAAAAATGATAATCCGCTATTAGCAGTTCGGATCGAGAACCGACCTGAACCGTGGACACCCCTACCATAACTAATGACTTTAGACTTTGGAGGTTTAATACCCCAGTGCTTTTTTTGTTTTTTTTTTTTTTTGAGAGAGAAAGCGAAGTAGAACAATATGTCATCAAATCATCAAAACAATACAACAACTCCATCTAGAATACATCAACAAAAGACAACCAATACTAAACAGAGGGCTGATGAGTACTTCCATCATCAATGTCCAGGTGAGGAACAAAAGTCACCCGTGTTAGTAATTGACATTTAATCAACGGGTATCTGTAATCTTAACGTGGGGAGATTAATAAGTATTTAATAACGTGGAGCTCGAAATATAATCAAGATAAAGATGGGAGTGCAATTATAATTCTTTAGTGGTGTAAATTATAATTTGTGAAATAAGAATAGAATCTGGGTGGGATTAGGTTTTCTTATTTACACAAGGAGCCCAGATTTATTTCTCCTCAGGTCCCTGCTCTAGCCCTATAAATATATCGTTATGTTCTCTAGGTCAAAAGACAGTCATTCAGAAATTTAGAATAGAGATTGTGAGAGAGAGAACAAAGAGATCATGTAGAAGTCCACACTTGGCTACATGATCGAGATATAACGGAATATGGTAGAAGATCATGAGGTACTGTCGAGCAAAGCTTGTTGCATACAGTAATTAGGTCTGTCAAGTTCTCAAATAAACAAGTCAACCATCGTTCGTGTCTACAGATGAGAGGTAAACCCTAATTCCGCCTTGTAGGGTTTGTTTTTATTTTTGTTGTTTAACATGCAGCGCGCAATTCTTGGGTTAAGGATTAGTTTTCCAATAGTGGTATCGAGGCTTTTTGTAATCATGCGTATGGATTAAACAAGCCATGTTGTCTGTAGAACATAGATATAGAATTATGCTAACCGTTGTTTTGCAGAGTTTTAGTTTGTTCTAACGTCTGTTTTGCATAATCGATTATCTCACTATTATGGTCACGCATGTTTTTGATTGTGTGATTGGATCCCATGCTTTATAATTTTTTTATGTGTGGTTACTATTACTGTTTTTTATTACAATATTAGTTTTGTAATCTGTAATAGTAGTATGTGGGAGGTATTAGTTTTTTATGTAATCTTTGTTTTTTCAGTTGTATTGTTTTAGATATTTGGACCTGTTGTAAGATTATAGATTCTGTAATGGGGCATAAAATGCGGAGAAAATAATCTTTTTTGACAAGAAGATAAGTTTTGTCAAGAAAAAAGAATGTTTGGCTCCCAGCAGAATTTTTCCAGATTTTTAGAGTCAGATTGCAAGGCAGTTTTGACCCAGTAAATGTCGGAATTGGAAATTCTGTTCTTCATAGAAGTTGTAGATAATTAAATTTCGAATCCAACCCAATTGGAATCAGTTCAATCGGAGTTTAGATGAGGGAGAAAAGTCCAAAATACTGAAGACTGTGCAGTTTACTCGGGTTAAATTTCAGATTCAATTTTTCTTGCCTAAGTATGGTTGGATTTTGGTTTCCTTGATTAATTCAAAGTATCTAAGTCTTCAACATATGTATTGCTCAAGGATTTCAAGTTTGGAAAGGATTCATTACTGCTTAAGGATTTCAAGACTCAAAGGATTCCTGACTACTTAAGAATTTCAAGACGGGAAGGATTCCTTATTGCTCAAGGATTGCATCTTTGACCACAATAGTTGGGATACATATTATTTACGTTTCTTTTTTTATGAATATTTGTTTATTCATTTTGTTTGCATGTGTGATAGTTTACCATATTTGGACAACATCGTAATATTTGGTTTTTGACCTAGATCACGGTTTTTGCAAACATGTAAATTTTTATAACCCTCACAAATTTTTAAATTACTAAGTGGGAGAGGGAGTTTATTTTATATAAATCCTATGATCTCTATTACTACTATGTAGATGATATAATTAAGTTTTGTGTTGGTTTTAGTACCTTCTTCCCTATCAGACGAAATTAATTATGGCATCATCAGTACCTACTTCCTTAGAGGATAACTCCAAGATAATTGTTGCATGCATTGCTCCTCCATCTGGGGTAGTTCATTACGGAACAATGGATTTTGAGGTTAGGTAATGGTATACACTTAGCTATAAATAACAAGTATTTTCTCCATCTGAGTCACTACTTTTATTTATAGGACCGAAGTAAATTAGCTATTTAATTTTATTGGGCATGGTTTAGTGCCTTGATAGTAAAATTAAAAGGTTGTGCCTATCTATACGAATGATGAAGAGTAGTGGACCTACCCATCGAGGCATACTCTTCACGGTGTGTAGGGTTGCTAATGTTTTTATTTTAATAGACTGGTTAAGAGAACCAATTTAATAGAAATACAAAAAGTTTTACCCTTCATAATTGTTGTTATGTGATTCTCAGATCCAAAAATGCTCTTTTTCAATCCACTTGATGACATTGTCAAACAAATTCACTAGTCTTAATTATATTGACTAGAAAAGGATCTAGATATTGTGTCGACTGCTTAAGGGACCAAATTTGTGTTCTCTGAGGTGTGCTCTATCAAACCCACTGAAATTGCAATAGAACCTAAAATCCAGTATATAAGGATTGGGTTACAACTGATGAGATGGCGCGATGTTACATTTTAGCTTCTATGTCAAATGTATTGCAACATAAGCATCAGTTTTTTAGAAACTGCCTATGACATGATGCATAATCTAAAATAAAGGTTTGGGGTGCGGCTAGGCAAGTTGCAATGTGAGATTTGGGGAATTAACCATTGGTGAAGGAACCCAACTAAGGAGATTATGTTCTGAAGATAATAGATCTTCTGAATGAACTAGAAATCCCAGGAGCTAAAATCAATGGGGAAACTCAGGTTGATATTGTGCTCCAATTGCTTACCAAGTTTTTTTAGCAGTTTCGCCTGAATTACAATATGAACAAAATGGTTTATTATTTGACGAAACTGCTAAAAGAGAGTTAAATAAGTCAAGGGTCTTTTGGTTAATAAATAGACAACTGTAAGTGTAGTTGAAGAGGTTTCTACTTCTTAGCCAAAGGCAACAAGAAGTAGGAAAAGGTTCAACAACAAGCCACGGTTCCTCAGACAGTTTATGAGTTTTGAGGTAGAGTGGAAAAGCCTAACGACAAGTGTTTTCACTATAAGCAGAAAAGACACTAAAAGTAGGTTTTTCGAATTATCTCAATAAATTGAATAATCAAGGAAATTTTTTCACTAGTAGCTGAATCATGTTTAGCGGTGTTATCTACCAGTACCTAGTGTGTAAATACGGATGCCACTAATCATGTATGCAATTTATTGCAAAGATTCCAAGAAACCTGGAGACTTAGTGATGAAGAGATTTATCAACATATGGGAAGTGCTACAAAAGTAGCAGCAGTTGCAATAGGCGTTTAATTTTGAGAGATTGTCTTTATGATCATTGAATTAGGAGAAACTTAGTTTCGGTTTATAATTTGGTTGAAAATGGATATTTGGTTTATTTTTAATAACTCTGTGGTTATTAATTTAAATACAAAATTTATCTGCTCTGGTTCATTAGATGACAATCTCTACGTAATTAATCATATCGTTCCTACGATGCAACTACGTGAATTGAATAACACTAATAGATTGCCATATAAGAGAAATGAGCCCTATAAGTAGAACCACACGTATCTTTTGCACTTACGCCTAGGTCATATTAATCTAAATAGAATTTCTAGATTGGTTAGAAATGGATCTTTGGGTTCATTAGAAGTGGAGGCACTTCCGGTCTGTGAAATTCTGTCTAAAAGGTAAAATGACCAAGATGCCATTTTCCAGGAAAAGGGAAAGCCAGTTAAACGTTGTAAATGGTTCACTTTGATCTAAGTGTACCTATGAACATCCGGGATAGAGGTGGTTTTAAGTATTTCAATATTTTTATTAATGATTACTCAAGACATGGTTACATTTATTTGATACACCGTAAGTCCAAATGCTTTGAGAAAGTCAAGGAGCATAGACCAGAAACTGGAAACCGTCTGGATAAATGTATCAAGACACTGCGATCCCATCGTGGTGGCGAATACCTCTTAGAGGAATTTAGGAACTAGTGACAGCAAAAGGGATTACATCCCAGTTGTCTGCGCTAGGTATGCCACAACATAATGGTGTAGCAGAAGGAAGGAAATGTCTCTTATGAATATGGTGAGATCAGTGATGAGTTATTCAAATTTACTAATTCATTTTGGGGACATGCACTAGAAACAATAGCGTACATTCTTAACTTGGTACCATTTAAGCTAGTACCAACTGCACCCAAAGAACTATGGACTGGGAGGAAAACTAGTTTATGGCATGTTCAGAATTGGGGTAGTCCAGCACATGTGCTGATAGGAAAATCAAATAAATTGGAATCAAGAACAAATGTTTGTTTGTTTTAGTGGGGTACTGTTTGGTTCTTTTACTTCTTTGCAATGGAAAATAATTGTGTGCGAGCGTGCCAGATAGAGTTTCAATCTCCTCCCTCAGATTAACTTTGGAAAAACCAAATCTAATTAGGCGATTGTGTTTTATTGGTTCAATTACCTCAATTAAGAGGATTTTTTCAACAAGTGAAGAAATGTAAACCAACAAACTTAGGAAATCGAAGAACAAAAGAGAAACAAGATACTTCGATTAAATAATCAAACGTAAACTTACTTCGAAATTTGTCTCCAACTTCAAATACCAGAACTTCGAACGGTTGATTGTCACAAGAACAATCGAGATTAATCCTAACTACTTCCTAATCTACTTCGAACTGTGTTCGAGATCCTAAACTAATTCGAACTGAGTTTGAAATCCTAAACTACTTTGCCAATGAACAAACCAAGCATCAGTTTTTTGATAGCTGTTTGTTGAAGATTTGTCCGGGGGTTTTTACTTCTTCAATTTCTTCTATTTATAGACACTGCTTGCAATTCAAACTTCCCGCTCAATGAATTTGAACACTGGCTTGCTTCGAACTCTAACTTCCACTCTTTGAGTTGGCAGTTGCTCCTTCCTCCACGTCTGAATTTGAATTCTTCTAATTCTTCCTCCAAAAGCTTTGATTTTGAATCTATACAGTTGTTTAAACAAACTCAAATGATTTAGACGTTAAGATAAATAACTGCCTTTCTATAAGTACTCCACGTGTTATAACTGCCAATTTGCCTTGCTTCCCAAGTTCACACGTGGAACTTATATGTTTAGCAGTTAATCCCATAACTTCGAGGTCAATACTTTCCAATAACGATGGTTAGTAACTGCCAAAAACTGTTTTTACATTTGAACACGATACCACATCGTATTTATTCAAATATGTTCTTTTAATCTAGTGTGTTTGTATCGACGAGTAATTGCCAACGTTTGGCTTTTCCCATTACGTGTCAATTTATTATTGGATTTGTTAATTTTATATGTAAACAGGTACCCTAGAGGAACGAAAGTTGCTCTATTTTATAGTCCTAAGGATCATAAGGTCATTGTTAGCACCAATGCTTGATACTTAGAGGAAGGCTATGTCACAGATCACAAGCCTACTAGTAAGATTGTTCTAATAGAATTGAGAGAAAATAGACCGGCACAGACTTCTTCAATACCTATAGTACAAGAGGTTACATCACATGAAATTGTTGTTAACACACCAGTACCTTGTTGTAGTGGGAGGGTTATTGTTTTACCCAATCGGTATACGTTGTTGGGAGAGTCTTATGATATGATCCTTGAAGAACAACAGGTCAACCCTGAAACTACAAAGACGCACTACAAGATAAAGATGCAGAACTTTGGCAAAGGATCAAGAGCACATGTTGTGCAGTCTTAAGAAGTCTATTTGTGGACATAAGCAGGCATCTAGGTCTTGGAACATCCGTTTTGATCAAGTAATCAAATCTTTTGATTTTGATCAATGTTTGGATAAGTCATGTGTACAAGAAGCGCAATGGAAATGTGGTGGAGTTTGTATTGCTATATGTGGATGATATCTTATTCATCAGAAACGATGTCAGAGTGTTATCTTTGGTATAGTTGTGGTTATCCAGTCAATTCGATAAGAAGGATTTAAGAGTAGCCGGTCACATCCTTGGGATGTTGGGCGAGATCAAGCAAAGGATGTTGGGCTTCTCAAGCTTCCTATATCGATGTGATCCTTGTCCGTTTTAGCATGCCGGATTCCAAGAAAGGATTGCTTCCTTTCAGACACAGAGTCTATCTATCAAAGAATTAGTGTCTTAAGACATCTAAGCAGATGGAGAAAATGAAGGGAGTTCCTAATGCTTTACCAAATAGAAAGCCTCATGTATGCTATGCTGTGAACTAGACTTGATATTTGATTTGTTGTCGGCATGGTTAGCAAATTTTAGTCTAACCCTGGACAAGAAGATTGGACTGGTATAAAATGTATACTTAAGTATCTGAAAAGAACTAAGGATTATACATTGGTTTATCAGTCAAACGGTCTAGTGCCTTGTGGGCACGCAGATTAAGACTTTATGTTATATAAGAGTTCCAGATAGTCAACATCAAGATATGTGTTTTCCCTAGGAGGTAGAGCCATGAGTTGGTGGAGTATCTAGTATCGTGTATTGTAGATTTCACCATGGAGGCCGAGTATGTGGCAGTTTTTAAAATAGCCAATAAGCCGTTTGGCTCAAAAACTTCTTGATTGATCTAGAAGTGGTACTTTTGATACAATCAGCATTTTCAATCTATTGTGACAATAGTAGTGTAGTTGCTAACTTGAAGGAGCCAAAGATTCATAAGAAGGGAAAACACATCAAGTGTAAGTATCACCTTATTCGAGCGATCGTATAGAAAGGTGATGTAGCTGTGACCAAGATTGCATCGGCAAACAACCTAGCAGATCCTTTTACGAATGGCTTACATGCTAAGACTTTTGATAGTCATGTAAAGGGAATGGAAGTGAGATGAGTGGCAGCATGGTTTTGAGTCTAAGTGGGAGATTGTTAGAAACTTATACTAAAAGCCATGCTTTTTCAATGGATTAATATTTAATTAGTTAATTATTAATCAGTTTTATCCTTTTTTTATGAGAATATATTATGGGCAATGTTTGCATGATATAATTGTATGTTGTGCATGTGTCTTTTATTCTACATAGTAAATGATCCAGTGTATAGAGTACGGCTTACACATAGAAGATTGGATCATCGGTTCTTGTGGAATATAAGTTTGGTTCACAATCTTAGGTGGAATTTGACACACCATCAGTAGGATTGTAGTACAATGTTTTAGTAGGTTTATCTTGACTACAGGGAATGGTTCTAGTTACATTTCGTTGTCTTTGAAGTACATTTTGTGTGTATTGAACAGTACCGCTTTAAGGTAATTGTCTTAATACTGACATTTTAAGACAATTAAAACCTTATAATTATTAAGAATACTTATGCTCTTAATCCGGATATAATTACTACATATATACATTTAATGTTGTTGACTTTGATTCATTATAAAGTGAGATTTTTTTTACGGTCAATAGTCTTGGTGAGTTGGGTCACGACATTATATGCATGAAATATATGGATATTAATTATTGATAAAATCCACGTCTCGTTAGAGATTGATGATACCCCCTTGAGTAAACTTATAAGTTTCGGTTATGTCAAACCCTGTAGGTGGATATTTGTATCCGACATATCGAATAAGTTAAGTGGTTAGTCTCAAGGTGTTTTATAAGATGTTGATTAGTGGGAGATTGTTAGTAATCGACATTTAATCAACAGGTATCTGTAATCTTAATGTGGGGAGATTAATAAGTATTTAATAATGCGGAGCTCGAAATATAATCGAGATAAAGATGAAAGTGCAAATATAATTCTTTAGTGGTGTGAATTATAATTTGTGAAATAAGAATAGAATCCGGGTGGGATTAGGTTTTCTTATTTATACAAGGAGCCCAGATTTATTTCTCCTCAGGTCCCTGCTCTAGCCTTATAAATATATCGTTATGTTCTCTAGGTCAAAAGACAGTCATTCAGAAATTTAGAATAGAGATTGTGAGAGAGAGAACAAAGAGATCATGTAGAAGTCCACACTTGGCTACATGATCGAGATATAAGGGAATATGACAGAAGATCATGACGTACTGTCGACCAAAGCTTGTTGCATACAGTAATTAGGTTTGTCAAGTTCACAAATAAACAAGTCAACTAGCGTTCGTGTCTACGGATGAGAGGTAAATCCTAATTCCGCCTTGTAGGGTTTCTGTTTATTTTTGTTGTTTAATCTGTACACGCAATTACTGGGTTATGTGATTCGTTTCCCAACAACCCGGGCATGTGTTAGCAAGCAGATGAGCTCGTAGGACATTCTGACATGCAACCTTTGATATCATACAAAAAAATAGCTTTGAAATCACCACTGTCAGGTTGCATAACAAAAATGGGTCCTGAAGATGACACTCAACCCTCCCTACTATCTCCATAGTGGCATTAAAGTAATCAGAAAAAAACATAAAATATACTCCCTCCGTTCCTTTTTTAGTGATCCACTTGGGAAACGTGTACTTTTTTGCTGACGTTTAAAAATGTACTTACGTATAACATTTTTCAAATTTTTTTTGGACCAAATTAAAGTACTCAATGAGCACTTTAATTTGGTATAAAACAAATTAAAAGTTATATAGAACAATATGTTTTTTAGGGGTTTGAAATTACATGTATTCTCTTATCACTACAAGAAAAAAGGCTTTTTGCGTCATCTTTTTTGCGACCGCCCAAAATGCGGTCACAAAAAATACGTAATTGTGATAGCAACAAGTTTAGTGGCAAAAAAATAAAACAATTGCGTCTGCAATTGGATGTGGTCGCAAATAAATGAATAATTGTGTCTGCAATTGGTTGTGGTCGCAAATAAGTGAACAATTGCGTCCGTAATTTTTTGCGGTTGCAAATAATTATAAAATTGCGTCTGCAATTATTCGCAGTCACAAATAGAGACCCACTATATTTTGGTCCAAAACGCAGTGAAACTATTTCTCCCGCTAGAAATTCCCCCCCAAATCAGCAAAATTCACGTAAAACTTTCCCCAATTTTTTCAATGTGAAAATAAAAAAAATATATCACCCAAAAAATTAGATCCCAAATCCCCAGCTCTCTCTCCCCCAAAATCAAATCCCCAAATCCCCACTCTCTCTCCCCCCTCTCTCTCCCGCTGTCAGTCTCCTCACCCGTCCACCACCATCGTAGACATCCGTCCACCAACTCCACACCGGACTCCACCATCTTCACGACCTCTCTCTCTCTCGATCGTAGATTTACAGCCTTGCTGCAAATAGCAGCCCTACACCGATAGTCCAACCACCACTCTCTCCGACAACCACGCTGTGACGCTGGTAAGTCTCTTTCCTCTCTCTACTGCTTTCCTTGGGATGGATTTCCCATTTTGCTTGGCCGAATGTTTTTGCATATGTGTTAACTTTGAGTTTTGATGGATAAGTTTGTTTTGCCGTGGTTGGATTCTGCGAGTTTTTGGGTTTGTCTTCTCTTCCAGTTTGGTGGAAAAAACCAATCTCCCCTATCAACTGTTTGTTGAAATGCATGACCTAAAAGTGACTTGCTATAAGAGGGCTGTTTTATTTATGTCCACTTTACCCAACTGTATGGTTGCATTAGTTTTGATTAAAGATGTGCTATGTTTCTTGTACAATTTTTTTTTGGTTATTTGATTCTTGTTGAACTCTTAGTTGACTCCCACTTGCAGTTAATGGAATAAAGACTTACATGGAAACCGAAATCGATGTAATGTGAGTTAATGATTCCATTTATAGGGAAATTCTTTGGATATTTTGTTGTGATTAATGGAATAAAGATTATGTATTTTTGTCCACCTCACAGATCACATGTTTTTTCTGACAAAATTGATTTGGAAATCCATAATCCTCATAGCTAAAACCTGCTTTAAAGTCATCATAACAGTATTGGGCAAATCATCAGAAGAATATGAGCTCAATCGCTCATTGGGTATGAGGTAGTTTCAGATCAATTTTGTCTTCTTTGTTCTTCTCCCTTCTTCTTCGCTTTCGTTCGCCTTTCTTCTCTCTCTGTGATCTGTGAGGTGTAGAATGAAGACATGCGTGTCCATTTAACCCAGATCTTCTGACCCGGGTGTGTTTTAACCCGGTATTAGACCCGCGAAAAATCATGAAACAACGTCGTTTTGGCTCCCTTTTTTTTCTTTTTCGTTTTGGGCCTTCAAAACGTGTCATTTTGGGCCTTCAAAACGTGTCGTTTTGCCCTTACACAGCAACATCCCTGCGTCCCCCTGGGACGTAGGCGCTTCCACTAACATATTTTTTGCTCTTATTTTTTATATGATAATTTCATTTCATGCCCCAATTTTGATTTTTTATTTTCTCGCTTCCTGAGTCTTTTTCTTCTCCCACTTGAAGCCCCTCTCTCTTAGGATTCCGGTTGCCGATTTTTTTTTTTCACACATCGTATCTTCCGCAATTGTCTTGATTTTCACTATAAGTCTACAATTTGATCAATTTGTAAAATATATGTCTTTTTTTCATCGAATTAGCACAATTCTTGTTAATCAAAAGAGCAAGTGGTTGGGAGCCTAATTTTTGAATTGTAGATTATGTATTTTTCTATAAATTTGTAAGTTTGTTAATTACTTATATGGTAATAAACTGGTTCATCTCTTCTCGGGTGGCCGTGGAAGGTCAAGGATTGGCAGCAAAGGTAATTTGTCGGAGAGATGTTGTCAGTTTTATTGGTTGGGCTTGGCCCTTATTATCTAGGTATTGTTAGGTCCTTTGGTGTTTCTTTGAAATGAATGTATTTTATGGGTATTTTAGACCCGTACAGTTGTTGGACTTCGACCTTTTAAGTGGGTTTTGTTCCAATGAGTTTTCTCGATTGGTTTCTTGTCAACTGTTTTTTTCAATGGATTTCTTGTCAATCATTTGTTTGGGTGTCGAATTGGAAACTTGATTGCTCATTGAACATGATGTTGTTTCCTTGTTCTTATTAGTCTTGTAAAAATAAAGCGAGGATTACTACTTGCTAGAAAGAATTTATAAGTGAAAATAATCAGAAATCAAAAAGTTCCTCAAGAGTTATTTAGATTTTAAGAATGCTTTTTATAATTTCAAAATATAATTTTTACGTAAGTCAAAATTTTAAAAATAGTTGACTAATAATTTGGAAGAGAGTTCACAGCTACGACGTTTATCAGCGATCAGTGAAGCTGCTGCTGCTTCTTCCTTTTCTGATCCGATCGGCAATCTTCATCACAGATCAAAATGAGAGGCAAGTTTTCTGATATGAAGATCCTTGAAAACCAATAATTCAGTAAAGCAAATTGGTGTAACTATAATCCGACGATTGCAGGGCATGAAGAGGCTAAGAAAATAGGGCGGAAGGGTAGGGCAGCGGTGGTGGTTCTGGGCGAATATCGCCGCAGTCCTCGAATGCAATACCATGCCCTTTCTCTTGCCCGTCAGGTATCTTCTCGATTTACTAATTTCATTTTTTAGGATAAGAATTGTGATGCACTTGCGACTATGAAATTGTTATCTATGTTGTTTTGTTCGTAGCTTGACAGTGGACTTCAAGTGGTGTTTCGTGTGATTTCATGGTTGTGTGTAATTGAATTTGTTTGTGCAAGAGCACCTGGTTATAGGTTTAAGTATCTAGGTGAAGTAATTATGTAAGTTTTGTGAATGTTGTTTCCAGCTGTTTTGGTGATGTAGGACAGAATTGAAGGGGGTTAAGGATGATCAAAACACAAAATTGGTGGCTGTTTCGGAACTGCGAACAGTGGATGTGAATGGTGAAAGAGAACATGAGAAGAAGGGTTTTAAGAAGATAGATATAGGCCTCACAACTGGGTTACCAAAGGCATTTTGAAAACTGGGTTTTTCCTTTTGCGTAAGGACTCCTTAGCATCAAACCAGAGAATAGGATTGCATCACACAATCTTGAAAGCTGGAAGTTGCATTAATTTTTTTATTCAATCATACCTTCTTACTCTTGAAGCACGTAAATTTATAGGCTCCTATTGTATTTAATACCAAAGACTGTTCCTATTCTCTAGATGGCTGGGTAGGATGAATGTGTTAAAAAATGGTTGCATACATAAAATATGTGGTCAAACTTCCCTAAATGAAAAGTCACAACCTTTAATATTCCATCCAATTTCTAGTTGATATCCCAAGTAGGCCCTTCATCATCCAACATATGCCAAAATGAAGGCTTGGGCCTTAGAACCATCCAAGTACCTTTTGGCCTTGGCCAGAGGCAACTTTCGAATTGCATGGGCTGTTTCTCTTGCATTCAAATACCCGTGACCTCTTTGTATGGACCACATCATTTGGTAGACAGTGATGGATTGTTAGAGCCGACTCTTCCTTTTTGAAGAGTGCAATCTAAGCATGGTAGCAAACTCCTTAACTGTTTCATAGAAAGAGTACTGTAATGGTCCGAACCGTGGAATAAGGTCATTGTGTTTGGGGATCATTTCAAAATAGATTTACTACAAGTTACTGAAGAAAAAAATAATGAGCTCAAGATTGAAGTTATTGAAGCATATCTTCCTAGGCTTATGAATGATTTTCTTCCAGTTATTGTGTCCTTGAATTTGGGAGAAAGGAATCTATGCTTTTGAAGTTTTGATTTGGAGTTTGAAGCTAGTTGGATTTGAACTACCCAAACATTCATAAAGCTGATGTGGTCCAGATGGCAGCATTCTGATGTTGCAACCAGTGAGAATATGTTTTATTTTTGCGCAATGCACACTATGCAATGTATCACAAATTGTGTACTCAATGCAAATACATTTGAAAGGTTGACATAGTTTGAGGAATGAGTGAAAAATAGGTGTTGTGGGAGTGTTTCTGCTTTAAATTACTATGCATATGCCTCTCAAAAAACAAAATGTTTTCATGTTTAAAGGGAACAATGACAATGGCCTAGTATTGATCATTGGAAAGGGATATGGTTTAGAGAGAGAGTGCAAAACCATGAATTGCTGATGATTGGGCCTATTTTAAAGACCTGGGTTTGTTTGATTTTGATTTATTAGTATATGTGAACACTGTACATGAATCTTTGCCTTCATAGGCATGTTAACTAACTAAACCTAGAGAAGTGAGATTGGATTGAGGGAATAAAGTAAGGGGAGGCCCTATTTTTCCTGGAAGAATTTTTATTGGTTTTGGGGTATTTCAATTAGATCTTGGATTAAGGGTGGTGCACAAGCTGTGCATGGGTGACAAGTGATAGCAGAGAGAAAGAGGTCGATGACAAGATATAGTGATTGTAGTTCTGGTGGTATAGGCGGTAAATGGATGGCAAAGAAGAATAGAAGGATACATTTCAAAACAACTATTAACCTAAACATTTGCGCTCTCATTGCACAGAGGTTTGACACATAAATTACAATTTTGAACTACAAGAGCTCTATGTCTTAAGGGCTAAATCTATGGGAATTCTTTGACCCTTTCTTGAATTTTGTTAGATGCATTCTAGGTTTTAGATAGCTTTGGGTTTTTTAAGATTAAATCATCGGGCAAAGTGATTATCATCGGGCCTGGAAATGTACTTATTATTAGGGTTGGATTTTTAAGGTAAAAACAAGTTAAGTTGGACACGTTCTCTCTCTCCCCTCTCTCCTATTCTCTTGATGGTACACATGCAGTATAAAATAAATGCCCAAAAAGAGCTTGTGCAATGAAGTGGTCCTTCAATTTTTCTGGAAGGGTAGCATGCTGTTAGACTGCTCTTCCACCATCTGTCCTAAAACTAATTGGTGTTAGAAAGGACTTCAATTAAGTCTTTTATGGCCTTCGACATCCCACATGCATATCTATTTTTAGAGTGGTCACAGGAAGTGGCATTGTGTAACCATATCCATGGGGCATTCCGGGCCCAACAATCCTTCCCTCACGATGTCGCTCCCGCGACTCGAACCCATGACCTCCTAGCTTTGATGCCACTTGTCAGACCGTTTTTCCACCATCTCTCCTAAAACCAATGGTGTTAGGAAGGGCTCCAATTAAGTCTTTTATGGTATTCGATATCGCACCCACAAATCTATTTAGAGCGGTCTCAGTGAGTGGCATTGTGTAACCAAATCCATGGGGGCGCTTTGGGCCCTAACACATGCCTTCACAAATGAGGGCTCAAAAAAGCTTGAACCATCTCCTTGTGTAACCACATCTCATGGTGGCCATGTAGCTTTGCAACGCTGAATGCTCACCTACTATTGTGAACTATGGTCGCCCATCACTAATATCCCTACCCTTAATTGCTTTTTGAGTTTTTCTAAAACATGGATAAATGTTCCATATGAATTTTTAGTATGAATCTTAGGTTTGCAGTTTACTTAAGTTCAGGAAATGTTTTCTAAAACATAGATATATGTTCCCTACCATTATTATGCTCACGCATAAATTTGGAGGACTGGTTTCAGTTTAAGGATTATCTTTTCATATTCATCACCAATTAATTTATGAGCTTTTTGAACATGAGATTAATATCTAATTTATTGGTTTCTTATGCAGGCATGTCTTGAAGTAGATATCGTTGCATATGGAGGTATGTTGTACATAATGCGTGAATATAGCACTACTTTTTATTTATTAAGATATATTTGTGGATTGTTCTGAGAAGCTTTCTTCTTACTTGATTAACTTTATCCTACTATGACATCGGGAAAGAGAGAAGAGAAACAACGTAGCAATCTTATTGCATTAAAAAGCTTGAAAGAAATGGAGGGGTTATATAGGCTAACCTTAATAATCCTAGCAAAACCCTAATAACGTAAAAGGACTAAACTACCCGAACATAAAAGATAAATAACAATTAACTGAAACCCTTACAATTAACTCAATTAACTCAAACCCCAAATTATACTTCACACCGCTCTTCAAACTCATGATGCGAAGCTGGAGAGCATCGTGAGTTTGCTAAACAATGCAAACCGGTGCAAAACTAGAACATACAAATAGGAAGAAGAACCGATGCCGAACATATGCAAATAGGAGAAAGAACCAATGCCAAATAGATGCAAATGGAAGAAAGAACAAATGCCAAATTTTTTATGTAAACAATCTAGGAGAGAGAGAGAGAGAGAGAGAGAGAGAGAGAGAGAGAGAGAGAGAGAGAGAGAGAGAGATGCAATCTAGGGAGAAACAGAGATGCGATTTGGAGAGACAAAGATATGCAATTTGTACTACTACTTAGGGTTTCGAATGGAGTGAGGGAGAGAGATGCTATTTGGTTCAGAGAGAGAGAGAGAGAGAGAGAGAGAGAGAGATGCAAAGATGATGAGTGATTGCAGAATAACATCTTTGTGCATAAATATGATGCTATCGATTTTGTGTGAAGAAACTGAGAGAGACCCAGTGTTAAGAATACCCTAAAAACGCGACCACAGACTAGGTTAAGACAGAAACTAATGAACAAAAACAGAAACTTTGACGATAAACAATATCGATGAATAGTTGTAGGATGAACAGTGCTCGCCTGATGAACACTGGTGGTCGGTGGTGCTTTGTTGCTGTTGGTGGGGTTTTCTGAAAGCTAATGATGAGGGCTGCTGTTCAAAGAACACATGCTGAGATAACGTGAAAGAGGGAGAAATAAATCTTGTCGGAGAGAGAGAGAGGGGGAGATCGAAAATAGAGGTTAGATTAATCTATTTCGGGTTTGATGCCATGTGACATTGCAAAAGAGAGAAGAGAAACAACGTAGCAATCTTATTGCATTAGAAAGCTTGAAATGTTACAAAGCTAATGAAGAGGTTATATAGACTAACTCTAATAACCCTAGCAAAACCTTGATAACATAAAAGGACTAAACTACCCCGAACATAAAAGATAAAGAACAATTAACTAAAACCCTAAGAATTAACTCAATCAATTGAAACCCTAAATTATACTTCACACCTAGATGGATCAATGTCCAATTTATAGTTTTTTTTTTTTTACACAGATAATTGTTGTGATGCATAATTCGTGGAAATGCCAATGTGTGTCATAGATATAACAGCTATAGGCATTAGGTACCTTGTCATTAGCTTCTGCAATTTGTTAATTCATCCTTCTTCTTTGGGATACAATTATGCTTTGAGGGTGTTGCCTTATGAAATATTTTATCAGGCATGTTACAGTTCTGCCATCATATGTTACATCTCTTCTTGGAATGTACTTGTCTCGCTTGCTATCTGGAGTTGACTGCCTGTACTCTCTTTCTGTTTTTGTTTTATGTTTAGTGACGAGTGATGACTTAAATACTGATTGGTGATTGGAAAACAAGTTTGTTGTGTTCTTTTTTTTTTTTGAGGTCTGTGAGGACTGGACTCTCAAGTTAAAATTAAAATAGTCCTGGCATTGTGCCTTAGGCTTAGAGTATTGTCCGTACCACAAAAAAATAAGGAGCAATAAAAGTTTTACTGGTTTGGCCAACTAATATGATCATGAATTTCTTTAGTTTTAGACCGAAATTATGCTTTTCGTTGGATCTATTATTTCATGCATCTCTCGGGCAACTTCTTTTTGCTAGTCTCTTTTTTTTTGTTTGTTCTGTTGCATTTAAGACCCATGCAATCTGTGTATATAGTAATCTTATGTATAGTGTATGGATGGTTGCTACAATTTGACCTTTTGCATGTTGTATTACATAGGTGATTTGTGACATGATACCATGTGCCATATTATCTGTTGTTGGTTCTCCAATACGATAGTCCTTTACTGTGTATGCTAAAAGTTTCTTGCATTTGCTTGTGTGAATAGGCTCTGAACCCCACTCAGCGGTCTTACAGAACCCATCAATTCACCTTCACAAAATGGTATTGGTCCTGAGCTACTTTTGTTGGTTTAATGGTCTTTCAAGATTGTGAAGTATTTTCTAAATTGTTTTTCTTTTTCATTTATTTATCAATTTGGTTCTGCAGACACAATGGCCGCCAGTCCCAACGGGTTTACCAAATATACTTCGTCCCTTTGTGCTCTTGCTGAAGCCATTGATTCAGTTCATTATGCTTCTTTGGTTTCTTTGTGTCAGAATACCTGCGCCTGATATTTTTTTAGTGCAGGTAAGCTTTGTATGATTTCCTCTTAAAAAAAAAAATGAAAAGAAGCTTTTTTTATTTATTTACATGGTAGATGGATTCTTGTTTAAGACTTCTGAATTTAAATGGCTTTACCAAAATATTGTATCATGTATAGAATAAAATGTACTGGTGTATTTTCTTCACGTTATCTTTTTCAGTATTACGTCCTTTTTAACAGTTCCTCGAAGTTATTGGGAAGATTGGTGTCTGTCTTGCAAGAAAAGTAGTAGCTATATTGATGATGTACATATTTTCTTTTGTCTACATATCCTCATCACTTCCAAGTATAGGTGGCCTCAAGCCATGATCATGCATGGCTATGGGTACATTACTAGGATTCTACTCAGGGTTCGATTATTAAATAGAATTGGAACTCTCCCTGTCGTGGGGGAAGTAGGCCCAAGGGAACAAGTAAGGTAAGAAAGACCTATCCAGAGGCTATAAACAGCGGTACTACGTGTTTAACTTGAAATCTAGTCTTCAATATGACATATAGGCCTCACCTTGAATCTAGTCTTCTACTTCTGCCTTTCATGCTTGAGTTTGTATCTTGATGTAAACTATCTTTGTCTGCTTCTGTAGAATCCACCATCTGTTCCAACATTAGTGGTGGTGAAATTGGCCAGCTGGTTGAGGCGTTCCACTTTTATTGTTGATTGGCATAATTTTGGATATACTTTGCTTGCTTTATCTCTTGGAAGACGTAGTATTTTTGTGACACTATACCACTGGTATGCTTGAGTTGCCTTTTAAACCTGTCTTGGATTTTAAAGGCCTTTCTCTGTCTTCATATCTGAAGTGTAAGTTTTGGTGCATATTTAGGTTTGAGAAGCATTATGGGAAGATGTCAAATGGTTCCTTATGCGTGACAAGGGCAATGCAACACGAATTGGCACAAAACTGGGGAATCAAGTAAGATGGCCAGATCAAATGCTGCATTAACGTGCATTATGGGCTTGTTAACGTTTGTAAATAAGTGCTGTAACATTACAAGATTTTCTGGTTCACGTTTTCAGAGCCTCGGTCCTTTATGATCAACCTCCCGAGTTTTTCCGACCCACTTCCCTTGAGGAGAAGCACCAGGTAAACTGAGTTTTTCATGGCAAAGATCTCTTGGGTTTTAAAAAGGGTATTACAAGCTTAATTAAAAATGAACTGGGATTCTAGTTGTTTTGCAGGATACACCACAATCTTAGTCAGCCTTTTGGTCTTGGAGATTGCATAAGTTATGGTAATGTAGTTTAGCTTTTCGTTTTAGTTTAGATTGGACACTTATTTAAGATAATTACTCCTGTGCAGGAATGTTACAAATGACCAGTCGTGATCTAAATGAAACCCTGTTTACAGCCCAGGTCAGTGATGACATTTTGTTGAAGCAAAACAGGCCAGCACTTATTGTTAGCAGTACAAGCTGGTGAGCTGCTCTTAATTTGTTTCCTTGTTTTGGAACAGTGTCTCTTTTGTTATGCAGTGACAAGTGCCACCCCCCATGCGACCCAAATAAGACAAATGCACATTAGGAGGATTATTTTAGTAATATATCAGTTCAGTGTTTTGCATGTAACTGGTTGTGGAATTTATCTCTCAGTTTTTTTTAATAATATGCCTTTGTTTGGAAGAGAACTAAAAATTTGGATGGCGCCCTATGCTTTCCTTTATTTTCCCCTTCAATTCCAGAAATCGCATTAACTGTGTCAACGTTGTAACACATTACTCAAGGTTTTTATTTGTTCATGGTTTCACTGACATGTAATGTCCAAATTGTGGTTTTGGGGTTCACTTGTCCACATCACCGAAAAGGCTGAAATCCAAAAAAGTATTCTGAAGAATTCTTAAAAGACTAACTAGACAATTGCACCATATCAACAGCAGATCATGTCTCATTGCCAATTTGAATTCCTTTGGCAGTGAATTAAATTGTGCACCAAGAGTATTTACTTGCCCCATTAATTAGCCTGCTACATTTCTACCGGGAGAATAAATTAGAGATGCATGTCATTTCGTAATAGTAGAATTTTCATTAAGGAGTGACTCCCTGTGTCCTGAATTCACGGCCATTTACGTGCATGTGTGCCATTTTTCAATGGCCTATTTTTCAATCTGTAATGTTTTTTACATTTTGAAAACTTTGTATAATAGAACTCTTGAGAACTATCAACCCAGATCCATATTGCATATATATAACATTATAGATTTGAAAATATTAACAATTTTTTTGAGGTGTTGTGAATAGTGAAAGTGGACAAGAAATTCAAGACAGAGGGAGTATATAAATGAAGAGCTGCTTCGTTTAGGTCTATTTTTGTTTGAAGGACGAATTCTAGTCTGTGGGTTAGATATGACATTCCCTCAATTATGGTATTGGGCCTTTTAGTTGATGATAGTCAGAATGATAAATAGACTAAACATCTCCATTATTGTGTAGCATGGCTGTTTCAAACTTGGATAGTAATCTCACACTTGGTAGTCTAATGGATTGCCAAGTTCACATGAAGTTTCTAATTTAATTGTGTTGCAGTTATAATTTGTTATGATTAATGGTTGTCATGTTTGGTGAATTCTATGGTTAGTTACTAAACTTACTATAACAAGCATAGCCTGCTTTATAAAATTTTCCATTACAATGTACCTTGCTAGCTGCGTTATCACTTCGTATCAAGATCAGCTTGCACAAAATGAGTTTTTGCTAACTATATTGTACGTGGGGATTTTCATACATTGAACAATTAGTTGATTTGAGTAATGGGGCTTCTTTTAGGACTCCAGATGAAGACTTTGGAATTCTTCTGGAAGCAGCAGTTATGTATGACAGACGTGTTGCTGCTTTCTTAAATGAAGAAGACTCAACTGGAGACGAGATTCTTTGGAAGGAAATGTATGATGGGAAGCAGTTTTTGTACCCAAGGCTGTTATTTATCATTACAGGTAAAAATTTGTTGTGTCAGGATTATGATCTATGTATCTGTGTCCGTTTCCGTGCTACATAGATTATGATCAAATTCATTTGAGTTACTCTAGAAGAACAGCTATATTGTTTGCAATTGGATTGAAACTGTGGAACTTGCATGAAGGTAAGGGGCCTGAGAAGGAGAAATATGAAGAAAAAATAAGAAAACTTCACCTCAAACGTGTAGCTTTTCGCACCATGTGGCTATCAGCTGAGGATTATCCTTTACTTCTTGGTAGGTTCATGTGTTTTTGTCATTTGGTTTTGACTATGACTGCTCGCACTTCATTTTCGGACTTAACTGGTCAATGCTATGATTGCAGGATCAGCAGACCTAGGTGTTTGCCTGCATACTTCCTCATCTGGGTTAGATCTTCCAATGAAGGTAAATACCTAATCTAGACATAGAAGGACTAAGAAACTGTTATAACTAGCGTATTATCATTGACACTTTCTTTCATCAGGTTGTGGATATGTTTGGATGTGGATTGCCTGTATGTGCTGTTTCATACTCTTGGTAAAGAAAAAAGTTCCTTATATCTGTTTCCTTGGACTTTTTGCGTGATATTATGCAAGAAAAATTCGGTGATCCAACCTTTTTCATTTATTATGTTGAAGCATAGAGGAACTTGTAAAAGTTGGAAAAAATGGCCTTCTTTTCTCCTCTTCTTCAGAGCTGGCTGATGAACTCTTGGTAAGCTTTTCATTTGAACTAATAGAATTCGTTCTTTATTAGTGAACATGTACTATTCTTAGTCTCTTCTACCACTTCCTTAGGGTCTAAATATCTGAGAATATGCTTCTTATTTTCCTTGGTGAAATTTTAATGATCTTTGGGTGTGTCTTTGAAGTTATGCAATTGGCAATCCAATGCAGATGCTTTTCAAGGGTTTTCCCGATGACTGTAATGCTTTGAAGTCATTGAAGAATGGTGCATTGGAGACGGGGTCTTCTGCCAGGTGGGCGACAGAATGGGAAGAGAATGCTAAGCCACTAATAACTGAGGTAAGTTCGCTTTTCTCTATCTAGGCTTGTAGTTGCCTCCTAGGTATCAGTGTCACCTAACACATGCGTGTATGCACATTCACACACATCCTTTGTGATTTTATGCATATTTGATCGCTGTGGGTTTCTAGGTTACTTTGACTACTGTTGTTTAACTACTTAATTAGAAGTCTTTGCACCTCAAACATACAGGTTATCTCTGGAAGATTCAATTGATTTATGGTTCAGCTGCCATGCATTCGAAGTCTATTCTATGACTGAAAGTTGGTAGCATCTGCTTTCCCTCCAGCAGAAGTTCTCCCCTTGACAGCACGGCTAACATTAGGCGGGACACATGCAGCCATTTCCATGTATTGAGAAGCAACTGCATGACCTTAGTCATAGTTAGTTGGCATCTGGTTTTATTCGTTTTAGAAAGATGAAATGTTATGAAACTCAGTATTGTCAACGACGCAAAAGCTGGACGTACTATGATATATAGAGGAGCAGGTCAATTATTTGTATTTCAATTTGTTCCTTTTTTGCTGCTTTAGGCATTCAGGGCTGAGTCCATGTGGTTCACTAACAAAAGCGAGGTCGAGATTGATGGCAAAGTTGATACCATGTGTTAGATAGAATTTAGTTTACTCTGTCTGGCATTGTTGTGACTTTATTCTAGTTGATTTCCTTAATTTGTTTGAAAAAAATTCATGTGGTCTCTCAGTGGTTACAAATTCGACACAATGTTAATTTTTTTATTTCTTCATGTAGCTTATTTGCCAACAAAAGGTCCAAAAATGCATCACCATGCTGATCTTATTTTTAGCAGTTTGGTCAATTGTATTTGTGTCCACGCCACGACATTAAACTCGGCTAGCAAGCAAATATTTCAAGAAGTCCACCTATTGGGTTGCAGGAATAGTTGGGTATCTATCCCAAGAAGCCAAGTTTCCTTAAGAAAAACTTCGATATCTCATCAGGAAATAAATACATTGATGAATAAGATAAGAGTATTGAATGCTGAGGAATTTGCTTTAATTCATTTCCAAATGAAATATGTCGAGGGAATGAAGTTATTTTTCTTCTCATATTGCAATTTTTGTTTGATGTGTTTTTTAAATGCATAATTTTTAGTCAGACCTGTTCTGGAAGTTGTTTCCTCATATTTAGTGCTTTCTATTTGGAAGTTCATAATCTAACAGGCATAACTTTTAGTCAGACCTTTTCTTTATAAAGAATCGTCTTTGTTGCTTGTGGTTATGGTACATATTTTGGGCTATAATGTAAGGGTACCATGGCTCGAACTAGTGACTGAAGAAGGGTGCACCACTTCAGAGCCCAGAGATTTGGTTATGGCTCACATTTTGTATCCAGAGCAAGGGATGTTTAAACCAGTCAGATTCGACCTTTACGGTGTGTTATGTATCTTCTTACACAGATAGTCTAGAATGATGTTGTTTCGTATATTATCGTCAACACGATTGGGTCATGGTGGTGTTTAAATCTGGCATGATCCTTGTTGGCTGCTCAAATGCTCCTCTGAGTTATGAACTGACTATTTTTTCCAGTCCAGTGGTTTAATAGGCTTTTTGTCTGCTTGTGGCGAATTATAAAGCTCTGCATGATTTGGTACTTTAACGATGAATGAAGCCTTTCATTTTTCAACTCAGTGGAGTTCTGTTTCCAAGGACACAAGTTAAGTATTTTTGCTATATAGCAGCTATTGTTTGTTAAGTATTTTTGCTATATAGCAGCTATTGTTTGTGAGTTATGAGTCATTTATGCATGAAAATATTGGTGCTCTGTCATTTCAGGAACTTAACTGGATAAGAGGCTGGAAGAGCTCCACTTTCATTTTCATGGTTAAATAAGCCCCCATGTACACAGACGTGAACTGATAAAATGCTCAATGAGGAGCTTCTATTTAGATGAGCATACCTCTTTCTCTCTCGACTAGATAGGAACTTTTTGACACATGGTTAGTTTTCTAATCTTGTCGATTGGCCTTTAGATTGCACATGCTCTACTTTCGTCTCATTGGACAATGCTGGCCTTTTAACTATTTTTTAGCTTCGATATCTGCCATGAGTGGATTCTAATTCATAAACTTTAGCTGCATAATAAGAGGATCTTTTTTATTTGTAGTGCAGTAGCTTTTGTGGCCAAGCTTCTTTCAGCATGATATCCTTCTCATTGTGGCACTTCTTCCTTTGGGATGCTATCCTTTGTGGCCCTGCTTTTCATTATTAACACCGCCCCGGCTCTCTCTCTCTCACACTTACACACATAATGTGTATGACAATTATCTCTGGTGTCTGAGATGCCACATTCCTCATCTTATACAACAATAACATAACCCATTTGCTCTCCAATAATTGGGGGTATGGATAGGAGTCAGACCTAACCTTTGGCAATAAATGCTGCTTCCAGAATACCACTGAAACAAATGGATTTGAGACAGACCTAACCTTTGGCAATAAATGCACAAAGTGATTGCTCACAGAATACCACTGAAACAGTGGTCTCCCTATACCATCGAGTTTGCTGCGGAATCATGCTCTCAAATCAAAGCCAAAAGGCATCAGAGAGGGCATACCCAAGAATCATTTTGATTTATGTGCACATTACCATGCTTCTTTCATTCAGCATCCAGAGCATTGGCGTTGCACAATACGTTCCTCATCTTATGATTGACCATATTAATATGCACTCTAGTGCATCTGTATGTCTGGAAGAATTCTTTTATGATTACTACCTTAAATATAGGATAATACTTTAGCACTAAGGCAGATGATGTAAGAGATGTATTTTGAGATGATGTCTTTTTATGGCAGGGTGGATCATGTTGTTGACGTGGATGAGATGGATCAATGTGACGATGACAAATAGGAAATCCTCTGGAAGCAACCGAAAAGGTCCCTACTTTTTCATTCAATTCCACTTAAAAATTATTTATGGAGACTGCTTTTCTTTCCTTCTTGACACATTTATCTCTACTAGACTGCTTTTCCTAGCCACTAGATGAGGTTCAGTAGTTTCAGCATAATTGACCTTTGCCATTCAGTTCCAACTTGTATGGCCTTTTTCTTTCGACATTTCTAGGATTAGTGTTTCTATAGAAAGCTTAAGTTATCTTGTGAACCTTTCTACATCTGTAATTTGTGGGTATTATAGCAGGCATCAATTTCTGGCATCATTGACAAAGGGTCATTCCTCAACCCATCCAACAGTTGCATCTGATCAAGCTATTTATGTTAAACTTCCAGCTCTGGTCCATCAGAGATTGACATGTCCCTTAGTAGTATTGATAAGGTTCAAAGCAGATTTTAGTCGTTCCATTTTCTAACCACCATCTAAGAAGTATAGACACTTCTATTTTGCGATGTGTCACATTAGACACTGACAGTCTTCACACATTCCTGAAAGGGCGTTTGATCAACTTGTCTTAACTGAAAAAATGAACTCATTATATCGGATACTTTATGGATACTTTAGCAACACTTTTCTTAAACCCTCTGAAAATCTCATTGGTAGTAATAGTGTTCTTGAGATGAATAAATCATAATGTAGTGAAATTATTCATATTCATTTCATTTAGCGAAATGAAATAATATTAAAATTGTGATGTGTCCCAGACGTGTCATGCCCTTCATTTTTTTGAGAGTTGGTGTGGCAGCGTGTCGTGTGGGGTTGGTGTACTCAGGGACACCATCTTCCGGTCCTATTGCAAATTAAAATATGCTCAGGCTAGAAAATTAAGAGATAGTATCAAATTAACTTGGTGGTGGTCAGCAAATCTTTGCACAAGGAGCAATCTCAACCTAATATAGTGTGGAAGGCCAAATATTTTCCTTCTGACCTTGTTTAATCATTAATGCATATTCTGTTATAGTTTACTGCCAATGTCTTGGGAATACTCTTGAACTTGCTTAAAAAATATATTTGATGGGAAAAGATGTGGTCAAAACATAGCTTGGAAAACACTTTGCTGGCTATATTATCTATAGCGTAAACAATTCTTTTATGCTTCTATTTGCCGAATATTTACATGTTCTTGGATTTTGGTTGTGGGTTTCACAAGCTGAAATCCTGGGGACTTTCTAAGCCTTGTATAGGCTTTGGTTATTTATGTTGATCGAGCATTTGTCAATTGTTGATATACGTGGTGGTGATTATTGTTCGTGCCTGAATCTTAAACTATCTTTTCTGCAGACCAAACAGCAATTTGGGAGTACCGTTAAGATCGATAAACCGTTCTCCCGTCTTCCCACATCATTGTTATGCCTAAATCTATAAATTTCTCATAGGAATACTGAGCATTTGAAATGGGTGCAGAATCTACGTGCATTTGACCTCTTCTTAGATGAGTCTGCTTCTTGGATGAGTCTAGTAACAGTGCAGAAGGGTGAGTATAAAATTGCAGGCGTCACACAGCCACTCGAAAATAGAAAAATCGAGGTTGCACAGAATAGGAGGCGAGTTTATTATGGTGAGAATTGACTCTCTTTTTACCTAATTTGGTACTATTTTCCACTTGGAGAAAGGGTATGTGCTGTATGGTTGTTGTATACTGATTCTTAGCCTGTAAAAGGGTAGGCAGAATGTGCATCTAATCTATGTGGATTTGATTGAATACTATTAAGTTGGTTTGGTTTGGTTGAATCATCGAACCTACGTAAGTAAAGAATGCATATTGCATCACTTGATCCGTCATGCTCCATGAATTTAAACACTGTGTGTGTGTGTGTGTGTGTGTGTGTTACTAATTAATAAATTGTGTATTTGCAGGTTTGTTGGATCAGGACGCGTGGCTATTATTTTAGATGGGATGAGAACACACCTGGCAACCACATAGCCACAAGTACCCATGGAGATGGAGAAATTTTCAGTGCCCAGCGGGCACAACCAAGTGGTGCGGAACGCGCATTTTGGCCATTCGAAACTAGATTTCTCCCTCTCCTCTCTCTCTCTTTAAAATCTGGGCCGTCCAAAATACTTTTGGACGATCGAGATAAGCGCTCGGGCACCACTTAAGCAGTGCCCGCTCGGTATTGAAATTTTTTTTCTCGGGATGGGAGTGGCGATGACCCACTATAGAATTTCTATGGTTGTGTAGAGCATGCATATCGGCTGTCAAAAATCAGATTTCTCCCACTCTATCTTTAAAATCTGGACAGTCAAGATGCATGCTCGAGCATCACGTAGGCCATGCCCGCTCGGAACTAAAATTTCTCTTGGAGGTGAGTGGTGATGACCCACAATTGAATTTTTATGGTTGTGCAGTGTGTGCGTCTGAGCCATCCAAAACCCAACTTGTCCCTCTTTCTCTCTTTAAAATATCGGTCGTTCAAAAAACTTTTGGATTGCTAAGATGCATGCTAGGACACCATTTAGGCAGTGCCCCATTGATACTGAACTTTCTCCCGGAGATGATAGTGGTGATGATCCACAATTGTATTTCTATGGTTCTTTTCATTTTCCTCAGCTGTGTTGTGCCATTTCTTGGAATCCTGTGCTAATTGAGGATCTGATTTCCGGCTCATAGTTCAAATTATTCTCATGCAGTTTATTTTGCGGAAATAATTTGGGTACACCACCAGGTGTACCCCAATTGCATCCCACCTCATCTGGGCCTTTTAACGCTTTTTTGGACGGTTCAGATTTAAAGTGCTTTATGACCGGTCATAAAACACTTTAAATCTGGACCGTCCAAAAAAGTGTTGAACGGCCCCGGTGAAGTGGGGTGCAATTGGGGTACCCATAGCAGCGTTCGTTTATTTTGTGGAATGAATAAATTGGGGTCGTCCTCGCTTTTATTAGGAAAAATGTCGGGGAAAACCTGGCTACGTATGGTCATTGGGTGAGTACCCAAATTGTGTTCATAACAAATTGGTATCCCTAAATTGATAAATTCTGGGCCAATCATTTTTAATCAAATAACTCATTAAGATCATATTTTAATTTCAAAACTGCCATTACTCTATATTATTTCATTTTGGAAAATAGGATTTTTCTTTTTTCAATTCCAAATCTTGATTCATTTTCCTCTGCTTTTCTGCCATTTTTTCTTTGGGACTTCTGGAAAACTCTCTACTAATTTCTCTCTTATTTTCCTCAGCTTTCTGTTTGGCCTTCTTGTTGCAGAAATTGAAACAGTTTGTTGTCATATGTTTCTGTCCTTATTTAGGGGATGATTTCAGAGCTTCTTTTGGTAAAAAAAAAGTTGGTCAAGGTCAATGTCGAAGGGAGAATGACTATTTATAAAATCGAAATCGATTTGAATTAATTGGAGAAGAAAACAGATTTTTTTTCTTTCTTTTTTTTTGCTTTTCCATCACATTTAATCCGCAGCTATCCAAAACTTCTAGCCTCGGCTTTTAGCGAGTCATCTTCCACTTAACGACACTTGATATCACATGACAATTCTAAGATAAAGATTCGCATAATGTTAACGACAATAAAATAGATACAGTCTTAACAGTACATCTCATCTCACTAAAAAAGTTAAGAGGATTATTAAATGCGACATGACATTGGCAGTTTGGAGATTTGTTTGAAGCCTATACTTACCATTTCCATGAATAGAAAGTCATGTGGATGGTTAATTGATAGTTTAACCTATATTATCATAAATAACCAAATCTAACCCCAATTTGGACATTCAACAATGGGATGGACTCCTTGTAGGAAAGTGGTTTCTTCTTAATCCAAAGTTTGAATTCTTCAAGCTATTCCTCCAATTACTGCAAGGGGTGTCGTATTCACCTACACATAGACTAGTCGTTTGTTTTCTTTTTCTTTTTTTGTTATTTTATACTTCCACCGTCCCTTTTTAGGAGAAAAAATTTGTTCACCCGCACTCAAAGAGGGTGAACAAAACCCTCACCTTGATTGGTTGAAATGGTGTAGAATTCATGGAATCAATAAACTTTTTGGTAAGCATGATATCACTTTGTGGTGGGATCCACACTATTTTTATGGGCCCCAAACCATTTCAACCAATCAGGGTGAGGGTTTTGTTCACCCTCACCCGAAAAGGGTGAACAAAACCCTTACCTTGATTGGTTGAAATGGTGTAGAGTCCATAGAATCAATACACTTTTTGGTAAGATGATTATCACTTTGTGGTGGGATCCACACTATTTTTATGGGCTCCATACTATTTCAACCAATCAGGATGAGGATTTTGTTCACCCAAAGAGGGGTTAATCACCTATGTATAGTTCACTACAATACCAAATACACGGACACGTCGGGGACACGTTGAATATAAAATATATTTGTATTATACAGGTATGGGATGAATTCATATTAATGACGAAGTCCAATACTACTCCCTCTAGTTGTATCTATGTGATGAATGACATATATCTTGTTCTTGTTGCTCAAATTCATCATTTGCTCTCAAATGGGTTTGTTTGAGCTTGATTTTGTGATCTATGATTTGAGTACTTGTTTGATGCAATTGATTGTTGATTTACCTTCCCTTGATGTCTATTAGTTGTTCCACATATCCACTTTTGGCCTAAAACTTCATATATGCTATTGGGTTGAAGTTTTATGTTTTGAGAGAAACCCGCAGAAATTCTGGGTTTTCCCAACCGGTCATGCGAAAACTTCCAACCGGTTGGACAGTTCTAAAATGTTCACATGAATCCATCTCTGCCCAACCAGTTGGGCAAAAACCTCCAACCGGTTGGAAAACGCTAAAATATCATATTTTTCATCTTTGATCCTTCCCTTGAATATTGGAAACATCGTACATCCCTCCAACCTTATTTTGGCATCGTTTGGATAATGTAAAGAGTTGGTTTGACTTTTCGATGCAAATGATAATTTTGGAACAAAATATAAAGTTTTGAGATGAGTTTTAAATCGAAAATATTTTATGGATAAATGTGAACTCTTGGGATCACCCGTTTGGTGTTCCTGGTCATGGGTGCACGGAGCCTGCGAAATCCGGCAGGGGTGTACGAAGCCCATGAAATCCGGCAAGGGTGCACGGAGCCCACGAAATCCGGCAGAGGGATACTTCCCTATTAAATTGATGAATGTTTTTTTTTATAAAAAGTTGGAAATAATATATTTGAGTTGAATTTGGAATATTTGACGAAAAATTGGGTTTTTATGTACAAGTATGAAGATTTGGCAATTACGTAGATTTTGGTTGTATATTTAAACTTAGTTTGGGATTCTTGGACACATTCTAGACTCATAAACACATTTCGGGTACTTAGTAGTTGAGTTAAAGCCTTTTGTTCATCCTAGCCTTATGCATTGGTTGTGTCCACCATCATACCCACTCATCATATTTATTCAAAAACTATTTTTACATTTGAACACGATACGACATCGTATTTATTCAAATATGTTCTTTTAATCCAGTGTGTCTGTATCGATGAGTAATTGCCAACGTTTGGCTTTTCCCATTACGTGTCAATTTATTATTGGATTTGTTAATTTTATATGTAAACAGGTACCCTAAAGGAAGGAAAGTTGCTCTATTTTATAGTCCTAAGGATCATAAGGTCATTGTTAGCACCAATGCTTGATACTTAGAGGAAGGCTATGTCACAGATCACAAGCCTACTAGTAAGATTGTTCTAATAGAATTGAGAGAAAATAGACCGGCACAGACTTCTTCAATACCTATAGTACAAGAGGTTACATCACATGAAATTGTTGTTAACACACCAGTACCTTGTTGTAGTGGGAGGGTTATTGTTTTACCCAATCGGTATACGTTGTTGGGAGAGTTTTATGATATGATCCTTGAAGAACAACAGGTCAACCCTGAAACTACAAAGACGCACTACAAGATAAAGATGCAGAACTTTGGCAAAGGATCAAGAGCACATGTTGTGCAGTCTTAAGAAGTCTATTTGTGGACATAAGCAGGCATCTAGGTCTTGGAACATCCGTTTTGATCAAGTAATCAAATCTTTTGATTTTGATCAATGTTTGGATAAGTCATGTGTACAAGAAGNCGCAATGGAAATGTGGTGGAGTTTGTATTGCTATATGTGGATGATATCTTATTCATCGGAAACGATGTCAGAGTGTTATCTTTGGTATAGTTGTGGTTATCCAGTCAATTCGATAAGAAGGATTTAAGAGTAGCCGGTCACATCCTTGGGATGTTGGGCGAGATCAAGCAAAGGATGTTGGGCTTCTCAAGCTTCCTATATCGATGTGATCCTTGTCCGTTTTAGCATGCCGGATTCCAAGAAAGGATTGCTTCCTTTCAGACACAGAGTCTATCTATCAAAGGATTAGTGTCTTAAGACATCTAAGCAGATGGAGAAAATGAAGGGAGTTCCTAATGCTTTACCAAATAGAAAGCCTCATGTATGCTATGCTATGAACTAGACTTGATATTTGATTTGTTGTCGGCATGGTTAGCAAATTTTAGTCTAACCCTGGACAAGAAGATTGGACTGGTATAAAATGTATACTTAAGTATCTGAAAAGAACTAAGGATTATACATTGGTTTACCAGTCAAACGGTCTAGTGCCTTGTGGGCACGCAGATTAAGACTTTATGTTATATAAGAGTTCCAGATAGTCAACATCAAGATATGTGTTTTCCCTAGGAGGTAGAGCCATGAGTTGGTGGAGTATCTAGTGATCGTGTATTGTAGATTCCACCATGGAGGCCGAGTATGTGGCAGTTTTTAAAATAGCCAAGAAGCCGTTTGGCTTAAGAACTTCTTGATGGATCTAGAAGTGGTACTTTTGATACAGTCAGCATTTTCAATCTATTGTGACAATAGTAGTGTAGTTGTTAACTTGAAGGAGCCAAAGATTCATAAGAAGGGAAAACACATCAAGTGTAAGTATCACCTTATTTGAGCGATCGTATAGAAAGGTGATGTAGCTGTGACCAAGATTGCATCGGCAAACAACCTAGCAGATCCTTTTACGAATGGCTTACATGCTAAGACTTTTGATAGTCATGTAAAGGGAATGGAAGTGAGATGAGTGGCAGCATGGTTTTGAGTCTAAGTGGGAGATTGTTAGAAACTTATACTAAAAGCCATGCTTTTGCAATGGATTAATATTTAATTAGTTAATTATTAATCAGTTTTATCCTTTTTTGATGAGAATCTATTATGGGCAATGTTTGCATTATATAATTGTATATTGTGCATGTGTCTTTTATTCTACTTAATAAATGATCCAGTGTGTAGAGTACGACTTACACATAGAAGATTGGATCATCGGTTCTTGTGGAATATAAGTTTGGTTCACAATCTTAGGTGGAATTTGACACACCATCAGTAGGATTGTAGTACAATGTTTTAGTAGGTTTATCTTGACTACAAGGAATGGTTCTAGTTCTGACTCATTGTGCTAGTACATTTTGTGTGTATTGAACAGTACCGCTTTAAGGTAATTGTCTTAATACTGACATTTTAAGACAATTAAAACCTTATAATTATTAAGAATACTTATGCTCTTAATCCGGATATAATTAATACATATATACATTTAATGTTGTTGACTTTGATTCATTATAAAGTGAGATTTTTTTTACGGTCAATAGTCTTGGTGAGTTGGGTCACGACATTATATGCATGAAATATATGGATATTAATTATTGATAAAATCCACGTCTCGTTAGAGATTGATGATACCCCTCGAAGTAAACTTATAAGTTTTGGTTATGTCAAACCCCGTGTAGGTGGATATTTTGTATCCACATATCGAATAAGTTAAGTGGTTAGTCTCAAGGTGTTTTATAAGATGTTGATTAGTGGGAGATTGTTAGTGTCGACATTTAATCAATGTGTATCTATAATCTTAATGTGGGGAGATTAATAAGTATTTAATAATCGCGGAAATAAATATAATCGAGATAAAGATGAAAGTGCAAATATAATTCTTTAGTGGTGTGAATTATAATTTGTGAAATAAATGTAATAGGGTGGGGGATTAGGTTTTATTTATTTATCTTGAGAGCCGTGATTTATTTCTCCTCGCGCCCCCCATATTTCAAATTTTATAAATATATCGTTATGTTCTCTAGGTCAAAAGACAGTCATTCAGAAATTTAGAATAGAGATTGTGAGAGAGAGAACAAAGAGATCATGTAGAAGTCCACACTTGGCTACATGATCGAGATATAAGGGAATATGACAGAAGATCACACGTCTTGTCGGCCAAAAACTGTTGAGATCTGAAGAGTAGGTTTGTCGAGTTCACAAATAAACAAAGTCAACTGTAGCGTTCGTGGTCTACGGATGAGAGGTAAACTTAATTCCGCCTTGTAGGGTTTTCGCTTTTATTTTGTTGTTTAATCAGACTGCAATTATTCTTGGGTTATGTGATTCGCTTTCCCCAACAACCCGGGCATGTGTTAGCAAGCAGATGAGCTTCGTAGGACATTCTGACATGCAACCTTTGATATCATACAAAAAAATAGCTTTGAAATCACCACTGTCAGGTTGCATAACAAAAATGGGTCCTGAAGATGACACTCAACCCTCCCTACTATCTCCATAGTGGCATTAAAGTAATCAGAAAAAAACATAAAATATACTCCCTCCGTTCCTTTTTTAGTGATCCACTTTAAACGCTAGACTTTTACGACGCTTAAAATGACTTACGTGATAACATTTTTCAAATTTTTTGGACCAAATTAAAGATTAATCGAAAGACTTTAATTTGGTATAAAACAAATTAAAAAGTTATATGTAACAATATGTTTTTTAGGGGTTTGAAATTACGTATTCTCTTATCACAAGAAAAAAAAGTTTTTATATCATCTTTTTGCATCCCCAAAAACGCGGTCACAAAAAATACGTAATTGTGATAGCAACAAGTTTAGTGGCAAAAAAATAAAACAATTGCGTCTGCAATTGGATGTGGTCGCAAATAAATGAATAATTGTGTCTGCAATTGGTTGTGGTCGCAAATAAGTGAACAATTGCGTCCGTAATTTTTTGCGGTTGCAAATAATTATAAAATTGCGTCTGCAATTATTCGCAGTCACAAATAGAGGCCCACTATATTTTGGTCCAAAACGCAGTGAAACTATTTCTCCCGCTAGAAATTCCCCCCCAAATCAGCAAAATTCACGTAAAACTTTCCCCAATTTTTTCAATGTGAAAATAAAAAAAATATATCACCCAAAAAATTAGATCCCAAATCCCCAGCTCTCTCTCCCCCAAATTTTTTTTTTTTTTTTTGATCTCTATCTCCCCCAAAAATCAAATCCCCAAATCCCCACTCTCTCTCCCCCCTCTCTCTCCCGCTGTCAGTCTCCTCACCCGTCCACCACCATCGTAGACATCCGTCCACCAACTCCACACCGGACTCCACCATCTTCACGACCTCTTTCTCTCTCGATCGTAGATTTACAGCCTTGCTGCAAATAGCAGCCCTACACCGATAGTCCAACCACCACTCTCTCCGACAACCACGCTGTGACGCTGGTAAGTCTCTTTCCTCTCTCTACTGCTTTCCTTGGGATGGATTTCCCATTTTGCTTGGCCGAATGTTTTTGCATATGTGTTAACTTTGAGTTTTGATGGATAAGTTTGTTTTGTCGTGGTTGGATTCTGCGAGTTTTTGGGTTTGTCTTCTCTTCCAGTTTGGTGGAAAAAACCAATCTCCCCTATCAACTGTTTGTTGAAATGCATGACCTAAAAGTGACTTGCTATAAGAGGGCTGTTTTATTTATGTCCACTTTACCCAACTGTATGGTTGCATTAGTTTTGATTAAAGATGTGCTATGTTTCTTGTACAATTTTTTTTTGGTTATTTGATTCTTGTTGAACTCTTAGTTGACTCCCACTTGCAGTTAATGGAATAAAGACTTACATGGAAACCGAAATCGATGTAATGTGAGTTAATGATTCCATTTATAGGGAAATTCTTTGGATATTTTGTTGTGATTAATGGGTTCATACAGATACTTGTCGCGATTAATGCATTCATACGGATACTTTTGTCAATCCTCCTGTTCAAAATGATGTAAAAAGTTGTTTTCGTACCTCCAAGTGCCAAAGATTTGCACCTTGGTCTAATTCTTAAAAATAGTAAGGAGTTCAATCTTGCTTTTTTAGTTTGTTGCTTTGAAGAGTTAAATATTTCTCTTTCATTATAAATTCAGTCGATTTCTTAGTGAAATTTTGAACTTTTGAAAGAGGATTTGAGTGGCTTGGCCAACTATCCTTTCATTTTCTTTGTTATTGTTATTATTTTTTTCCGGTTAAGGAGTTGAGGCCCTGTCTCTTCCATAGCATCAGGAAAAATTTAGAACTTTTTTATTCTTTGCATATTTCTCCTCTAATATTTTGGTCTTTGATGGTGGCTTCCTCTTGGTCAAGTTAAGTTGGACTGACCTAAAAAAGCGAAAAAGGCTAGGTGACTCAATAGACAAAAGTTTAACATCAAATTGTATGGTAAAATAGAGATGATCTCTACTCGAACACTTTAAGGGCCGAGTAGCAATTATTTGGAGACGAAGAAATATGTGGTGCGACACTCATTTACGAGATGGTATATAATATGCTTGACGCACAATAGACACACTTTGTCGTATTACTTTCCTTTTAATGATTTGTGCAAACCGTATTCCAGGCATGTGCACCAGTTGATCATTTTCTTTTTGATTTTGCAGTTACTCCCTCTCTGCTTATCTCTGTTTGGATGTCTTATTTGCTTAACATCCGGTATGGTGCTTAGCCCCAAAGATGTACGAGGGTGAAAGAGCATTCTAATGCAGTATAAAATTCTAAATAGTCTTCTTCTTCCTCTATTGACCTTATTCTAACCACAATTGCCAAAAAGAACATTCGGCGTAGTTTGTGTTGTGTACAATTGTAGGGATAGATGGAAGATTGGGAAGCTAGCTAGGGATTTGGAATAACAAAGCTTTGGCATTGAGGACTTAATGTGTCCAAGTCCCCACAAAACTGAGGCAGTCAATGATTGTGGTGAGAAATAAAGACTGACAACCCTCTCTACTTATGTACTATTTTTGGGTTTGAAGATATCATACCCAAATTGTCTACTTCTTTCTTTTTCTTTTTCTTTTTCTTTTCTTCCCCTTTTTCAATTTGTTTTTCTCATGAACCTGATTTAGGATCATGAAGTTTGGGATTTTCCTATCTCTTACTTTTCCTAACAGACCTTCTTTAGTTATATTGGTGGTCATTCTTCCAAGTGATGTCTGTCTATGGAAGCCGAAACTTCTCTTGAAATCCTAACTGCTAAATCAATGATAGGAACATCTCAATTGCATCTGCCATGTATCATCTAATGCTTTTATTTAGTTTTCCTTTACATCAAAAGCATTATATATCTTTAGTTCAAAACCATTGGTTATTGGCAGCAAATTAGAAAGAAAAAAAAATTCAAACTGTGAGGTACAATTGTTGATGTTAAACCAGTAAGTTCTTTTCTAACGCATCATTTTTGTGAACAATACATCATCAGTGTATTCATAGGACCTGCTGAAGTTCCTTCCTAGTCAGAAGATATCATTAAGATTTCCACCTCTCACTATGAGTTTGGTGCCAACTTGATGGATCTGAAGGTACGTACTTGTTATTGTCTCATTTATAATTCATTGATTCCTATGGAAGCCAATCAAACCCCGGAGCAATTGAAGATGTCTGTCGTTGATGCTTTTTGGTAGAATATTAGTAGATGAGAGGCGCATTATGGCCTTCTCGGTACCATAGAGACATCACCCATTAAAATGCCCTTCAAATTTGGAAAACGTGATTGTTCTTCTTTCTTTTTTATTTTTTATGTACCCATAAAATTAAGGATTCATTAGGTGGTGCATTATGGTCTTCTTGGTATCTATGACTTTTTGTCATAATTTTTTAGATTTGTAGTTGACGTCTGATAGTTTTAGAAATGGCTATGTTGTACTGCTCGAGTCAAATTAATGTGTCCCATTCTTTTTGCAGGTACTGCTGCTAGGTAGGTTTCGTCACCAAAATCTGGTGCATTTGATTGGATATGGTGTAGATAAATGTCAGCAGAGTTAATTTATGCGTTCATTAGTAAAGGAAGCCTCGCGAGTCTTTTATATGGTAAGTTCGTGACTCCTTTTATCCTAGTAGTATTAGGATATGTGGTCCTATCAGAATGTTTGCAATGAACATGTATTTATAGGGGAACTTTAGACATTACTGTTCAACTTTAGGTTCTTTCATATTGGCGCAAGTAGTGAAGTAGGTTGAGAGTTTATTGTCCATTCAAAAGCTGCTTACAATTTCTATGAACTGGTACTATAGCCTCGACCAAAAAAATTCCAATGCAAAAACTAACACTTGATTTGAACTTTTTCCATGACCCTTGGTAGCATTGTGCCTAAGAAATGTGCCTTTAGGTAGGGAAATATATGAGCATGTATCATTACTCAACTGAGTTTTCATACCAATCTGATGATTCGGAAATGGACTATCGCTTTTGTTGTGTTTTGTTATAATCTTTTTGAGTTTTGTTTGTTAACTATTATTAGCTAATTGTCCTTGGGTGCTTGTTGGTTTTGTTGCCCCTTCAACCAAATACCGGCACACACAATCACACGAAGAATAATCAATCAAGAAACAAAGAACATGGTCTAAAAGTTTTAGTTTCTCAATTGGGTAATTAGTTACATCCACTGTGTATCAAATGGAGAGAGAGAGAGAGAGAGAGAGAGAGAGAGAGAGAGAGAGAGAGAGAGAGAGAGAGAGAGAGAGAGAGAGAGAGAGAGAGAGAGAGAGAGAGAGAGAGAGAGAGAGAGAGAGAGAGAGAGAGAGAGAGAGAGAGAGAGAGAGAGAGAGAGAGAGAGAGAGAGAGAGAGAGAGAGAGAGAGAGAGAGAGAGAGAGAGAGAGAGAGAGAGAGAGAGAGAGAGAGAGAGAGATTATACCAGAGTATATAGCGTAGATTTTTTTTCACTTGCACTTGCTCTGTTTCAATCCTTTTCTTTTCACTCATTCATGTAGCAAATGAGCAACATGTGACTTGTTCACACTTCGAATTGTTTTTCTGATTTTTTGGGCTGAACTCTAAAGCTTTTGAACTTGGTAGTCCTATATTTTCTGTCCTAAGTAGAACTTGTTGATTTGTCTTTGAAAGCTTGTTGCTGTTAGCTGTGTTTTCTTTGTGTGTGTTTAAAATTACCATGGTACATGACTCTTCAGGTGCAAAGATGTTGCTGCCGTAGATGTCAATATGGGTTGTCCAAAATCATTTTCCTCGACTAGATGAATGGGTGTTGCGTTACTGAATAGACTAGAGCTCATCCATGATGTATATGACCTGTTATTCATTTGTAATATTTCTATTGGAGCATCTTGTTTAGAATTTAGAGTGTATATGCAAGTCATTAGTAATATTTCTATCGGAGATTCAAGAATAGTCGAGTTATGTTGACAACTTTTTTGTTTTGAAGGAATGTTATGTTGGTAACTTATGAGGCTCATATTCTATGAAGTAATATTTCAAATGGAGAGTATATTTTGTTTGTAGTGAATGAGAAGAAGCTAGTAATTTTTTCATTGTCATTTTTGCTGTTGATGTACATTGGTGAAAATAAATTATTTAGAGAAATTGTAATAACATAAATGGCTGCATTTTTTTTTAATTAACATTTGCAACTACAATCTTTTAGCCACTGCAATAGTTTATTAGCGACCGCATTATGCAGTCGCAAATATAGAATGTTAGTGACTGCATATGTGCAGTCGCAAATGTAGAATATTAGCGACTGCACTTTGCACAGTGGCAAAAAGTTTCAGCTTTTGCGTCTGCAAAAATACGGACGCAAAAAGATGAATTTGCAGTCGCTAATACGTTGCGACCGCACCATGCTGACCCAAATGACCTTTTGTCACCCAATCAATCGCATCCCTATTTTTGCGGTCGCTAGGCGGACGCAAATAGCTTTTGCGACGGTGTATTGAACAATTGCGACGGCACCTTGCGGACGCAAAAAACCTCTTTTTTTTTGTAGTGTATGGATCATTTAAAAAGGGACGGAGGGAGTATTATAATTATGATTTAATGCCCATCTAACAACTTCATACATTGCTTGAATTTCCGTTTGTGTTGGCGTGACAATATACGTAGATAAGGCTTGTTTCGCAATTAGGGTCCCATCAAGCAAACTAGCCTAAAACCCAGACCACTCCTTGTGTTACCCTCTTTCCAAGCACCATCTACATGGAGATAACAAGTGGGTAGTTCAGATTTAGAGTTAAGAGAGTGCTTAATAACAAACGGTGGATTCTTAGCATAAAGGGTAGAAGCATTTGAAATAGCTATTGATTTGAAATTGCTTAGCCAATAAGAAGCACACTGAGACGTACCACTGAGCAGAATCGTTAGCCATGTCAATAGTAGAGGCCACATTGAACGGTAAGGCAAAGAAGACCACACAGTTTCTATTCTTCCAAATAGCCCAAAGATAAAGACAAAATAGGAGAATGTTCTCTTGTCCTTATGCAGTTGAATTATCCAATCTAGCAGCCAATTAGGGGAAAATGGGTCCTGTGAAAGGTCCAGAGTAGAACTCAAAAGTCACTAGCATCCCAAATTGAAATAGAGCGCGGACAGAGACAGAACATATGCTCCATAAATTCATCTGCCTCTCCACATAGGGGACAAGTTGCAGTGATAAAATGCAAGTGGGAAGCAACATTATTTTGAAACGGTAAAATCCTTTTCAAGCATTTCCATATGAAAACATTTATGTGCTTGGGCAAGTCTAGATTCCAGACCAAATTCCAAACATTATAATTTTCAAATATCCATACAGAAGGGCCAGGGGAGGGCTCACTGGTCCTTTGCAAATCTTATAGAGTGAAAAGAAGAAGAATGATCTGCGCCAAATTGAAAAGAAAGGAAAAAAACTAGGACATTTAACCTGCACTATCGAAGTTGAAAATCCCTGCCAAATTGAAAAGCTTCATGTGGACTTGTATGCATGGGAAGTTATTGACTAATCATGAGGGCATGATTCGGAACTTGGCTGACAATGATCTGTACCCATGATGTCTTAATGCAAGGGAAGATGCAAATACTTATTTTTTTTATTATATTGTACATTGAGTGCTAATGTTTAGATGAATCTTCCTTATGTTCAGGGTCCACAATCAAATAGCATTGAGATTGGAAGGATTGGTTCTACATCAACACTAAGCATGCAATTGCTATATCAGGGGGTTATTTTAATAGTGTACTTGCAGTGGTTTATCCTATGGAAAATACGGTTAGCACGTAATAAAAAAGTTTTTGATGATGTCACAACCACATAAATTGATATCTGGATCACTACCATGAAATTTACAACTGAGGTTAACCGAAGTTTCTTATCCTCAAGTTGCGCTAACCCCAAACCGATAATACTTGTTTCTTGGTCATTTCTAGGGATAGGGAAGCTCAAGCTTAATATGGATGCATGTAGCAGAGGAAACCAAGAACAAGCCAGAATCAGAGGAGTCTTCAGAGAAGATAGAGGCCACTTGATTCTTGGATACCTTGGAAGATTGGAGGAATGCACAAGTCTTGAAGCCGAGCTATTGGGTTTGTTTAGAGGGCTAGAACTCATCAGATACCAACATATGGAGACATTTGACATTGAATCGGATTCCCCAGCTGCCATTGCACTCATCAATGGATCACCCTGAAAACTCTCCCCATCTCGTTCTCATTAGAGGATGCAAAGCTCTCATAATTGCTGTAAGGAGCGTATTGATACATGTTCTTTGGGAAGGAAACAAGGTGGCAGACAACCTCGCAAACATGAGAGCCGACCAAGAAGATAAGATGGTGTCTTACATTAACCCTCCAATAGGCATTATCCCACCCCTTGAGGCAAATATGAGAGGATTGGTTTTTCAGCGTGCTTAGTTTTCATTTTTTTCCTTTCTAGTGTACCAAAACAAATAAAAAAAAAAAGAAGACAAGTGGATAGGTTCTTTCAGCTTGTCCTAGGTAATGACACGCGCATTGACTCGTCCCAAAACAATAGCAAAAATTGACCATTGACTCACTCTCTCTATACATGAGTACATCTATCTCAGTACACAACACCTAGAATACCATTTCGTTCTGAGGAACGCGATTTTTGCAAAAAAAAAAAAAAAAAAAAATCTCAATTTGGAGAAGGTAGAAACTAAGACATTTTTTGGGTTCACTTATTGCAAAGATAAATGCTGACCCAAAATTTAAGAATGAGATAAGTATTGACTTTAGACTTTGCAGGTTTAACGACGTATTGGTTGAAAAGAAGAAGGAGAAGACAACAGGTGGATTGGTTCTCCGTAATGCGGCACCCTGTCGACTCCTCCCAAAACAACAACAAATATTGACCATTGACTCAGTCTCTATCTACCGGAGTATCTCTATCTCTGTATACTGCACCTAGAATACCATTTTGTATAGAGGAAAGTGATTTTTGAAAGGATAAAAAAAAAATGATTTCGAGATGGTAGAAACTATGACACTTTTTTTTTTGGCTTACTTTATATTGAAGAGATAAATGTTATTGGAGAAGAATTTGGGTACGTGAAGGTACCACGTGGTACAATATCGGTGAATCCGAGCCATCCAACATCGCAACCAATGATACAAATCAAAAGTACAGTCCGGATTTTAAAAAAAAAAAAAGAAAAAAGGAAAAAAATGCATTTCAATCTGAGCCGTCAGATATATTTTTGGACGGCCCGGATGTACTAAATGGATACCACATCACACATACCTTATTTGCACCCAAGTTTTTCACGGTCTAATTTGGCTAAATTGAAAAACATGGTGTTTTGGTTTTTTTTGTTTTGTTTTGTCCTTATTCAAAAAAAATTGCATTTGTTAGTTTTCAATTGATTTTTTGTGGTTTCTTGGTTTGTCTTGTCGAGAGGAATCTAAAATGTATAAAGTTATTAGCCAAATTTAAATTTTTGTGAATAAAGACAAAAAATAATCCAAACATTGATTTATTTTCGGCTTTATTCAAAAAAATAGGAGTATTACTTTTGATTATAATTTTATACTCTTTGAATTTGTCTCGACGAGATAAATCCTGAAACTACGAAACTTGACGCAAAACTAACAAATGCAATTTTTTTTTTTTGAATAAGATCAAAATCAAAAAAAATAATTTTTTAAATTTAGCCAAATCTGTTGACCCAAAAATTTAAGACTCAGTAATGACTTTACACTTTGTAGGTTTATTTGTGCTAATACTAGAAAATAAGAAGAAGAAGCACGTGGATAGGCTCTTTGAGCTTGTCCTACGTAATGCGGCATGCCCGTGACTGAACAACAAAAAAAAATTGACCATTGACTTAGTCTGTGTTACTGGAATACTCCGACCGATAACCACATGGCAGACGAAGCAAAGGTCAAAGGTAACGCGGCCTTCTCCGCCGGCAACTACGCCGACGCCATCCGCCACTACATGGAGGCGATAGACCTTTCTCCCGACAACCACGTCCTGTACTCCAACCGATCCGCCGCCTGCGTTTCTCGCAACCAGTACACCGAAGCTTTATTTGACGCAAAGAATGCCGTCAAGCTAAACCCCGACTGGCCCGAGGCCTTCCCCCGACTCGGCGCCACCCATTTAGGTCTTCAAAATTATAACGACGCCGTTTTGGCCTTCAAAAAAGGCCTTGAGCTTGACTCCAGCGACCACGTCTTACAATCCGGTTTCAAAGACGCCGTCGAACTAACCTTCGAATCCGCAGAAAGTATAATACTAAAATGGGACTCGACGTCGTCGGAAGAAAAGATCTTCGACGGCCGCAATCGCCACCTGATCGATCAGTACCTTAACGCCGTCGACGAGATTCAACGCTCGCTCGAATCGGGGACGTTGACCGATAAGCCCGACCACCAGAGCAAGGCCAAAACCGCTATCCGTATCGCCATGGCCCGGCTAGAAGACGAGTTCCGCAACCTACTCACGGCCCATGCCTCCCCTATCGAAACCGATTGTTTCATCGACCCGAATTCCTCCATGAAAAGAACTGATTCTACTTCCGACGAAAGTTTCAGGGAGGATGAAGGACTTGTAAGCAGAACATGTGTGAGTTATCGCTTCGAGAATGGTATTTGCGAGATTGATTTGATACCATCCGACGCTATCTCCGACTTGAGAAGCATAGCAGAAAGGATGATTTCAGCTGGATACCTTCGGGAGTGCGTTCAGGCGTGCTTAGGGGTTCGGAAGTCTTGCGTGGACGCAAGTTTGGTACTTCTTGGGATCGAGAGCCGCATCGACGATGTGCAATGGATGGAGTGGGAAAATTTAGAACCGAAGATCCGATGGTGGATAAGAGCAGCCAGGGTTTCGATACGGATCTTGTTCGCTAGTGAGAAAAAGCTATGTAAGCAAATCTTTCCATTTTTATTAGGTAGTTCAATAGATGATTTTTGTTTCTTAGAAACCGTTAAAGGTCAAGTGATGCAACTTCTTAATTTTGCCGGAGCCATAAGTACAATAAGTCCCCGGTCACCTGAGAAGCTGGTCAAGATACTAGAATTACACGACGCAATGTCGGATTTGTTGCCGGATATAGAGGCGGTGTTCCAATCTATGTCATCGAAGTTGATTCGAGCTGAGGCGGCGGAGATACTGTCTGAGCTAACAGAGGCAGCGAGAGGGATTTGGTCGATGTTTGTAAATCGTGTGCTTAACGAACCGTCAAAAGTTCCAGTTCCTGGAGGTACAATTCACCCCATGACTAGATACGTAATGAATTATATTAGTTTGATCACTGATTATGAGCAGACCATGGTTAAATTGATTGTATCCAAACCGGAGTTGAAGCTGAATTCATGTGATCTGACAGATGTAGAGCTTGAGGTGGTGGAGGGGAGAACTCCTCTGGCTTTGCATTTGACATGGATAATTATGACCTTACAATCCAATTTGGATGGTAAGTCCAAGCACTACAAAGACCCTGCATTGGGTCATTTATTCATGATGAACAACGTAAATTACATAGTTCAGAAAGCCAAAGCTGAAACTAATTTGAGAGAAATGATTGGAGATGGGTATTTAAGGAGATTATCAAGCAAGTATAGGCAGTTTGCAACTTGCTACCAGAGATCAACTTGGGCGAAGGTGATGTACTGTTTGAGGGAGGAGGGGTTACAGGGTAATGTGAGTGTCTTTGGGGTTTCAAGGAGTACTCTGAGAGAGAGGTTCAAGAGTTTCAACGCGGCATTTGAAGAGGTTCATAAGACTCAAGCCATGTGGGTGATACTCGATGATAAGCTCCGGCAGGAGCTAAGGGTAATGATTTTAGAGTTGTTGATTCCAGCGTACACAGCGTTTCTTGGTAGATTCAGGAACTATTTTGAGAGCGGAAGGCATCCTGAGACCTTCGTCAAGTACTCCATTGAGGATATTCAGGCGGCAATCTTTGATTTGTTTGAGGGTACCTCAACTTCGCAGCAGCAATTGCGCAGGAGAACTCAGTGAAATTGTGGGAGTGAGTTTTACTAGTCAGAAGCCTAGGAAACATTTTAGAATTTGTTTGTGAAGTGTTTCCTTTGGGTACATGTTATACTTGCCCCATAACAACGAATGGCTCAACTTGGACGCTTCTTCTCTCTAAGACGAGGTTTGTTTTGTTAATTCTAGATCTTTTCCCTCTGAATTATACACATCGAAGAGAAAAAAGAAGAAGATAGATAACGACTATCAAAATCCAGTGTATTTATTTAAGTCATTTTCCATTTTCTCGTGTTTTGAAGGAACAAAAAACGGACTTGACTGTATGGCTATGAAAGGAATGCATGCGAAAATGCATCTGCAATGAATAACGTACGTAAATAAAACAAACCAAAGGAACTGGCCCCTATAGCATCCCATGCCCAGTGAGTCCTGATCAAGACGTGAAGGACTAATTGTGGTGATTCTCAATAACAACTAGGTCTTCCCCGCAAGATAGTCAACACTTTGGTTGGCTTCTCTGTAGATGCGGATAAGGCTTGCAAATGTTCTAGCCAGCAGTATCTAGGAGTCTGCTATCAATGCTTGTTGCGGTAATTCATTCGGTCCCTCATCGATCAAATTGACTGCAATTTGTCTACCTTCTAGTAATTGCCGTGCCGTAAGATTCCAAGTGCGAATAGCCCTCACACTTCATGTATGGGAATGACATCGGTAATACTTATTGACATCCATTCAAATTATAAGTCATTGTCTTTAACGAAAAAATTGAGGGTAATAATGCCACGAAAGATTCTTTTACTGCCGTGACATCAAACTTTCTTCCACTATTATACGCCTATGAATATAGGCCAAGGTCGTCTCCCTTTCGTTCCACCATTTTTGAAAAACGAGGCCCAACAATGGGGAGTCAAATTAGGCACGATAACCGTCTTATTCTTTATTTATTATACATAATTTGTCATTCATTGAGCTTGTTAGCTAACGGATTTAATCCACCATCATTTTCAGGGAAATCGAGTCAGTAGATGAAGACTCTGGAGGCGTCTTGGGGAGTTATTGTGTCGACCTCCATAGGATATTGCAGTCAAGATTTGTTATTTTATTTATTCGCTTCCGCACTTATTAAACCTTTTTTATACATCGCATTTTTGTTATAATTGGTTAATAATTTTTATTGATTGGTTCATGGAATGGTGTTCTCCATGCTTATGTTGAGATATATTTGATTTGATTTTATCAATGATAAAAAAATGATCGTTTAGTGGTCTGTGGTTTATTTTATTTTAGGCTTCGTGTCCTCATGTTAGCCTTGTGGTTCATGGCCGGTCATTTCCCATTTTGGGGTGTGATAATTGTGGTGTCAGAGCCAGGTTTATAATAATAATAATAATAAATACTTTTCATTCATATTGCATCATTATCATTAGTGGAGGTCCAAGTCCGCAAAGTCCTCTAGGTAGTTCCTTGATTGTTTATTTATTTATAGATTATTGTTATTGTTTCACAATTATATAATCATATTTGGATTATTCTTTGACGTAATTTAGGAGATGTATTGCTCACGTTGTACTACTAGGTCCACTTATGGGGGTTTAGCAGCTGGAGGTTGCTGTCGGGCCACTCCTATTGCTTGTGGCCGTGGTCGTGCCACTCCTACTACTCATGGTCGTGGTCATGCCACCCCTATTGCTCGTGGTCGTGGTCCTACTACTTCGACGGGCCGTGGCCAAGGTAGTGTCTCCCCCACAGCTCTTGATGATATACAAGACCGGAAACCTTCTACTGAGCTAGTTGTCACAACAACCGACGCCGATCCAATTAAACAAGTTATTGCCAATTCTGTTGCGCCCACAGCTGTTATTGACCCCACAACTACTTATCAAGCCATTCAGACATTAGTGCGAATGTTCACAGGGCAACAAGCACATGCAAGACCATCAAATGCATCAAAGTCAATGATTTTGCATAAAGGTACAGTTCCAGATAGGTTTTTGTAAACTACCCCACCATCCTACATGGGGTCTGACAAACCATCTGATGCTGAAGCTTGGTTATTGAGGATGGAAAAAATATTTGACATTTTGAGCTGTTCTGGGACACAGAAAGTGTCACTGGCAACGTATAAGCTAGAAGGAGATGCAGAACATTGGTGGCGTATGGCCAAGAAGAAATATAAAGGAAAGGAGCATGAATCAATTTGGAGCGCTTTTAAAAAAGATTTTGAAGATAAATATATTCCACCAGCAGTTAAGAATCAAAAGTGCACTGAATTTCTGAAATTGGAACAATGGAATATGTTAGTGGCAGAATATCAACGCAAATTTGATGAGTTGTCAAGGTTTGCAGGAAAACTGGCAAAAAAAGAATAAGATAAGGTGTGGCATTTTCTGAGGGGACTTCAACCTGATAATCCTGGAAGGGTTTCTTTATTGGACAGCGAGACCCTATCTCAGCTTGTGACTAAAGCCCTAACAGCAGAGAAGGATATAGTAGAGGAAAAGGGTATAGAGAATCAGTACAAGAGGTACAGGTCAGGACAGAGTAGTGGTAGTGGATATCCCTCAAAGAGGGTGCATACATTGATTCAGACTAATGAAGGGGAGAGGAAGGCATCGAGACCATGCTTCAAGTGTGGTAAGCCACACGCAGCGGCTTTTCGTTGTGATGGATCACCTCAGATATGTTTCAATTGTGGGCAAGTTGGTCATATCTCAACCTATTGTAAAGCTCAGGTTGGTGGAAGGACTCAGGCATCTCAAGGCCATAGACAGCCAGTGTATGGAAGTGGGCATAATCAGCGACAGTCAAATAATCAAGGGAATTATAGGCATCATGCTCGAAATGGGATCAGGGGCAAAAAAATGTGACTGAGGAGCGTGTGTATGATTTGACTCAACAGCAAGCTAAGGATGCGCCGTTCGTGGTGCAAGGTACTCTCTCTATTTTGAATGTACCCACTTAAGTTTTGTTTGATTCTGGTTTTACACATTCTTTTGCTGCTCCTAGATATCTGCGCTAATTACTTATTATTATTGAGGTACTAGATGTATGTGTTATGGTGGCTACTTCGGTAGGGAAAACAGTGAAATTGGATGAGATGTCTAAGTCTTGTGGTGTAGAGATAGGTGGCAGAATTTTACCACTAGACCTTATTTCATTAGAGATGCATGACTTTGATGTTATCCTAGGGAAGGATTGGTTGTCAAAATACCATGCCACCATAGATTGCAGTAAGAAGAGGGTGGTTTTTGGTATGCCAGTGGAGTTAGAGTTTAGTTTAAAAGGGGATCAGAACGTGTCATCGATTAGTTTTCTTTCATCTCTACAGGCAAGTCGATTATTGAGGAGGGAGTGTTGTGGTTATTTAGCTTATGTGGTGATTGAGGATCAAACAATACAAAAATTGGAGGAATTGCCTATAGTAAAAGAATTTCCTAATGTATTTCCAGAGGACCTACGTGGTCTTCCTCGAGATCGTGAGGTTGAGTTCACAATAGATCTTGTTCCTGGTACATCGCCTATTTCTAAGGCTCCTTATAGAATGGCACTGGTTGAGTTGAGGGAGTTACAAGTGCAGTTGCAAGAATTGCTTGATAAGGGATTTTTTAGGCCTAGTGTGTCACCGTGGCGAGCTCCTGTTTTGTTTGTTAAAAAAGATAGTTCTATGCGATTGGGTATTGACTATAGGGAGTTGAATAAGGTTATGGTTAAGAATAGATATCCGTTACCGCATATAGATGATTTGTTTGATCAGTTGCTAGGGGCTCAAGTGTTTTCAAAGATTGATTTGAGGTCTAGTTACCATCAGTTAAAAGTTAGGGATGCAGACATTCTGAAAATAGCTTTTAGAACACGTTATGGACATTATGAGTTCTCAGTGATGCCTTTTGGTCTGACTAATGCCCCTGCAGCATTTATGGATATGATGAATAGGGTCTTTAAACTCCAACTTGATCATTTTGTTGTGGTGTTCATTGATGATATTTTAATATATTCCAAGAATAGAGAGGAACATGAGGAGCATTTGAGGATAGTCTTTCAAATTCTTAGAGAGCAAAGGTTGCATGCGAAGTTTAAGAAATGTGAGTTTTGGTTAGATAGAGTGTCTTTCCTTGGGCATGTGATTGGAAAGGAGGGAGTGTTTGTCGATAGTAAGAAGGTACGTAGAGGCTATTGTCAATTGGCCACGTTCGACATAAGTGATAGAGGTGCGTAGTTTCTTGGGTCTTGCTCGGTATTATAGGCGGTTTATGGAAGGGTTTACTTGCATTACCCTACCACTTACCAATCTTACTCGGAAGGGAGTGAAGTATGAATGGACAAATAATTGTGACCACAATTTTCAGGAGCTTAAGCAGAGATTGACTACGACATATGTACTTTCGTTGCCTTCTGGCAAATGGATCTCACCAAGGTTTGGGTTGTGTGCTTATGCAGCACGACAGAGTAATAGCTTATGCTTCTCGTCAGTTAAAGGTGCACGAGAGGAATTGCCCTACCCATGATTTGGAGTTGGTGGCGGTTGTGTTTGCACTAAAGATATGGAGACATTATTTGTATGGTGAGACTTGTGAGATTTATACTGTTCATAAGAGCCTTAAATATATTTTTACCCTAAAAGAACTTAATTTGAGGCAAAGGCGATGGCTTGAGTTGTTGAAGGACTATGACATTAGTATCTTGTACCATTCAGGAAAGGCAAATGTAGTGGCAGATGCATTAAGTAGAGAGTCTTTTGGGGCTAGTTTGGCATCTTTAACTATTCAACCACATCTGATTGAGAACCTTAGGCTGTTTGGGGTGGAGGTAGTACAACATGGAGGTGGTGCTATTTGTAGCCAGTTAACAGTGATACCGAATTTGTTGGATAGAGTTCGATTAGCTCAACAAGACGACCGTGTGTGTAAAAGAATTTTTGGGGGCATATTGAAGGGCGAGAGTAGAGGGTTCAGTGTGGGTACAGATGGAGTACTTAGGTTTGGGGATCGTGTTTGTGTGCCAAGTGGTGGTGATTTGAGAACAAAATTTTTGGCTGAGGCTCATAGTTCTGGGTATAATATTCATCCAGGTAGCATTAAAATGTACAAAGATTTGTGTGAGCATTTTTGGTGGAATTGTATGAAAATGGGTATTGCGAGGTTTGTGGCACAATGTCTTACATGTCAGTAGGTTAAGGTGGAGCATCAGAAAGCGGCAAGGATACTTCAGCCATTACCGTTACCTAAGTGGAAGTGGGATCATATCTCTATGGATTTTGTGTCTGGGTTGCCTCGGACTAGCAGTGGGCACGATGCTGTTTGGGTTATAGTTGATTGGCTCACTTAGACAGCTCATTTTATTGCTATTAAGATGATGTATACATTGGAGCGATTAGCACAATTGTATGTGAGGGAGATTATTTGACTTCATGGAGCACCTGTATCAATTGTGTCAGACCATGATCCCCATTTTGTGTCTAAGTTTTGGGGTGCATTATAGTTTGCAATGGGTACTCGCCTACTTTTTCAGTTCTGCTTACCACCCGCAGATCGATGGTCAGTCCGAAAGGACTATACAAACTTTGGAGGATTTGTTGAGAGCATGTAGCCTAGAGTGGAAAGGAAATTGGGATGATCAATTGTTGTTAATGGAGTTTGCTTATAATAACTGTTACCATTCGAGTTTGGGAGTTGCTCCATATGAAGCTTTGTATGGGCGAATGTGTAGATCACCCATATGTTGGTATGAGGATGGAGAGAGGCAACTCTTGGGACCAGATTTGGTGGAGGATGCGACCCAAAAGATTGCCACTATTTAGGAGAGACTTGTAACAGCTCAGAGAAGGCAGAAAAGCTATGCGGATAATCGTAGGAGGGATTTGGAGTTTGCAATAGGAGATATGGTGTTTCTTAAGGTGTCCCCTTGGAAATGTGTTATTTGTTTTGGCAAAAATGGGAAGTTGAGTCCACGCTATATTGGGCCTTTTGAGGTTTTGGAAAGGATTGATGAGGTGGCTTATCGGTTGGTGCTGCCGCCTAGTTTGGCTAGGGTACATAATTTTTTTAATGTATCGATGTTGAGGAAGTATATCCATAGCCCATCCCATGTGATTGATTATAAGCAACTTCATGTTCATGATGATTTAAGTGATGATGAGCAACCTGTTGAGATTCTTGACACGAAGGATAAGATACTTTGCAACAAAACAATACGTCTAGTTAAGGTGTTGTGGCACAATCATGCAGTAGAAGAAGCCACTTGGGAGCTAGATGAGGAGATGTGAGAAAAGTACCCACATTTGTTCGCATGAGATTCGTATACAATTTTGAAGACGTAATTTATTTTAAGGGGGGAAGAATGTTATGCCCTAGCATTTATTTATTTATTTATTTTTGGGAATTTTATTGTCGTTTATGATTGGGTGTTATGGCCTTATTTTGTGCACACTATGGGCATTATTGATAGGATAGTAACTTTTGGAATATAGGACTAATTTTGGTCACTAAGTTATATAAGGTTAATAATATAGTTTTGTATTAGACAGTAATTCTTTATTAGTTTATCTATTTTAAAATTGTGTACGTGGCCTTAAACCTATTTAGCTATTTTGGTGGGGTGAAACATAGTAGTGGGTAGTTTATAGAGTTCCACTTTATTAGTAGCAGATATTGATGTTTTGATTAGGGTTATCATTAAGTGAATTTTTGGGAGAGCCGCAACAGTTAAAGGTTTCGGTGGGTGGTCTCCTTCGTCGTTTCCGTGGTAACAATTCTTCATGGGTTCTTTTCTTCCACTTCGATCTTTAAGTTTAACAGAGTAATGGAGTAGCTTCTAGCAAGTGTTTTGGGTTGGTTTTATATATTTTGTATTGGATAGAGAGAGAGAGAGAGAGAGAGAGAGAGAGAGAGAGAGAACAAAAAGTAAATGGGTAAATATGTGAATTGGCATTTAGTGTAGGTGGATGTGGGGCCAAGTATCAGATTTGTGCATGTGTGTGAGATTGGACCGAGTGAAGGAAATAATTTTCTAGTTCTCCCCTTTGTTAATTATAGAAGTTAATTGAATCATTGTTTTGGAGACTTGAAGGGTAGTCTTTTGGCTGGACATGATTTGGAACAAATGTTTCTCTTTTAAGGATAGTTTATTAAATGAAAATAGAGATCTCGAAAGGGTAATAGGTGGACTACTAATGGTTAGTCCTAGTTAGGATTAGGCTAGATTTTGATTAGTATTTAACTTGTATAGTTTATATTTAAATTATTTTTTTGAACAGCCAAAAGATCTTGTTAATCTTTGGAAACAAATTACAAAGATTAAAAAGATCTTTGGCATGGGGCATCACGGAAGAGAAAGAGCCTGCCACAAAGAAGACATCTCACTCCGAAGACACCCCGCGCTAAGAACTGAAGGGAAAATAACAACCTGAGGTTGGCAATAAACCAACCAAAACCCCTCCAAAAAAAGCCCCAAAAATAAGAACAACAACACGCCCAAAACAAAAAAGCTCAAGCCCTAAGAACCACCACAACTGAAAATATGACATCATTGGCTTTCATCAGAGAAGCTTCTTATGACTTCATCATCATCCCCCAAATAATCTTCGCCCAAGATCATGTTTATTGACCGAGTAACCTGAGTCGAATCAAGGTGAAATTTGTTGATGCCTTTCGAAGAGACAGATAAAGCAGTAGCTGCAATCAAAGACCTGAACACAACACTTTTTTTTCTTCTTTTGACCGCCCTTCTTTCTAGATTTAGAAAAACCCAACCTTTCTAAATTCATTTTATGTTTCCATTTAGCTTTCCCAGCAACCTTCACAACGTTAGTTGGATTGAGGTCCACAAATAATTGGATACCCTAAACATGATTTTCATGAAGAAAACCCACTTCAGAAATATCCCAAAAACCTTCATCAAATTCTACAACCTCCTTTTCCTTGTTGGCATCAACTAAATCGGTATTCTTTTTGGTTGTTTTATTTAAATTAGATAGTCATTTCGGTTCTTTTAGTTATCCATATAGGTTAGGTTCTTTTTGACGTTTTCGAGTTGCATTATTTTCGGACCCAGGTGAGTGGTTAATCGTGTTATGTATTTTCGAACTCGCTGTGTTCCTCAAATTATTCTTTTGGAAAAATTATCATTTGGTTATTGAAATTGTGAATTGCTTATATTGATCTTTTAATTGGTATGCGATAAAAAAATATTCTTTTAGTGAGAACTTGGTGGATATTGATGGGAATATTTATTGTTGAAAGTCCAAGGAAATTAATCCTTTGTGTGTGGGTGACCCTAGCCATTAGGGAAGAGACTGTATCCTAGCCGGTGACCCTAGTGCTCAACGACTTACTTTCGTCAAATCATTCTTAGAGAAAAGTTTCACGGGCTGCCTACTCATGGTGACTCTAAGTTTTGATATTAGATCCAATTTTTGAGAGATTTGTTCATTGACACTTGGTACTAATTGGTTTTGGTTGTGGTTCCCCATTGTTGTTGGATATCGTATTGTGATCACCAAAAGATTTGTTATTGGTAAAAATATATATTGATACAATTTGTTGTTTTGAGGTACATCTCGTACGCCAAATTATAGTTACATGTTAAAATATTTTATCCCTGCTTTAGAACTTCATTTATTATACATGATTTGCCATTCACTGAGCTTGTTAGTTGACAGATTTAATCCACCATCATTTTCAAGGAAATCGAGTCAGTAGATGAGGACTCTGGAGGCATCTTAGGGAATTATTGTGTCGACCTCCATAGGATGTTGCATTCAAGATTTATTATTTTATTTATTTGCTTCCGCACTTATTAAACCTATTTGATACATCGCATTTTTTGTTATCATTGGTTAATAATTTTTACTGATTGGTTCACGGGATTGTGTTCCCAATGCTTATGTTGAGACATATTTGATTTGATTTTGTTAATAATAAAAAAATGATTGTTTAGTGGTCTGTGGTTTATTTTATTTTAGGCTTCGTGTCCACATGTTAGCCTTGAGGTTCATGGCCGGTCATTTCCCATTTTGGGGTGTGATAGGTACAGCTGGTCAGGGTTCACGCTTTAAGCGAGGAGCTAGTTCTTCGGTACTGAGTCAGGGGTCCATTCAGAGGTTTGGTCACACCCAGAGTCAGACTATTCCGGGGTGAGCCTATGCTATCATGAGCGCTACACCACTGCCATCGCCACCCACCACTTAGGCACCAAAGATTTCAGTTGTGAGGGGTACATTTCTTCTATTCAATTCCTTTGCTAAAGTGCTATTTGACTCAGGAGATCTCATTCTTTTATTACTTCATCATTTGTGCATGCATTGGAGTTGGAAACCGAGTCTTATCCCTCCTTTGTTTGTTGATACACCGTTGGGCGGTAGGACACCACTTAATCGCATATGCCAAGGGTGTGAGTTAATTATTCGGGATCGTCACTTTACTTTTGATTTCATCATGTTGGGAATATCTGGATTTGATCTAATATTGGGGATGGATTGGTTATCTACTTTTCACACGACTATTGATTGTTTTAAGCGTCGAGTTCGTATTTGTCCGCCAGAGTGTAATTGCTTTGAGTTTTTCGAGGAACGACGGGAACCGTTTGAGCCGTATTTATTTGGTCTACAGGAAAAGGATTTGATAATGTGTCTCTTGGCTAGTTTAACATTAGATGGGGACTTATCCACGTGGGGGAAATTACCTAGGGTAGTTTGTGATTTTCCGGATGTGTTTCTAGAGGAGTTACCAAACTTGTCACTCGATAGGGAAGTGGAGTTCACGATAAACTTGTTACTGGGCATGGCACTGATTTCTATGCCTCCATATCATTTTGCACTGGCTGAGTTGAGGGAACTTAAGACATAGCTACAAGAGTTACAAGATTTAGGTTTCATTCGTCCTAGTACTCAACATGGGGAGCTCTAGCCTTATTTGCACAAAAGAAGGATGGGTCACTTCTCCTATGTATCGATTATTGTAAATTGAACTGAGTCACAATTAAGAACTAGTACCCTATGCCTAGGATTGACAACTTATTCGACCAACTTCGGGGTGCCATGTGCTTTTCTATGATTGATTTGAGGTCCGGTTATCACAAATTGAGGGTTCGCCGTGAGGACATTCTTAAAACCGCTTTTCACACTTGTTATGGCCATTACGAATTCGTGGTCATGCCATTTGGCTTAACCAATGCTCCCGCCACTTTCATGGACTTGATGAATCGAATTTTTCGGGCTTATCTTGGTCGTTTCGTGGTCGTCTTTGTTGATGATATCCTTGTCTACTCACGTTCCAAACAAGACCACCAATCCTACCTCACCATTGTTCTAGAAATCTTGAGAGAACACCAATTGTATGCTTAGCTTAGTCAATGCGAGTTTTTTTCATTAGAGGTGAAATTCTTGGGTCATGTGGTATCGAAAGATGGGGTGTTTATGGATCTAAGGAAGATTGAGTCAGTATTGAGTTGGGAGTGTTCGAAGAGTGTCTTTGATATTCGGAGTTTCTTGGGTTTGGCCGGGTATTACCGTCATTTTGTACAAGATTTCTCTCATTTGGTGACTCCAATGACTAGATTAACTCGTAAAGGGACAAAATTCATGTGGGAAGACAAGTGTGAGGTGGTGTTTAATGAGTTGAAGAAGTGTAGACACCCCGATTTTAACCCGAGAAACTTATCAAGCAACCCCGATGATGAAAATGCTAGATAAGAGCACGCAGAGCTTGATTGTGAACTTGGAAACCCATCCAAAACCACCTCAAAAGAAACCCAAGCCTGCACCACCTTCTAGTACATTCAAAACCCTCTTTTTGATATACAACATGTCCCAATCCATTTTGAAATAAGTTGTTTTACCAAAATAACTTATTTTTCCAACCTTTTGAGGGAAAATGGTCATATATTTTGATGTACAAATCATCTTGGGTTCCAACCACTTGTGTTAGAAATTACATTTGATAAGATTTCCAACGCTTCAAACCATGCGTAAAACAGAGTTCGGTAGCACTCAGAGCGACCCCGTGAAGTTTCATGTGGTGTGTTGTCTCATAATACAGGCGCCTGGATTCCCTTATTCCAGGCGCCCAGACTCAATCCAGGCGCCTAGATTCCCCAATTCCAGGCACCCGGAACTACTTCCTGTAGACAATCTGCAGTTGGTTTTGATTGAAACTGTGGACTCCCCCTACATCATCCCATGTTTTTTTATTCAAAAATCCCTCCAACAGATTATCCCTCCACATTTTGAAGTTCAAATTTAGTTTTCCTCTTAAACTCAATCAAAAGCTACCCTATTCTTGGCCTATATACACTCCTCCCCCTCTCCATTGCAAAGAAAAAGTTCCTCCCTCACTTCCTTACTGTTATGCTGCAGAAATGTACGAAGAAAATCCATCCCAAATCCATTCTCCTTGGTTCTACTCATTTCTAGCCTAAAACCCCAACTTCTAGCCTAAAAACCCACCCATTGATCATAAAAAACCCTCACATTTCAACCATCCATCATCAAACTCAACCACAACTAGTACAATAAGCTTGTCTCTGTCCTAGAAGACCTCTTTCAGTTTACATAATCACCAAAATACATCCAAACCTCCACCAAAAGTTCACTAATCAAGCTTCTCAAGGTAGTTCATCTACCAAAATGCTCATATAGGCCATGAGGGGAACTCAACCAAGTTCTTACTTGTCTTCTATACCAGTGGAGGGCATGGGAGAGGCCTGAATCACATCAAGAAAGAATGTGTCTTATACATCAGTGCATAATCCAGGCGCCTGGATTGGCCCATTCTAGGCGCCTGCATTGAATCTAGGCGCCTAGATTCACTCAATGTTGGCGCCTAGATTCTCTTCTCTTGGTCATGATTTTTGTTTCTTTTGCATTTCAATTAATATATGGTGCATCATTTGCAAGCAACGATATCAGTTTGATCATGTCTCGTGTTTTGATTTTCAACATGATGAGTATTTAAAGCGTTTTGAAGTAATAGTCACATCTTTTCTAAGTTCACATCAAGTAATTAAGTTCATCTTGAGGTTTAAATCATCCACGGAGCCACTAAACACCATTCTAAGTATGTATGCATAAGTCATGAGCATTGCACTTGGTGCTTACTGTGAAAAATGGAGTTTTGAAGTTGTTGTCTAGTAAGCCTTCTAGGCACCTAGATTCGCCCATTTCAGGCGCCTAGATCTGCTTAATCCAGGTGCCCAGATTGCTATCCAGGTGTGATATATTTGATGATTGTGATCAGTTTCTGGGACACCTTGGAGCAGTTTGAGCATGATCTGAGCAATTTTCAATATTATATGCATATAAACCATTCACTCATGACATTTTGCACAAGCATCCACCCACATCTCATTAATCGTTTTGATACATTTCTTGTGCTTTCACATGAATACGTATTCAAAGTCTATTCAAACAACATTTCCAAAATCCCTTAAGCATTTAGTAGAGACCGGTGGTTTCACCGGGCATGGGGGGTGCTTTAAATTCCTTCCCCTTGCGTAACCTAGCTCCTAGACCCGAGAAATCTCATTTTGCGAGGCCAGTGAAATACTTTTCATATCAAAGGGCAAAAGAGTCATTTTTCAATTGGTCTCTCGAGTATGGTCCATAAACTCAGCTAACGACTCCTGTCAATCAATCAAAACCATCTTTCAAATCAACATCAATTTTCATGGATACACTTTGCAGGATGTTCACAAGAAGCGTTTGACCACCACACTAATACTAATTGTGCCCGACCGTGGAGTTGACTACTCTGTTTTATTGTGATGTGTTGTGAAATTTTAATGTACTTGCAAGCGCACGAATCGTACCGAAGTATATTTATGCAAGAGCGAGGTCGAACCCACATGGACTTGTGTTTTTTATAGGAAAACTAGATAATCCAAAAATCATTAAACCCTAACCTAGTTCCAAAAAATTGTGAACTGGTTTGTAAACTAAAATTAAACTAAAATAATAACAAAGAAAATAATTAAACTAGCACGCAGAAATAACGGAGATTAGCGGTTGAGAAAAGTAACTAAGGTTTCGGAATTCACACCCATAAATATATCGATTAATCTTATGCAATAATTTTTCCTATGATTCTGCACAATGATTTAGAGGCTTATTTTATCACTATGAAAAATATTTCGATAAGCATTTTTTCTTTTTAACAAAAATTATGTTCTCGCTCTGCTTTAAAAGTTTAAGCCAAAATCATCCACTGTATCCGTAAAAACAAATCACAATGGATACCCCGTACTTAAATATCAACTTTAATATGCCAAGCAATTCAATTATTATGTAGATATCAAATCATGGAAAAAAACCCATACATATCGATTGAATCCATTACCTTAGTGGTAATTAAAAACAAATGACTTATCTTAGTGATAATTAGACATCTCTTTTCTAGACCTAGAGATAATAATCCCATAAAAAAAATTGTACATTTTTTGTGCTAAACCTCTGCCTAAATGCTTTCCACTAACAATTTTGTTACTGATAATCCTACAGGTACAGAGGTGTTGGTACAAAAAATGTACTGAGCCCTCTCGGGGACCCACTTTGGGTCCCACATGAGTGATGTGAACCGTTCATTATTCTTAGAAAATGTACTAAGCCCTCTCAGGAACATTTTTCAAAAAAAAAATTGTTTGAAACGATGGGACTTTACTTCAAACACTTTTAACCATCCGATCGAGCTGAAATTTTGTGGAGTCTCTCGAAAAAATATCCTAAGAACAATGAAATTTTCAAAAGAGCTCGGTCCATTTTCTATACCAAAACTTCTGCACCCAACAGGGTCCATTTTGTTACGGTGATTTGCATTCCCGACGGCGTGTCTTGTCATTAGCGAAGAATCGCCGCCCAGACGAGGGTAGTTTCGGAAAATCATCAAGAGTAAGCAACAAGAAACTGCGGTGGGCGTCGGAAACAATCGTTGGGTGTATTTAGGACAGCACCCCAAGGAATCGCTCGCTCGCTCGCTCTCTCTCTCTCCGCGTCTCTGAGTTATTCTTATTTCCTTCCACCAAGAAGACCGCCTTTTTTTGGTTCTTCTTCAAGATTCTCTATCTATTTTAGAGTTAGGGTTCCTTAAGCGGGTCAGCTTTGACGGACAAAATGTTGCAGAGAACCCTTAACTCTATTCTCGGCTTCTCCAATTTAGCCCCTGAAGCTAGGTCAAGCATGGCTTGAATTGCCTCTTTCTGGGTAAGACCTCGTTTTTTATTCAATTTTATGCTCACACGCATAGGTTAATTCTTGCATAAGTTGGGGCTCGCTATTTTTCTTTATTTTTCAAAGTTTGTGTTAACGGGTATGAGCAATATATCTGTTGTTACATGAAATTTTTGGAGCATTAGAAGGCAATATGTTTTGACAATTTTTTTTTTTTTCTGTCATTTTCTTTTGAGAAATTGTTGTGTCCTTATTTCTGCAGCTGCTTATGAGATATGAGTAATTTGACAAGTTTCAGGATTTTGTATTCAATCCCTTGCACGATACATGTGGCCTCATTATCAGACAATTATTTGCTCTAAAACCTGCGTGGGGCTAATTTTTTCCATTTAGCATCTCTTGGAAAACCAAACCACTTAACGGGTATGGTTGTTAGTAAAACATCGGTAAAGTATACTTTGGGGGGATATTTTTGTACTGTGCTTGGGAAGGCCTTTGCAATTTTTGCCACACCGAGAATCGGATTTGAGGGTTGTTCTTGATTCCAAAGTTCTGAATTTGTCTTTTATATTTGTCTGATGAATTTTGGTTCTCTGCAAATTGTGTGCATGCCCTTGGGTTCAAAAGGTTTGACTTGGGTCTGAATCTTAGTAGCAGGATCCTTCTAAAATGGGTGCGCTCCCTAGACGGGAGCTCGATTCCGCGCTCCCGAGACAAGAGCTTGACGGGAGCTCGCTCCCATCGAGACGGGAACCCGCTCCTAAATAGGATGGGAGCTTCCACACTAATCTTAAGGACAAAATTCTCACTTCTCTTTTCAAATATATGCAAGGAAGAAGGAAAAGAAAAAAAAGAAGTAAGAAAGATTTATGACTCTTTTTCTCATCTCATATTCTAGTACTTATCTATGTGTTTAATCCATATATTTGGCAAAAAAGAATCTATTGGGATGTCATTTCTCACTCATGTTTATACATATAAAATGCTCATGTACGCGCTCCCTTTGCAACTATAAAACATATGTGCAATACATATAAATATATATAAGTTTATTCATATACGTATTTATTTAGTATTAAATATTCCCTCGCCGCTCCCAACCTAGGGAGCTTCTACATACCCTCGCTCCCCCGCACCCGCCCCCGTCCCCGCTTCCGCTTCGTGCAACTAAGGTCTGAATTTTTAGGCACTTAAGATTTCCTGAGTTATGGAGATATATGCAGGCCTACATGGTAAATGGGAAGGAGGGATAGTGATTATGAGGAACTGAATTCTGGACCAAGATGAGTATTCTCATGTACATGTTTCCTTTGGCTGCTTGTGGAAGGGGGGTCTCATAAAATCTATTGTAGGATATATAGGATATGAGACTTTCGAATTCTACTTCCTCCTCTCTCCGTCATGGGCTGATTCATGTGTTAAAACTATGGGAAACACCACATTTTTCATTTTATTCCATTCATTTGTTTAAACTGTATTACCTCTGTATCACTGTATGTGAATTGCGAGCCATGGGAATAGCTTTTGGGGATTAAGGAAATGATTGTATATGTGTTGGCCCTTAACCTTTATGTTTCTTGAAAGAGCAAGGGGACAGAAATGTCCTCTGAAATTATTAGTTTCTGTAGTTTTCCAACTATTTGTATTTCCTGGGCATATTCTGCTCTTTGTTTTGGCTTTCCTTGCTGTCCTTTTTCTCTGCTGATTGACTTCCTATTCCAGTGGCAGCCCTGGGATGGAAATATATAATGTTTCTGAACATGGAAATGCCGAATCATATCTGGTAATTGCTCCCCAATTGCTGGAAGTTAATCAAATAGGACTTTGTTCTATTGCTTTAGGAGGCTGAGACCTGAGTGTATATTATGAACATCTGTTGTTATATTAATAGCTGAACGTGGACTCATATCTTAGGTTTTTGCTTTTAGATTCAAGGTACCGAGTCATACCCACATTTTACAAATCCACCTCTTGAACAACTTGACACCATGTATAACGAGGGAGCCCATGAGTTTGTTGTTGAACAGGGCTTGTATTACCCTACTGCCACCAATTATGGGTACATCTGTACAGGTAACCTTATATACTTGTCATAGGTAAGGATGATGATTTGTGCTGCCTCATTTCAACAAACTCATTTACGCGGTATTTTGTTTTTAACTTGGTCAGGATATGAATCATCTGGCGATTGGGATGACCATCATAGAATTTTTGGTCTGGATCGTCAAGAAGTTCAGTATGGGGTTTGTATTCTCTCTTGCCCTTTCTTTGTATGCAAAATGAATATTTGCTTCCTATTTTTTCTCAAAATTTACTTTTTCTTCTTCAGGGTGCGCAAACCGAAGGTTTGCCCTATGTATATTATACACCTAGCTATGGGTATGCACAGTCCCCGTACAATCCGTACAACCCTTACATTCCTGGTGCTATGATAGGAGTTGATGGCCCATTTGTAGGGACGCAGCAGTATTACACCATCCCATCTTATGAAAACCCTTTGTCTTCACCTGCATACTCCTCTATGGTTGTCCAATCAGGGACAGAGATCATCTCAAGTAGCATAACACAACCCTTCTTGGATACTGGAGCATGTACTACTTATCAAGCTGATGGCCCAGGTTTGAAAAGTAACCTGTCTTCAGCATCTGCAGCTTTTGGTCGGACTGCTGCGAAGCCTGCTTCAAATACGCGTGCCTTTGCAAGGGTATCAGAAGGCCCTAGAGCTAATGTTGGACCAAGTAAGCTACCTGCAGCACATGGAAATGTAACTTCCAGCAGTTTGTCTGGTTTGGTATCATCACAAATACAGGTATCATCTTTTGTCCAAATCTGATAATGCCCTACATCTTTCCTGTCTCTCTAAGAAAGAGTTGTAGTTGTTCATCCATGAGTTCGTTTATTGTTATTGTTTTGGTATGGCAATATGGGAGGATAAAAGGACCTTCTTTTGTTAGGGTTTGGATGAAGATGGGAAGGGAGCAGAACAAAATACATGGTCTTAGATTCCCCCCGGGCTCATATTTTTTAATTGGCTAAAGGCAATGGAGTATAGAAAAGCTCCTCGTCATTCTCAAGGCTCACTCCATAACAATCTATGAAGTTAGCAGTGTAACCACTGTGCGTAATAGGTGGATATAGTTGTGCAGCAATCTCCAACCCTTATTCTTCTTTCTTTCTTTCTTTATCCCTTTGGAACCCAAAGTTCCATTGTTTATGAAGACACTCTTCCCTTCCCCCCTTTTCCTGGCTTTCCATTTGCTATTTTTCCTACCAAAGGGAGAATAATTGTTGCAATCACGGTGCTTTGTTGCTTCCAGTTCCAGGTATTGGTTCAGCACGTTATTTTTTAACTTGTCTCTTCTACAGGGCAGGGGTTCTCAAGCTGTGGATACTATTTCACAGGGGAAGGCATACCAACTAAAAATGGCTCTCTCATCCAGTAATGGCTTGTCTAACTATGGATCAAGCATTCATGGACGGGCTAGAGTGGAAAAGTTAAGGTCCAAGTTGCAGAATGGCAGTCTCTCCAGTGATGTAAATGGAGGTCCAGATGCATTGACTGTACAGAATCGCGGCCCTAGAATCAACAAGTCCAGAAATCAGTTGGCTGTAAAAGCTTATACAACTACAGCTGGAGAGAGTGATGCACAAGGAAACATTATTATCTATACTGATGAGTATAACAGGGATGATTTTCTGTTAGATTATTTGAATGCGAAGTTCTTTGTTATCAAATCATACAGTGAGGATGATGTGCACAAGAGTATTAAGTACAATGTGTGGTCATCTACACCAAATGGAAACAAGAAGCTGCAGTGTCTATATGAAGATGCCCAGAGGATAGCTGCTGGAAATCCAAGAGGCTGCCCCGTCTTCCTTTTCTTTTCTGTGAGTTTTAATTGATTGATCTTCATTTTTGTGCGCTGAACTATTAGTAAACAGTCATTTTCTTTTTATGCAACAAGCTTTGTTTCCCATCTCTTTGCTTTATCTTACGGTTACTCAACTCCCATAATAAAGCAAGATTTGCTCATTTGATGTTTGATTTGTCACTCTTAATGCAGGTTAATGCAAGTGGCCAGTTCTGTGGTGTTGCAGAAATGACTGGCCCTGTTGACTTCCATAAAGATATGGATTTCTGGCAGCAAGATAAATGGAGTGGAAGCTTTCCTGTGAAGTGGCACATTATTAAAGATCTACCAAACCCCAATTTTAGGCACATCATTTTGGAGAACAATGAGAATAAGCCAGTAACTAACAGCAGAGATACGCAGGAGGTTTGTTTAGATTTTGTACCTATTATATTATTTCCAATTTTGATCATGCATTTACCTTTATACTGAATACGGTTTTGAAATGGTTGAAGGCTTGTTTGGTTTATTTTGGTGGAAGATGTTTTATAGAAAGCACTGTTTTTTTTTTTTAAATTCCCTTCTGCCTACCAACATTAACAGCCTTTTGGTTTGATTTCGAGTTGTGTTTGTAATGGTTCCTAGCTATCACCCATGCTCTAAGTTTTGAGTGTTAAAAACCTACAATATGGGATGCCGTATACTATGATACGTATTGTCCCCTTTGGAAAACCATCGGGATCCCATCCTGTATACTTCTTGTATAGAGTCCCATGATAGCATGACGTATCCCACGATATATATGTGTCCCATGGTATATACACATATCCCAAGTGTTACGCATCCTACGAGTAATTATTAAAAAAAGTCAGACCTTGTTTTAAGATTCGAACCCTCAAATGCGCTTTAAGCCGTTTGATAATTGTTGTGACATTCAAAGCAATGGCATAATCAAATTTGAATAACCTAAACTTGCCACATCAGCTTTTGATGAGTTGGCAAAAATTCAAATGCAGCAATGGTAAATTTTTTTTTTCTCAATCTAATGGTATAAATTAAATGACATTCTAGTAAAATAAGTGAAAGTGGAGAGCAAATTCACGAAGTGATGAACATGTTGCACACCCACTTGCCAAAGTGGGGAGTGAGGTTCACCTACCAATGAAGCATTTGCTTTATGGAGAGTGAGTTTCAAACAACCCAAAAGCATATAGAGTAACTTTTGTGAGTAGGACCCACTATTTTTTGTTATTGAGGTAAATGCTGCTAACTTTGGTTATTGAAAAGCTCAAATTTGGTTATTTGTTAAAAGGTTGTAAAGTTTGATTATTCCATTGTAAGTCATTTTTTAGGCCGACATTGTTAACTTTGTAAACCTTTTATTTTTGGTTATGCCATTGGGGGATAACCTAAGGCACGGGAAAGCCTCAATGTGATGGACCCCACTTGGAAGACTTGGAATTTTACATCATAAAAAATATTTTTTTCAGCTTGTTATTAGGTATAACCGTACAAGTACTCTAATTGTATATTATCTTTTGCTAGTATATCTTAAGATACACAATAGGTATCCCGATGTGATTCAAAACATCGGAAAAATCAATATGTGATACCTATCCCAGTTTGACAACACTACTTAGGCAACTGTTGCTCCTTTACATTTAGACTGTATCACTCATTATGATGGTATCTTGGCTTCATTATACGTGACGGAATGGTAGTCCCAGGTTGAGAAGTTCTGCATGTCCAGCCACTGCTTCGCTTTTTTGCTTTTGTTTTTCTTGATCAATTATCTTTTGCGCCCTACACCCAATCTTGTATTTTGACCTTTCAATTTCATTCGCTAGCCATCTAAATGCCAGTGCATTTGTTAATGAATATTTATGGATTTTGACTCAAAGAGTTCATAAACTTGTGAAATGGCTGCTCCTGGCTTAGCTCTATGTTGCTTAAGGTAGTATCTATTACCTCGTTTGGTGGTTTTGAATGATAATTGTTTATATGCTGCAGATATGGTATAAGCAAGGCATTGAGATGCTTAAAATATTCAAAAACTACACATTGAGGACATCTTTACTTGATGACTTCATGTACTACGAAAATCGACAGAAGATCATGCAGGAGGAGAAAACTAGGTTCCTGGTCAAAAGCTATGGAGGTTCGTTCATTGTACCTGCATTAGATCCTCCCCGGAGACAGAATTTTCTGGTTGACATGCCTTCTAGTGGTGATGAAAAAACTACCCAGCGTAATGGGCCTCCTAGTGTGGAAAAGAGACTGGACTTTAAAACAGATAAGGTTTCTTTGGATCCTGATGTCAGCAGCTCAAGTATCGCTATGGAAAATGCCAAGCACATTGTGGATGAATCAAAACATGATGATGTATTGTCTTTAAAGATTGGTTCATTGACTGTAAGCCCTAAGCTGGCTGAAACTAAACCTATGGAGTTTCCCTCTAATGTTGGTACAATAGAGACTAAACCAATTGACATTGTCACAGTAGGGTCGATGCCTGTTAGAGTTAATGGCTTTGGCAATTCTTCTGGTTTTGTTACAGTTGGGACCATTCCACTTGATCCTAGAGCCTTACAGATTGACGAAGCTGGTGGAGTTAAAAGTGGATCTTAACTTTAATGCTGCAGTGGTATACCCGATTATGCAGAAGTTTTTGTGAAGGGAATTGTGCAGTAATTCAGTATCGTAACATCTATTCCAGGTCTTGCTTTGTAAACTTGAGTGTATCATGCTCGGTTATTGTTCTGTTTAGTTCCCCTTTCCTTTTGAGTTTGTCTGCTGTAAGTTGTTTTGTTCAGCAGTTACTGATGTCTGGGGGGTTTTGCGGGGTTTAATGGTGGTATTGACTGTTTTTAATTGGAATACAGTGTGTAAAAGTACTGGAGAATTTTCCTCCTTTTTATCAATGAATTCGAGATATGCATAGTTTTGTTTTATTGGGAATATTATCCTTTGTTCTTATAATGCTCTCGTCTCTCCCTTTCTCTGCTGTGCACCACCACAAAGGAGTATTTTTCTTTACATGAATGGTTATCTTTCTTCCCTGCATTTACAAGGGTGCACTGTTGAATGGACCATCTGAATCAGACACACAGAGATGAATCTGACAGAAAGAAGAGATAGAGGCCCGTTTTGAAGAAACCCATCGTGACTGTTTAGAGTGTTATACACCATAGGTTTTACTATCTAATAATATTGTCATCATGACTGTTTAGAGTTACGCGATAACAAGGGAGAGAGGTTGCCCGTCTTGCTATCTTCGGTGGACCCCTACTTTTGAGCAGGAATTCATACGAAGGATATTAGTTGAGTCATCATGTTATGACTTGTAACAGTCGTTTGTCACTTCGCTAATAATTTACAATCTAATTTGATACTTAGTTTGATAAAAGCTTCAAAGAATAAATACATCAATGCTCATCAGAGGGCAACTCTTAACTGATTCAATAAATGGAAGTGGTGATAAATGGGCCCTTAAAACACAACCTAAAACGAATAACTTCTTCAATCGTGAGCATGACCAATTTAGTCGTTGCAGACGTGAATGAAAACACAACTGCAGCAGTTCGAAACTAATGAAGGTGGTTTGAGTTACCATTGAAACACCATCGTTTTGATTTGGAATACTTGTTAGTTAATGTAGAAACCAAGTTAAAGCCATTGAATGGAAAATTCCGATACTTTGTATTACAGACAAACAAAAAAAGAGAAGATACATATGAATCATATTCAGCAATAAGGTGGCTATAGGATAACTGCTTTATGACAGCGGATTGATGCCGGTTTCACAAGAACAGGACTTGCGAAAAACCTTTTGGCTTGAAGTTGATAGATATATATGAACCCTGTCCAAACAACAAGCCCTTGTTCAAACAAGATGAAAATGCTACTTATCAAACAAAGAATACATGAAAATGCTCATAACGTAAACGAGAGCCTACCCTGCTCAAATTAACTTAGGCATCAAATGTTTCACACTTTCACTGCTAAGGCCTTGTTTCCCATTTGATTTTATAGGATTCCCACAAAATCAAATGGGAAACAAGGCCTTAGTGAAGAACTCTGAACAAACAACACTGATCTTACACGTTATAATAGTTTAAGCCCCAAAAAAGTTATAGTACAAAAGAGACCCCTTTGGCCTTGGACATTGGAATAACAGCAGAAAAATGTTTTGAGTAACACGACCAGCAGAATCATAGCCATGTTACAACAACATCAACATCAAGAGCTCTGGCTAAATTTACGGCCAGACATCTTTCAGATTCGTGTTGCATGTGATTTATGAGTCCCCTTACCGCACTAAGAATCCAAAAAGCACAGATATTAGAGCATTCAAAATTAATATTGTTAAAGGAATTGCTATTAAAGGTGTCTACGGAATAGAGCAATCCAGGGGAGGAGGCCAACGACTCATCCTTTAGCTTCTGAATCATCTCTGGATCTGCTTCATGCTTGTGTCTTTTTACACTGCTGTCTCACCATATCAACAAGAAGTGTAGTATTATGTTGCTGTAGATTAACCATATGAACACCGGGTTAAACACACAAGCCTTTTAGAGAGGAGAGATCAATTTGAAAACATGAATGTAAAAGGGTCAAAAGACAAAGGAAATTCTGTGGTATCCACAAAACAGCGGCTGTGGACAGAAACCATGCTGATAGTAGTCTTCTCAATCCTATTTACAATTAGGGGCTCAAACCAATTTTGTGTACAAAATAAGATGCGATATTTCTGACACCCTATCAATCTTTGAAGACCCCAAAAACACAAGGGCTGGTTGGGGTTAGCTGTCAATTTCTTTGGAGTTGGTCAATACAGAGCTTGGCTCTAAGTCCCGCAGCGGGATTAATACTCCAGAATTAGTCGAGATGCGCCAAAACTAGTATGGACAGTGGACACCTAAGTGTTAAAAAAAAAAACAGTTAAACAGCCCTACGGATGACTACCACAGAGAGAGGTTTTTCCTTTATTTCTTTTTTAAATCGGTGCTGCAATTGAATTATGTATCCACAGATGTAAAAATAGGATAAAAAAAAAACCATATATGTAAAAATAGGATAAACGAAAACCACAGATGTAAAAATATGCACTCTGTTGCATAGTAGGATAAACCACCCAAAGTCCCTACAACACACCCTCATCACACAATAAGGGAAACAAATCCCAAAGGGATGGAGCCTAAATTGACAAACAAGAACCCAGTACAAATAATGGCTCTTGGGCTTTATACAAAGTGTATACTACCATATAATCTTATGTTAATAAAAACAAACTCTCTTTAATTTAACAGCCATAAGAGGAAACCTCTTCCACAGACTCAGGCTCCCCATCTTGCAAGCAATCAATGGGAGGAATGGTCAACGTCTCCTGAGTTCCATATGCATTCCAGCAGAACGGGTCATCCACCAATTCCCCTTCAAATGGAAGCAACTCAACTTCAGACATTGTTATGTTAGTGCATGGCACGGTATCGCTGCATGCAAAGTGAATGGGTGGGCTCCGCACGTCGTAGGTCCCCTTTATGTTGTTATAGGAAACGCCGGAGAGGTAAACTGCAGAAGTCTCATTGCGACAAGCCTTTGTTAGGCAGTAGTACTGGTCTATGATTATGCAGTTTCGGACGTTGTCCATCTCAATGGTGTCGAATGTTATGCCAGAAACACTGCCAGCCCCACCTTGCCATGTCTTGATCCTGAGACCATTGTCCGAGTCCTTTAGCATCGCGTTTCTAACTGTTATGTTGGATACACATGCCTGGGAGTTGTGCACCCCTAGGCTCCCGATGCTGCAAATTAAGGAAAACAGGGTCCAACGTTATTCCTCTGAAATAGTTCTCACCTGAGACCAGTGAATTGGGGGACTTGGCTAGGATCCATTTCAGGAAGAAAGAGAAACTGAGTCTTTGCTCATAGCATAGTTTCGTTTTTAGTGTTGGTTTTTTCCATCGTACAAGAGCCCAAAAAAATTGTTTTTCCAATTGTTTTGGAGACTGTTTTTGGGAAAATTCTCAAAGAGCACAATTACTAATTTCAAGTTCTTCGCATCTCATGTTGACTGTGGCCATCATGGGCTTATAAGATGACACTTCTATGGTGGAGGTGCCATTTGAACTTAAAGCCCATACAAGCAAAAACTTGTGAGGCCAGCCGCTGAGCTAGGCCAAAGTGCTTTGTAAAAACAATATGCCAAACAAAGTTTTTCAAACTCTGCGATAACAGTACTGTGTTTTAAGGTGAAAACAAAATGTGAGAACACTACAAGTCGAAGGATAAGATTCCCAAAGCGTGGACAAGTTTTCTAAAGCAAATGAATGAATAAAAAGCGAAGGTACTTGAATGTAATGGCAAAAGTCGGCTTCCATAAATGAAGTAATCAGCCAATTTGGTTGGTTATGGGTTAGGTTTACCAAAAAAAAATAAAATAGGTTGGTTATGTGACCAGGTTTTAGTACCTAGGGAGAAAATAAACATTCTTTTGACATACCTGATGCCATGACTTGGCCCACAAGTCACACTGTCTATTTCGACGTTTGAGCACCCCGTTCCGATGGAAATGCAATCATCCCCTGGTAAATAAAGGCGACTTTTTTGAATATTGTTTCATGCAAAACAAATTACAGAATTGATAAAAGCAACTTGGGGTGTTTTGGTTACGTTACCATTTGCTATAACAGAGTTGTAAATCCCAACATATTTCGTGTTTTCAATGTGGATGCCATCAGTATTCGGGCTAAGCTTGGGAGAAGAAATGGACAACTTGTCTATCAGTACTCCTTCACACCCATCAAATTTCATGTGGAACTGGGGACTGTTTTGGATGCATAACCCGCTAACCACCAAATTCGAGCTCATGAAGAAGCGAATTAGCTGAATCAACGGTTAAGTAAAAGGTATTTTGTTAGTAACAGCAAGCCTAAGTGATTGATTTAAACAAGAAGAGTTGCAAGTACACTTACAGCAGGGCTATCACATGGTCCAGGCAAGGTTGATCCATTGGGACCCTGGAAAATCACATTTTAATTGGATTTAGCCCAGGAAAAAAAGTAAAGAAGATGAAGTTTTTGTATGTTAGCAGCGCAAATTGAAAATGAGTAAAATACCCGATGAGGTTTACAGGGTAGCTCCCACCACTTCTCACCATTCCCTTCAATAGTACCAGTTCCAGTGAATGTCATGTCATCGAGTTGGTAAAACACAATCCATTGCTTGTTACTGTCTGTTTTTGGCCAGCAATCCGGCCCATTAGGCGGCATCAACACCCCATCCACCTTATTCACATACATACTCCATGATTTTAACCCAAACTACATTCCCCACCTTCATTGAAAAAATTCTACTACTAGAATTTAGCAGGTGTTTGTTGCAGCAAAAACCATGGCGAAACTTTAACTGAGCTAAAAGCATCGAAATAGATTAATTATCAGCTCTCTTTTTCTTTCAACAAATCATTCATCATTAGATGTTTTTACCGGCCTGTAAGTGTAAGGAGAAGTTGCGGAATATATTTGAAAAAGAAAGAAAAAAAGCTGCAACAAACACCCCTAACCAGGAAGGAAATTGAAGGGAATTTTTTTGCAACAATTCTTACCTGAAACACTAGTCCCGGACAACAGGGGCCTGAGAAAATTGTGGAAGTAATTGTAAAAACATAGCCTGAGGGAGCCAGAAGAACAGCAGATTCCACGGCACAGGCGGCTTTCCAGGCAGTCCTGAAGGCTGCAGTGTCGTCGGTGGACCCATCTCCGACTGCCCCATAAGACGTGACGTCAAAGATACAGCCAGAACTGGAATTATTATTATTATTATTACCAGGAGGACTACTTGAGTTAGAAGAAACTGGGGGAGGATGCACAGGGGACGGCGAAACAGCTTCTTGAGAAGGAGGAGGTTGAGCAGGGGACCCTTTCTTCTTCTGCTTGTGAAAATGGGTTCTTCCTTCCACATTGCCTAGATTTTGATGATTAAGAGAAACGGCAATTAGAATTATCAATTGCCACCGAGTTAGCTTCATTTTGATGTAATTACTTGAAGTGTATCTCAACAATGGAGTCTATGGAAAGAGTGTGAAAAAATAAAAAATAAAAATCTACTCCTCTGAAACCTCGAAGCCGAAATTAGTGGACGAGAGGACAGTGATAACAGATGAAGAAATGAGGAGTTCAGTTTGGGACTTCCATTACTCTTGTGGACTGAATACGCAAGGACCAGTTAAAAGCAGAGGGATTGTGATTTATACCCAAAAGGGTGCCTAAAATTAACAGTTATAACTCAAAGGGATACACACGCGTCAAGTTCTGGTAGATCCAAAAATCATTGTCCCAAGGAATTCACTCTTTTTTTTTTTTTAAAGAAAAAATTCAATTATGCAACAGAAGAACAGCTTTTTCTGTGGCAAATTTGGCAGAGGCGCCCTTTTGTTCTGTAGTGAATCCCTAACATTTTTTTCTTTCTGTTTTTACATCTCCACTTTGTCTGTATCAGTGTTTCGTCGTCCAGAGATCTTCCGTTTGCTGTTTTTTTTTCTTTTATGTTTCTATTGTTCTCTCCTGCTCTTTCAACATCTTTGTGTGTGTGGGTGTGAGCGAAAAATGCTAGGGTACTCCTACTTGGATGGAACTGTTTGGTTTACGGTTTACAATTTGCAATATACCGAATTATAGGAACGAACAATGCATTTGGATGGAATTTTCTCAAATGCACACCGGATAATATGGCGAATGGAGAGCCACTTATATTTTTGGGTAAGCTTCACGCTAAGTTTCTTTCTACCACACAACTTACTTAGTGTGCATTTGGTGTGTATTTTTAAAGTACCCATAGCATTTTTGAGAACGAACAATGCATAGTTTACATCTGCATAGTTTCCAGTTTTGACCTTGTGAGAAGCTTGAGGCTCCAGTGTACTCGGAAAACGTGCCATACCAACACCCATACATTTGTTCTTGGGAGAATTGCCGTAAAATGGCGGTAGGGCAAGCAAATTATTGTGTTTTAATGATGTACTTTTTCGGAATCACTGATTAATGGGAAGAGTAATAATAATTGCCATAATATAGCATGAGAAATATTATTGGACCCAACTACCCTCGAAAAATATTCTGTTGCGCCCTTCGTCCATTTTAGTTGCAACCTACATGGAAAACAATTGTACTCTTCAACAAATTCATTGCACTCATACTCCTCAACAAATGTGGTTGCAATATGGTCAAGTCACACTTTCTGGAAAGATTTTCTAATCATTGCACCATTCATCTACTTTTGTTGCACTCTACGTGAAAAATGGTTGCACTTCTCAACAAATTCATTACACTCACATTGGTCCAAATGTGATTGCACCCAGTTTTGTCAAGTCATGCTATCTGGGAAGATTGTTTGACCATTGCACGCTTCGTCCACGTTTGTTGCACTCTATATGGACAACTGTTGTACTCAACAAATTCATTGCACCCACACTGGTCCAAATTCAAGAAGGGTGTGTGTGTTCAAGTCACACTTTTTGGGAAGATTTGCTGACCATTGCACCCTTCGTCCATTTTTGTTTCACTCTACATGGACAACAGTTGCACTCTTCAACAAATTGAGTTGTCCAAATTCAAAAGGGGGTATTTCAGTCGACATAATTATGAGTACCATGTATGTGCAATTAAAATTGTGCGTGTCATGTTGGGAGTAATTTATAAAAGTGGTCCATGAAATGGCAAATATTTGCCCCTACCGCTATTTTACGGCATTTATTATTATTATTATTATTATTTGGGTTGGATTTTACTCACGTATATGTTTTCTATATTCACTCATTCAAGCTTCAATAAAAATAAAAAATAAAAAAAAAGAGAGAGGAAGGTATTAAAGTTTCTACTTTGGTTTTGAGTGGAAGGTCCAGAGTTCTTATAACCACCTGAATTATTTAACCCCCCTACTTATTCTATCTTTTGTCTCATACCCTCTTGGGGGTGACAAAAATTAGGCGAAGGGCTTGAAGCAGAGGGTGGAGATATAAGAGAATTATAAATGTATAAATAAATAAATAAAAGACAAAGTACATGGTGAGATAGTGGATCTCATACTCTCATGTGAATTAACCAGGGCTTTGGCTTCTTAGGCCTTGTTTGGATGAGATATAAGGAAGGGGTAAAATTTTCCGAGGGTATAAAACTTGATGTGAAATATTAACATAGTTTGGGTATTCAAAAATACAGTGGGATAAATTTTCACCCCATAAAAAATAGACCAACTTAGAGGGATAGAGTGATATTATTTTTGGGCACCCCTTCCCCACTCAAAAGTTATCTCTCAAGTATTAGCCAAGTATAATACCACATCTTCCTTATTGCGACTATAAAACAACCTTATCCCCTCATTTTATCCTCCATCCAAATCAAGTACTATTTTATCTTCATTTTTTTTATACTCCATCCAAACCAACTACTTTTTATTCCTCTTCCATAAACATCACATTAATGTGAGCCGACCCTCCAAAAATAATACCCCTCTTATTTTATCTCCTCTCAAATATCTTATCCCATAAAAATAATTTTTCATCCAATCAGCCCCTCAGGGTAATGGTCAGTTGTATGTGCAAGTCTCCGCATCAGCCACTAATCCATGCCAAAATATGTTTGTATTCTAAGCACTGTTCTCTATAAAGTTGACAACCTTTTTGACCATTTCTTTTCACAAATTTCGTAGAATATAGTGTATGTACGAAGTTTTTAGCAAGTAGATGGTCCTACAGTGTTTTATTGCACTTTGTATAAAAATTTCCATCTGGCGCAATTTTACCTCAATTGCAAAAATTACTTGTACTATTGGACAACTGCAAAAAATAAACTCCAATACTATTCTAAGATTTGTTGTACATGGCAAGAACATAGAGTACCAGTTCTATCGTGGAATATAAAAGTCCGAAATGGACAAGGCATTGAAGAAAATGAAACCGGGTTGCTAGGGCCTCAGGACCTGATGCGATTCCTATTAAAGTGTGGAAAAGTAAAGGTGAACTGGGAGTAACTTGGTTAACAAAGCTGCTTAACAAAATTATTATGACTAGGAAGATGTCAGATGAATGAAGAAGGAGCACCTTAGTACCTATTTATAAGAATAAATGGGTTATTCAAATTAGTTGCAACAATATAAGTAGAAGTAAAACTGAGTATATAGAGCATAAGTTTAGTAATAACGGAAATGCGCATGTAGAACAAGTAAAGATTCAAGATCATAAAATACCACAAAGTGATTATTTTAGGTATTTAGGTTCTATTATTAGCAAAGATAGTAAGATTGTAGATGATGCATGTACTCATAGGATCCAAGTGGAGTGACTCAAATGAAGAAACATTGTTGGTGTACTATATGACAAAAGGATACCCACAAAATTTAAAAAGAAATTTTATAGAACTTCCATAAAATCAACAATGTTTTACGGGACAGAATGATGGTCTATCAAGAAACAAGTGAGATGTGTGTAATTGAGATTAGAATATTAAAATGGATATATGGTAAGACTAGAAAAGATATTATTAGAAATGAAACCGTTCGGTAAGATGGGGGTGTAGCACATGTAGAGGAGAAGTTGCGGATAAATAGACTAACGTGGTTTGGACATATCTACTGTAAAGTTGTAGGTATAGTAGTTAAGCAAGTTGATATAATAGATTTATTAACGTTACGAGGAGAGAAAGACCTAAATTGCTATTAGACGTTGTAGTTTGCAATGATATGAGTACTCTAAATCTCAGTGAACATGTAACTCTTAATAGAGCTCAATGAAAAAAAGGAAGCGACTCCAATTGATTGGAACATAAGGTTCGGTTTGATTTGGTTTGGCATGAATAATTGGATGATAGATTGAGGAATGCATCCGTTATCTGATCTAATGAACTTGTTATGCATATCATGATTTTGCAATTTTGCAAAAAAAGAGGTGTCATTTCAACTTTCCAGGTTTCTCTAACTCATAGCAGACAGCTGCCATTATAGAACTAGGGCCTCATTATAACACAAATTCGAGATTAATAAATACATATACGTCCATATACAAACAACAGGGTTCTACTTTAACGAAGGTTATATGCAGACATCATGCATGTCGATAAAGCTTTTTGAACATTATTTCATGTGATTCCAACAATGCATTGTTGGAGAGAGGAGAGAGGGAGAGCTAGGTTTGGAGATTGGCGAATGTGGTGGGAGAAAAAGAAAATAAAGTAGATGTTGCAATCTGTGTGAATGTGGTTATGATGGGAAAGAAATACAATATGGGTAGTCTCGTGACTCTTCATTGTTGTTTAGCTGAGCTATATACCTGACCTCCTATTCTATTGTGGCCATAGAAAAGGCTGGCAGTTTGGTTTGGTGCATGACAACAGAATTAAACCCCATTCACGGGTGGGACCAATGTTTAGATACTCCTATCACGCACATTGTCCTTCAATCCAAACCTCATCATACGTGCATTAATCAGGGACAGAGAGGTGTTGTGCAACATGCTGTGCGGCGTCTGTTGCAGTCGCACTAGCGTCGGATTGATAAGCAAAGATGTTCATTGCGTAGAGCACGTTGAGTATTATAAGTGTACCAAAAATCAACTCGGTCGGATATCGTTAAATGTGTCATCGGATCGGAATATAAATATCTTGAAAAAAATGAATTCAATAGTTTTCGTCTTGTGTTTCCAGTCATTTGTGCTCTATTTTTTTTCAAGTTATATGTGTTCTGATTACGCACTTAATGATATTCGATCAAGTTGATTTTTGGAACACATGTAGTAATTGACGTGCTTTACCCAATGGACGTCTCCGATCATGGGATCGACACCGGCGCGGCTACGTCAAGTGCCGCACAGCACGTTGCGCAGCACACCTCCCCTCTGTCCCATAATTAGGCCAAGTTGCACCCAAAAAAAAAACTAATAATAATAATTAGGCCAAATTTTCATAATCAATATTGTTTACGATTAATATCAAATATGTTGATATATATAAAAAGAATAAAGTGCTTCAAAATTTGCACACGTTCTTTAGTTCATTTAGCTCTTTTAACCTATTTAGACAATAAGAAAAACTCAATCCTTACGCATGTTCACCCAAACTCATATATCCATCCAAAATCACATATTCTTCCTTAACTGAAGCCCATATCACTTTTTAGACAGATCATAATGAATTCTAAACTCATCTCAAATAAATTCTAGAAGAGTGAATTAAATTGGTCAAGTGGCCGGCCCATTACACTGATACAAGAAGCCCTCTAGATTAGGTGATATTATCCCCCTCAAAGGACCTCATTAAATCAACTTTAGTACGTAAATATATACCTGTGATCCAGTCCGGGATCCCGGATTTCCCGGACTGGAGCTTTTTTCAGTGTTTTGATGCTTTTAAACATTGTTTTTGGGAAATCCGAGCCGTCCAATGTGTTCAAAAGGTGTTTTCCAAAGTCCCTGAGAGAAATCTTAAAAAAAAATACCGGGAAAGGCTTGATCCAAGTAGTTTTTCGCAAAAACTGTAAATATAAAGTTTTCGCGAAAACTGCTGATCAAGCCCTTCCCGGTATTTTTTTGAAGATTTTTGAGCGCCTTGGAAAACACCTTTGAACACATGGACGGCTTCGGCAAAAAAAAAAATATCGGGAACATGGAGTCCCGGATCCGGGACTCCCGGACTAGAACACTACTCCGTAAATATATAAGCAAAATTGTAGGTTCACTTTTACCCCCAAGAAAATTATGGGTTCACAAAACATAAGCAAAATTGTAAGACATTTGCTGTTGTAGTATTAATGGAGAATCTTTTTTTTTGGTAAAGATAATGGAGAATCTTTATTTTTTTATGAAGATAATGGAGAATCTTTTATTCCCTTAAGTAATTACTAATGAACAACTTGATAGGTATTTTTTTACCCCTTTTTTTGGAACAGATTCTTAACTTCAAAAAAAATTTGGGTACCAAATGGGTACCACGTGGCCTTGCCGAGCACGATCTCGGACGTGCAAAAGTATTTTGAACGGTGGAGATTGATTCCTTCTCTCTCCTCTTACCCAACCACTCTCTCTCCTCTTTTCCTCTCCCCTCTTCCGAACCATTGGATCGCATTTTGGATGGCTGAAATTGCCAAGCGAATACCACATGGGCTATACCAACCCAGCACTGAAAAATTTCTCTTAACTTGACAGATCATCTGTAAAGCAATATTACTTATATAATAAATTTGATCTACAAGCTATAAACTTGCAAACACGAACTTGGACTCGAGTGGATGGATTCCTTTATGTCATGATCATCTCTAATCCTCTTCTTGGCTGTGATCCTGACGCAAGGAGTGATGTTTTTGTTGGCGCAAACAAAAAGCTATAGATGGATTTTGCCCAAGATTTACAAGTATTTTGTTGTTCTAGAGAGAAGTATTTTCTGGATTTTTATTTCTTGGGTACTTCAAAGATTACATTAGAACCTCCCATTTATACTTGATGATTAGAACATGATAAGACTAACTCTTGACCTTCCAACTTCGGTTGACTCAATCTAGATAGGACTAAACACTTAACCTTCCATCTCCTAGATAAGACTAAATTAACTAAGCAAATTCTACACCATTCTAGAAACTAATCTGTGGAAAGACTCTTCAAATTCCTTTTGGGAAATTACAAATTAACTTCTAACAGTTTTCATTAATTCACGCATTTGGTGGGTTTGAAATTCCGCATAAAACTAAACGATTCTGATGCTTGTGGTCCAGTCCAACGATGTAAAGACTGACAATGATACAATTAATTAATTAAGCTTCGGCTATCGATCAATTAAGTACTTAATTCCAAGACAACGAATTCACATGCATGCATGCTATTACAGTACTGTTGGGTTGTGTTTGGTTTGGTTTTGAGTTTTAGTTTTTTTAATAATTAGAGGAAGAAATAGGTATAATAATTAAAAAATAGGTATTAATGATTGGAGAGAGATAGAGAAAAAATAAAAATAATATTTAAAAATAGGGGTAATAATTGAAGAATAATTGAGAAAACCGGTTTTTAGAAACTAAACCAAACAAGCTAGCTGAAATAATTAGTAAATCAGATGTAGAGATGAGCCACGTGTCATGGGGTACTCACGGGCTGGTGTTTTTTCGTGTATCACGGGTAAGGAAAGCGATTAATAAAGTTCTTGAAGCATTTTAAGCTAGCATGCATAGAGAAATTACACCAAAAAAAAAAAAAAAAAAACAAAACATTTGTAATTAATTACTGTAGAAAAATGGACGTAAGGTATTGTGACATTAATCACTTCCGATTTGGTGATTTTATAACAACAAATGTCTCCATATATGCATACACCTGTAGTACTAATAATCTGAACACATAAAGTGACAAAAATTTAATACTCCTAATAGCTAGCTAGTAATATACTACTGATAAATATTCATCTGACTCATCTCTCATTCCCTGTATATAAATTAAATGTGAGGCTATATGTGACGTGCATACGAGTCGAGTGCACCGCTCCCCCTCTTCCATATATTGTTATTCTGTGAATCAAATCTGAATACAACAAAATCTTAATTAGGCCAAAAAAGGAAGAATATTTTTGACATATACTCCTAGTTAATTTGTTTAAATGTAGTAGTACTGTAGTGTATAAGTAAATGGTTTTATCTCCGACTTGATCTGCTAAGCTTTTCATACTCATCTTCAATGATTACTCGATCTAGAACAGATAACTCCAATTGCAAAAGATAAGTAGTACTAGTACTTTTCTCGATCTTAATTATGTTTGGAATAATTTTTATGCCTCGCACATAAAGATTAGTTCGGGTTATGTTGTGGTAATTAAAGTGTTTAATTTGAACCGCTTTGGCTTGCAGTTATAAACAATCAAGTGACTCCAGATCAAACAGATAGATTGCTGGCACCTCCTCCCCCTAACAGAACGAAGATCCAAGTCTGTCTGTCTTGGGTTATCTCTTGGGTAATAGATTAAGGTGTTTAATTATGTTTTGTCCGTGTATCCATTGGTTTCCCAATGCTTATTTTTGCTTTCTAGATTAGTCCAGAGAAAAGAAAGAAAGATCATAGAAAACAAAAATAGTCCATCCATCATTGACCTACTAATCTTTGAATAAACTACTATCTATGTCTTGTAATCTTTCAATATTAAAGAAGTTTTTGCCTTTAAAAAAAAAAAAAAAACTACTATCTATTATTCAAGACTATATTAATCAAGAAATAAAAATGTACAAGATATGTGATTTGTCAAATTGTCAATTATTAGAGAGCTCGACGTTTTAGAGCTTACAATTAATAACAGCTAGCGAGGTCTACCAGGGCAATTGGTAAATCACATGCTTGTCTGGTACTCTAGACCAAACAAATATACAAAAGATTGAGGGTCCGACATATGGAGCATTACCTAAGCTCAAGAATCGCCCTCCACTCATGCATGCACCAGTCCATGTGACATGCAGCTTCATTTGTAATAGGACAAATGATAGTCGGTACTAGATACTAGATTTCGATCGGCCTTTAATTTGATCAGAGTACTTGGAATATGGAGAATGCTTTCATGTGATCCCTTGTACTGCTTCAAAATCAATCACTCACTGGTAGTTGTATTGACTATATATAGAGCCGGCTCAAGGGTAAGCCCAGCAAGTTTTCGAGTTTCGGCAACATCTTGGGCTGTGGCAAAAATAAAATAAAAAATAAAAAAGCAGAAAAAATTGTAACAACCCTAATTTTCGTAAATAAAAATTTCGTTTAAAAATTTAATTAATTAATCTAAATTTGGATTAATTGGAATATTTTTCTATTAAATATTATTTAATTCCTTTGATTTGAATAAATAATAACCTAGCCATGTATACGCGCGTGCGAGGCCGAGTAACACATTCGATACACTACCGTCACACCCAGGGACCGAGTTTAATACCCGAAACCTATCCAACCGCCGTTCCTACCCTAACCAACCGCCTTGGTACTATCTAATTCCTTTATCTCCCAACCCTAGGATCTTTATACTAACCAAGTTAGAATTAGTTCGGATGAGAGAGAGAGAGAGAGAGAGAGAGAGAGAGAGAGAGAGAGAGAGAACTTAGAGAGGAGAGTGAGGTGGAGTGTGTAAGTGTGCATAAGTACACTTGCATATGCAAGATTCTTTGGTTAGTTACTTGCACAAGCAAGTTAGGGGATTTGGAAGATTCCCACCTAGCCTACATTGTGTACCCAACTAGTTAGAATAAGCCTTATTATTTTGGTAGTAGCCTATACATAACCTCATGACCATACAAGCATTTTGTGTATATATAACCCTACAAACATCTTATAACTAAGGTTACCATGCAAAACTTACACAACTAGAAGCATATATTCCCCCACTATACTTTCCCACCCTCACATCAATGTACTCACCCAAGATTCTTCCTTTACTTGCAAGAAACCACCTAAACTAGCCTTAAACCTAGAGAATCTCCTAGGGTACTTGCCGTGTGCATGACAAGCATAACTTTCTCCCCCTCACACCCAAAACTTTCGGTCCTATGTGTGTGTGTGTACCGAAAATTTTAGAGGGAGAGAGAGATCTCTCACTTGCTATAAATAGCCCACCTAGTGTGCTTTGTATCACATTTGCACTTTCTTCTTTTGTGTTGTCTTTCTATCTCCCAACAAACCACCAACTACTACTACTACTTCTAGCCAACCTCTTTGAGTCCTAATTAGCTTCTTGTTGAGCTAATTAAGTAAGCAAGTTAGCAGTCTCTCAACCAAGGATTAGTTTTCCGGCTTCCGGTTTATACCCGGAAACTAAGGTACTTTACTAAACTAACCTTCTATTGAGTTATTTCTAGAATAATTATGATGTTCTAATTAGTTTTCCAAGCATGATTTTAGAGTTTGATTGAGTAATTTACACACACAATAAGTGAATAAGCATGTTACTTGGTGTTTAAGAAAGAGGATTTCATGTTGAAAAATCAATAAGAATGATAAGGAGATTCTAATTAGAGTAGTTCTTCATGAAATTAAAAATGAAATTAGTAAAATTAAAGTGATTAGAAGTTGATTAGAAGTTGTATAAATTTCTAGACAAGTTTCTAGCATGATTGTGTTAACCTTTCATAGAAAAATTAAATGTTTATTCTTTATTCAATAAATGGTTATTGTTAAAAAGATTTTCATAAAATAAAGTGTGTGAGAAAATTGTTAGAAAGAATAAATAAATACACTATGAGAATTTTGTGAGAAGTATGATAACTTAAAAGAATAAATGTGAAGATAGAGAGTTTTATAAAAAGTTTACTAAAAATGTTACTACTAGATTATTGTGAACATAATGGACTTGATAAGAGGAAATAAATAAATAGAGATAGTTGGTGAAATTTTCTAGAAAGAAAATTTTTACTAAATAAAGAAAGAGATGATTTGAAATGAGATTATTGGAAGAAAAGTTTCCTAAAAATTAAAGAGTAAAATTTTGGAAGAAATGGAATATTCTTGAAAACTCAAAATTAATGGAGTTAAATTTTGATAATGAATTTTTAGAAGAGAAGTATAAGATTGACTAGCCTTATTTCCTTAGAAAGGATAAAAAGAAAGATGGAAAATGAGGTTGATAAGAAAAAAAATTGAGAGATTTAGAAATATTATTTTAAAGAAAGTTGGTGAAATAAATGTGTGATTTTATGTGAGGAAATATTGTATTCTTAAGAATGGGTGAAATTAGTTGTATGATTTTATGTGGTAAAATGTTTAAGGGAAAGATATGAAATTTGGAAGAAATTACGAAATATTGCATGAGCATGATTTTGCATGTGGCGATGAGAGCGTAAACGATACAATTACAATACCGAACTTGAAAATATTGAATAACGTTTTGCGGGAAATTAGAGATGAGAATGAAAATGGATTTTTTAACGGGAAATTGAGATTTTTTGGGAAATGAAATAAAATGAAATGATATGTGCTGAGATGAATTGTTACCACCTCAAGTTCGCGGAGAGAACTTGGATGAATGATCGTGATGCGGTAGTGCAGCGAGAGCGCCATTTCCAGTTTGCGGAGAGAACTTGGATGTTTGGGCTAAGCGTGCACAACACACGGTGAACGGACCTCATAAATAGACTGGTTAAGTTTAGTGATATGAGACGGTCGGGACTGTGTCGTGTGAGTCACGGGGTGGACGGACCGTGCAAATAGGCTGTTAAGATCGGTGATGCACGACGGCCAGGACCTTGAGCGGAAAGGTTGGTACCGTCAGCTGAGAGGAGGCGTAAACGGACCAATAACTTTCGAGTGATGTGAGATATATGAGATTTGAAGAAGAATGCTGAAAGAGACACTGATTTGAGAAAACAATTTTTTGAGAAATTAACGATAAATGAGACGAAACGAGAAAAACGATTAAGACCGTTGCGAGAAACGACACGTGGCTAACTTCGAGATATTGAGACGAGATATTGTTTTCTGCGCACGTTTACTCTGATCCGCATTGATAGCATGAGGCATTGCATGGTTTACCGTACATAAGTTATATGCATTGCTTTCATAACATATTGTTTTAGAATTGCTACTTAGAATTTTAGTGTAGTGAACTTCTGGGCTTTGCTCACGGTGTTGCATTCGTGTGACCCTGGCATAATACCATGATGTTGTCTGTGCGACTCGGACGTATTATGACAGATTATCTAGATGAACAGGAACACTAATGTGGAGACCGGTCCATTGGAGCTGGGATCGCTGCCGGCATGGGGAATGACCCGGCGCAGGGATAGACGTCGCCCTAGGACCACCCCAGTTATTATTTATATTTGTATTTTGGATATTGTAATTTGGATTTAAGTTAGAGATTTAACTTAATGATGATTGTAATAACATTATTAACATGCCCAAATCTTGGGTGCATTACAAAAATGGACATAAATAAATTACTGGTAACAACGCAAAGTGCCCACTTGGTTTGGTAGTTGCGGCTCGTGTTGAACTCTCGCAAGGACAGGGTTCGATTCCGTAGGTGTTCCCTGCCATTTTTACCTTTCTCTTTCTTTAACGTTTTTCTTTGTCAACAGTTTTTCCTTTTTCCCCTCTATTTTTGTTATTTCTAGCTCCATATTTTCCTAATTTGCCATATAATGAAAATCATATTACTCAATTACTTGTTAGAAGTTTTGCATTTAACAAACACAATAGTAATGTACAAATGGCATGTTTTTACATTTGATTAAAAAAATTATCTCAATTGTAAAAAATTGAAGAACGTCGAATGAGATAATACATTTTATTAGTCTTTTCACACAAATCATAGTTAAATATAAGTTTGCTTTCTTATTTCCTTCAACAGAAAAGCTCTTAAAATTATCCCATTTGACCTTAATTTTGTTTTTTATTTACTTATATGTGTGTTTTACTTTCTTATTGACTTATTAGTAATTAAGTGGGTAACCAAGTTAGGGGTCAGCACAAGTGGTGGCTAGCTCATGCGATAGAGCTCTTGGATGTCTCACATTGCATCCTGGGATCGAGTCTCATTTCCCATCCCCATATAATAGATTAGGAATGACGAATGATAAATAAATAAATAAATAAAGTTAAGGGTCGGGTTTGACCAATCCAAATATCAGAGCCGACCCTGACCATACTTTTAAATGGAGTATGAATCAAGTCAGATTCTGAACCAAAAAACAAAACATACATGAGATGAGATGAGATGTTCCCCTTTCTTCTTCTTTTTTTGAAAAAAAACATACATGAGATGAGATGTTCCCCTTTCTTCTTTTTTTTTTGGGAATTGACTTTGATCCATCAATAGTCATATTTCTATTAATGTATTTTGCCTAGTCGGTTCTATTGTCAGTTTCTATCTTCAAATATCCATGCATTAATGGCATGAAGTCCTAATGATCTCATTTTTCGTCCAAACAATAGTGACCATTAATTTGTGCCCGGCCAAACTCCAAAGTCAGCGTTTGTTTAGAAAACATACATTATATATGTAGCAATCTAACAAATAAATATTTGGGTTAAGCAATGTTGGAAAGGTCAGCGCATCGAACAAATAAGTAGTTGACCAACCCATAACAACAAGCCACGTGGAAGGAAGGGTTACTAATAGACACGTCAGACATTGACTAAAATTAGCAGAAGGAAAGCACCTGCTGCGAGGCCCAACTCTCGAGGAGAAGATGTGTCTAAAAAAAGCACAACGGTCCCTTCCGATGAGATGGCTAAGGCAAAGCCCCACCGCGAAGGTGATAACCTCGCGAAAGAGCACTACAGGATTGCGAAATACCCTAAGCAGGGGATGCTCTGTACAAGGAAAGCACCATCTACTAGAAGTTCACCCCTTGCGAGACCCTTAGCAAAGGAAATAGGTGCGACGGGAAGGAGTGGACACACACGCGAGTAGCGAATTGAACTCGCGACTACACCTGACCAAGAGGCAAGGGCAGGGAAGTCGATACGAGTCTCGAGTTAGGTTTCGACGCGAGCTAAAGGGGTCGCGACCATGACCAAGAAAGCGGGAATAGGGGAGATACAAGTGGCTTGGTGGCTTTAAAGGATTAAGGATCGCCGCGAGGGAATGGTGTACACTGAATTAGCCCAAGAAATCTTCCTAACGGCCAGTGACGTCACCCACGTCACTTAGGTATATGGAAAGAGCACATGTCACCATATTATTGGGAAAACGTCTACAACCCAATGATTGGGTGTAGATCCCTATAAATATGGGGCATTCCTTCACGAATTCTCAGTGTGTGTGATTGATTCATCTTTGGAGCACAGAAATTCTAGAGAGAGGAAGTGCCTTAGAGCCTTGGAATCAAGAACATCGTTCTTGCCAATGCTCGCGAGCTCACCTTTCTTCTGAAACTATGATTCAGGGATGATGATGATCCAAAAGAGAATGAACTAAACACCGGTGCCTTCTCTTTCTGTATATTCGGCTTAATCCTTCACCCCTACACACACTCTCTTATTCCTTGCTTGACAATTAGTTATTATTTGCCTCTCCAAATTAAAGTATACCAAGAACCGAACTTACAAGCAACTTGGATTTAATCTTTACTCTATTTTTTTAGAACTTGTTAAAAAGAAAAGAGTATTGTAGTTGTCGAGGTCCAGAGGTGCTGTAAGGGTCAAAAGAGGCTTGGCAAACCCGATTCCCTTCGATTCTGGCGGTAATTGAACCTCTCGACGTTGTAGGCCCTCGGATGGGTTGAGCCTGAGTTCCACACCGGATGTTGCTCAAGCAGGCGTCGATTCGGCCGAATGACCTTATCACCGAGGGACTATGACTGCACTAGTACATCAACTAGGACTACGAGTAACTGGCTAGTCTTGAGCTGTTCGCCAAGAGAAAAAGGGGTTTGGTGCCAGCGTCAATCTGAGAGCCAAGGGCTAGGAGTGCTGGCTAGAGAGTGAGATTTAGCCGTGGAGCCATCTTGGCAAGGGATGACTGGGGATTTGACAAGTGATCGATGAGATTGAAACAATGTCGGGTGGCGTCAGGACGTTGCGCTCGAGGCGCTTGGCGGACGACATGACGGACAGGAAGGTATGCGAGAGTTGTTGAATGTGTAGAGTAGGATAACGTCAGCCGAAGCGGCGAAGCAATCATGACAGGCCCATGTGCTAAGTCAGGATGGGACGACACGTGGGAAAGAGGGATAGCATAGAGGAGAAGCTTCCCTTCTCCCATAAAAGGGAAGTTCCCCCACCAGGTAAAAGGGACTTTTTTCTCCTCCCCCTGAAAGGATTGATTTTTCTTACTTTTTTGTCCATATTCTAACACCAGTGACTTACTAGACCGTCAGAGCACCTTCCTGGACCACCACCGTCCAGCCGAGGTGTTAACGTGGCTGTTACTTGTGCAGTTCCCCCTCCCAAGTGAACCTTCCCTGCTTCAAGTTGTCTTTACCCCTACCATCGTCCATCCTTGTCCGTTCCACCGGGTTCAAAGAGGTAAACCGGAGAAGTGAGCACCACAATTAGCGACTCCGCTGGGGACGTATTTCCATTGCTCCCCCAGACTATTCACTAGGTAGTTAGCCTTCTCCCAAACCCACCCGTGGGACCCCAGATGTCAGTTCCTACGCAAGATCTCACTCTAGGACTTGACACCTTTGATGGACGCGGACTCTGTCGACCGTCGAAGGTACGAGGTGCGACAGAACTTGGGGCTATAGCTCACCCCCGTGGTTGGTCGGGGAGGAGTCACACAGGTAGACCCCAATGCCTGCCCGCACTAGTGCAGCCGGAGCTCACAACATGCTGTTTAACTTGGATGGCACGGTTACAATGCTAAACAACTTGGTAATCCCCACCCGGCGGGGAACCCCGCTTCCTCATCCCCCTCATCTGCCGCTGGGGGCCCAAGTGGCCTTGTTGGTGGCCGAGGTGGAGGCCCTAAAGATAAATCAACAACAGCCGGCAAACTCCTGCCAGACAAAGAGGAAAAGGCATCAGGCCCCTGCCCAAACCACCGTTCATACAGGGAGGGAGATGGTTTTCTCTCGCCTTGGGAATAACACATTCAAGATAAACGAGCACGGGAGGGCCCATAGAGATTGGCACGCGAGGGACGCTCGGACGAGGGACAACCGCTCTCGGCCAATTGACATCCCAGAAGATAGCGCTATGGAATCGAGCGCAAGGTCAGCAAGCCGATGCAGGGACCCCCAAGATGCCAGAGACCAAGAGTGGTGGCACAGGCACGAAAAGGGGGTCGTCATCGATGACCACGGAGGCAAACGTCATGATCGAACACCCAGTAATGGCGATCACCGTGGTCCAGAACGCTCAATGGAGAGAAGGGGCGACAAACATACCGCCCAGGCATCAGATCATGATCACCACACTATCAGGTTGATAGATCACGGGGGTGCATGGCAAATGGAACAATACAGCAGAGGGTGTCACGCAAGATGAGAGGATCGCACAATGCGTGAACCCAGACTAGATCCGGACATTCGGTATGAGGTCACCAGGAACGGCATTGTTGCCATCAATAAGCGTACTGGGGAATCAAAGATCTTCAAGGCAGACCTGTAGACACCCCAATCCGGACCCTCAGGATTCCGGAACTTCGCCGATGATGAAAATGCCTGATGAGGACACCTAAGGTTTGATCAAAAACTTGAAAAACCTCTCCATTAACCTCCCATCAAATCACCAAAGCATCCCTTGGAACTCCGGAATGTCCCAAGACTTTGAAATACATGCACCTGGATTGGCCTTTCAGGCACCTGGATTGGTCAAGTCCAAGTGCCTGGAAGGGGTTTAGGCGCCTGGATCACATGGTTCAGGCGCCTGGATTCAGTTTGGGAGCCTGGAAATGCACAATCCAAGCGCCTGGATATCAGTCCAGGTTGAGTGTGTTTTAAGTTTGTTAGTGGGCGGGAACGAAATCTTGGGGAATTTTGTTGCAGAGATCAGTTAGAGAGAACATGGGGGAGATCATTGCACCTATTCTTTACCCCCTAGGTGAACCCTTACCCTTTTGAAAGGCTCAAGTGGCCCTCTTTGGACCCTTGTTTGCCTATAAATAAAGCTCTTCACTCTCATTTGCAGAGGCTGGAAAACCACACACTACTCTACTGTTACTCTGCTCAAATTTCTCCAGAAAACCCAACTCATCCTTTACCCTTCAAACACAACCCATTTCAACTCCGAAAATCACTCCTTTGCTTCATAAATCCAACACTTACATACCTCCATCAACTGAATTCCACCAAGGTCTCCATAAACCATCCATTTAGTTCCATATATCCCAGAACCACAAGCCACATTCTCAAAACCCATTCCAAAAATCCATTTCAAGTCTTTGATCAAACTAAAGAAGGTAGTTATTCTACCAATTTGTCCAAGTAGACCCTGAGGGGGGACACATTCAGGCTCTTTCTGGTCATCCATACCAGTAGAGAGCTTGAGAGAGGTCTGAAAATCATCAAAACAAGAAAGTATTTTGGATATCGGGACCGTCCAGCGCCTGGATCCACAAACCTTCCAGCGCCTGCATCGGGTCCAAGCGCTCGATCCCTCCATGCAAAATTTCAATTTCATTTTCCTTTGTCATGCATTCTGCTTTCTCTTACATTCTGATCATTTTTGTTACATCACTTGCATGTCTGGATTTACAGTTCTTTGAATCTTATGTTTGAATCATCATTTAAATGTTCATTTTAAGCTTTTTTGAGCTTGCATTCCTACTTTAAATGGGGGATTTCATTAAAAAGAGTCATTTAAATAGGCCTATGCATTACTCTTGAGTTCTGTCCAGCAGCTCTAAGGTTTCACTTTGAGGTTTCATATGATACCTCAGTATAATCTCTCATAATAGTCTAAAATGTGCATCCTCATGTTGTTATTGATGCATTTCGAGTATTATTTCATTGGATGATGAGTCACATTTGGGTTTTAGTCCTGTTACCGAGTTGCCACAACATTGTCAGAATGTATGAGAGCTGATTAGAACATTGCATTTGTTGGATTCTGCTAGAAATGTGATTTCAAAGTTTCTGTCTGGATAGTGATCTAGGCGCCTGAATTGATTACTTCCAGGCGCCTGGATTCACCATCTCCAGGCGCCTGGACCCTATTCTGGTGCTCATTTGATGATCAATTTCTGAGGTAGTTTAAGGCATTTTGGTGGGGTTTTAGTGTAAATTCAGCATTTTCAGCATATAAATCACTCATTCACAGCACTATTCATAATTATGTACTCATATTTCATTGATATTTTTGTTGTATTCAATATGCTCTCATATGAATTCGAATCAAAAGTCCATTTAAATAACATTTTCAAGATCTTTTAAATATTTAGTAGAGACCGGTAAATATGTCTGGCATGTGGGGTGCTTTGAATTCCTTCCCCTCGTGTAACCTAGCCTCCGGACCCGAGAAATCTCATTTTTAAGATTGGTAAAGCATTTTCCATTTCAAGGGCGAAATAGTCATTTTTCAAATGGTTTCTCGGGTAAAGTCCTCAAATCCGGGTGGCGACTCTATTCAACCAATCAAATCATTTTTCAAAATCAAAGCCGTTTTCGTGGACTTAACGCGCTCCGCGGGGTGTCCACAAGACCCTTCGCCAGGGGCATCTCCCCAGCAACAACAATCCCTCAAAGGCTGCCCCAGAGGAAGCAGACCTCCGAGCGAAGCCCGGTTCAAGTCAATGAGCATGACCCTCGTCGGGGCACGAAGAGCAATGAAAAGAGGACATGCGACAATAATCACATGGCTAGTGTCAGTCAATTGTCCCAAAACGAGGCGAAAACTAGGCTCAACAGGGCTCGGCAGTCGCCGTTCACAGCGAAAATTAATGAAGTGATTCCGCCGAGTAATTTCAAGATCCCGAAGTTCCCCAAGTACGAGTCCAGCTCTGATGCCTTCGTACATATTCAACAATACAGACAAACAGTGGGGCTCCTCGGTTACAGTGATACCATCATGTGCAAGACTTTCTCCATGAGCCTGTCTGGCGCTGCATTAACCTAGTACAATCAGCTAGCTCCAGGGGCTATCGGATGTTTTGACGACCTGGAGAGGGCATTCATGTATCGGTTTGTCACCAACAATGTGCAGCTGAAGACGGTCGATGCTCTGTTCAACCTCAAATGCTCGCCGGATGAAACTCTAAAGGCGTACGTTGGCCGATACTAGGAGATTTACAACACAATTGAAGACTGTGACCAGAAGCTTGCTGCGCCGTCCTTCAAACACGGACTTGATGAACATTCCGAGCTCTTTAAAGACCTATTATTGCGGCCACCAAAGAGCATGACCGAATTGATGTTCATGGTGGACAAGTACCGCGACCTTGAAGAGTTCATCATCAGCCGCATAGTAAAGATCCCCTAAGGTGCCGAAAGAGTCAAAGAAGCAAGTCAACATCATAAAAAAAAAGGGTTGGAGAAAATGATAACAGGGATGGGGCAAACAGAGACGATAGAGGCACCCCGACAAGGAGCAACCAAGAAGGCTGAGGCAGAAGCTGCCGAGGAAACGATCGGGGAAACTGGGAAAAGCCCCGTCCAAATGACAGAGACTTCGTCGCTAAAACAACAGTATTCAAGGAACCTATCTATAGGCTTCTGGGGCCTCTAGCTCAGAAGAAATGGTTCGAGTTTCTAGAATGCAAAATGGGGGCGTTAGACAGCCAGGAGCCAAGGCATTACGTCAAGTGCTCCTATCATGATGAGTAGGGGCACTACACGACATCTTGTCAGCCATTCAAGGAGCACTTGGAATGTTTGGTAGTTGAAGGACGAATGGAGGAATGGATCGATCGGTCGAAAACTCCGGTCGTACAACGGAACGCAGCGCATGGCCCCTTGCCTGCGAGCGGTGCGATAATCGTCGTACACGTCTCGACCAATCAATGCCAAATCGACCAACTTCCTAGCGAACTAAACCGTGTATCGACCCTTTCGGTCCTACTTGGGTCGACCCCTTGATCGCCTACCTCCACGATGAACAACTCCCTTCTGAAAAAAAAGAGACCCACCGCATACGCTGCCAGTCGGCGTCCTATTTCCTCAACCCAACCGGACAGTATTACAGGCAATCCTATGGTGGGCCCAACCTCCGTGTGGTTCATGATAATGAGATCCAGACCATCCTCCATGAACTTCATGAGGGCAGCTGTGGCTCACTATGCGCAAGTCCGCCGAAGCCTATACCCAGCATTGTGAAGCCTGCCAAAGGCACTCCCCTTTGCTCCATCAGCCTACCTTACCACTCCAATCCGTTACGAGCCCCTGGCCCTTCGCCCACTGGGGACTTGACCTTGTTGGAATCCTACCTACGGCGCCTGGCAGATTCTGGCACCTTGTCAATGCCACCGACTACTTCACAAAATGGTTCGAGGCCAAGCCGCTCAACACCATTTCGTCGGAAGACATCGAATGGTTCCTCTGGAAGAACATCATCTCTCGCTTTGGTGTCCCCTACGCTATCATCTCTGACAACGGCATCTATTTCATTGCCGAGGGAGTAAAAGCCCTTTGCCGCAAACGCAACATCAAGATTTACCACTCCACGGTTGCCTACCCACAGGGCAACGGCCAAGCTGAAGCAATCGACAAGACCATATCCACTGGGATCAAGCGTCGTCTCACTAACAAACGTAGCAAGTGGGACAAAGAGCTCCCTAAGGTTTTGTGGGGCTACCGGACTACGCCGCAATGGAGCACAGGCCGCACACCGTTTTCCATGGCCTACAACATTGAGGCCGTGCTCCCCCTCGCGGCGACCCTCCCCACTTCCCGCACTGAAACGTTCCACCCCCAAACAAACAAAGAACACCTTGCGGCCTAGCTAGACGAGATCGATTCCCTCTGCGACGTCGCTAACATCAAACACGAATCCTATCATTAAGAGATCGCTCGCAGCGATGACAAACGAGTACGACTGCATCCTTTCAACATTGATGATTTGGTCCTCTGGAATGTGGTTCAGAAGAACCAGAAGAAAAAATTCATGCCCAATTGGGAAGGTCCCTACCACATCACTGCAAAAGTGGGCCACGGCGCCTACAAGCTCTAGGAAATGGACAACACTGTGATCTCCAATCCATGGAATGCAAGCAAGCTACGGAAGTACTACGCTTAGGACCTTTTGGTTAACATTTTTGGATATTCGTCCTACCCTCGGCAGCCTTTTGTAATGCCAGAGGCTTATGAAATGCTAATGATAACCTCCTGTTTGGAAACTACTGCTCTTGTTCACACTACCCTCAAAACGCCTCGGCGTGGGGTCTCTCAAATTACCCTCAAAGCGCTTAAGGCATGGGGCTAATCTCACTTGCCCTCAAAACGCTAGGGCGTGGGGCTACTCTCTTCCAGATGTTGCAGACCATAACCAACCTTGTGCTCACTTCCTTCAACAGGGAACAGGGCTATTCCTTTTCTTGTTCCCAATCGAAGGAGGGGCTATTATCTACTCCCCTCGGCACTGTTACTATTCAACATTCTGATTAAATACGATTGTGGAACAACTTCAAATCAATATTGCAAAAAAAAATGCACAAAATTAACATTGTGCCAAAACGTACGGCGAGTAGTACAAAGCTAAAATTACACTGTTCTACAAAAAAAAAAAAAAAAAAACCTACAAGCTAAGTGGCTGGGGGATCGTGGCAAACAAGAGGGTCCTGGCATCGACAGTTTGGGCTTCTCGTTTGGCCTTATCAAGCTTTTCGGCCACTTTGGCCAAACAAATGGAGAGGAGCAATGAAGGAACGGTTGGTGGAGTCCGGTGTGGGCTATCGGTTGGGAGGCCAAAAACGTCAAGGCCGACATTGTGGCCAAGGGTGAATGAGACCTGGTGTGTTTCCCTTGCCAACTTCACCTCCGCCTCAGCTTTGATTTCCTCAAGCTCATCGGCGTGCTCTTGCCTGGCCTCCTCTGCTCCTTTGGCCTCAGCGTCGAAAATCATCTTGGGCATTTCCGCCTTCAGCTACTCTAACTCGTCGACTGCCTTCTTCTTTACCATCTCCACAATGGCCAGATCGACCGTGAGTTCTTCCTCCGCCGCCGCAAACGGTACGCCTTTTTTCTGCCTCCAGTAGCCTCTTTCCAAAGATCTTCAACCATGGCTTTTAGATCGGCTATCTTTGCCTTAGCGAAGACAACCCTCTCCTCAACGAGACAGGCCTTGCCCTCAGCGGCGTCGACCTTGTCAGCGTTGTCCTTTGACTTCTTCCTCCAGTCGGCTTGGCTGTTCAATAGCTCAACTTGGTCATCATAAACCTAGCAAGCTGCTTGCGTGGCCTACATCAAGAAATAAGATCAGAAAACAAAGGGGAAAGCATCGTCGTGCAATAAACGAAGCTTACCTTAACCATGTGGAAGAAGAACAATGTGTTTCTCTCTGCATGGGAGGATAGGAGAGCGGCCATGTCTTTTAACAAGCAAGTCATCCCCAAAGATAACGTCGGCGGTGAGGATCCCCCTCTTTTTTTTTCATGATAGGGGCAAAGGGGTTGTTGATCACCGGTGGCAATGAGTGGCGCCATCGCTACTTGTGGCATTTTTAGTGCCCTCTGCCGCCCGCGCCTCCTCTTGGAGGGCTCTTGGGGGGAGGGGATGGTGGCGGGCACCGGGGAGGCTAGCTTCGCCCCCTCCCGGGCTAGCTATATTGTTGCCGCTTTAAGTTGCTTATTTTCTGAATCCCGAACTTCATCGCGAAAGTCCAAAGAGCCAGACGGCTCCACGCACGCGGTCCTCAGGCCCTGTCGAGGTCGATCCTAGAGTATCCTTGGTGATTTCCCTCAGAGTTCTTCGTGGCACCATGGGGATGAGGATACGTAGTTTCTACGTGGTGAACCCCTTGTAGATGGGCTCGTAGCCGAGAAGCGTTGGCGCGTCCCTTCAGTAGTAAGAGGGAAAGGCTATAAGCCTATCCTAGCTTCCGCCCACTCTTATCCCCTTTGAGAGCATTGTAACACTGCAAAACAGCCCAAAAATGCTCAGTATATACTCGACAAAGTTATGCAAAGAAGGCAGGATAGATCAAAGTACAAATAAACTTACTCGGCGACTCCCTAAACCGGGGAACTGAAAATCAACGAGGGTTTGAGTCATAGTAAAGCCAATCGAACCGTGGATCGGACGGTCCGAGCTCAAAATTCCCAGACACCTTCACGTGCTCAACCACCCATTTATCTGTCTCGGTCAGCCGAGACACTATATGGTCAAATCCGAGCCAGGTGGAGAAGAAATAACGGTCGTGCATCGAGTTGTGCCCCATGTTGTACATAAGGGACAACTCATGCTTCGACAGGTGCAAGCTGTTCTCCCTAACCAGCGCTATTACCGAATTGACAATCCGAAAAAAGTTTATGGCGAGCTGGCACGACACAAGCTCATAGTGAGAAAGATACATTAGGAGGAAGGAGTGAAGGGGAGAAAGCGCACCCCTCCCTCAGTAATGGCGATTAACAATAAGATGATGAAGTTGTTAGAGTATGTCAACCGTCTCTAGGTGTAGGGCTCCACCACGACGTCGTCGGGGATCTGGTATTTGTGGCAAAACTCGTCCCATACTCCGGGAGCTCCACTAACATAGTAGGCATACAGGCTGGTTGGCGTCCCAAGCAGCAGGGGTGGGATCACATCTAGGTCCGACGGCTCCCTCCTCCTTAGCACTCTCCATCCCGACATAGAGGTACTTAGTGGGTTTGTCGAGGTACCTGCGACCCTCGTGGGTGGGTTCGATCCCCCTACCTCAGGGGCCCCAAGTGTTGTTGCCCTACACCCATGCTCTCCTGCGTTTTCATCATGATCCTCCTCCTTAGCTAGGTCGTTGGAGTCAGATGGCCTACGGTCCAGGAATGTCCCCGACTCACCGTGAGCTAAGGGAGCATTTATACGGATGCATCGTGCAAGGGCGGCGATGCGCTAGGCGTCCCCCGAGATTACTCCGCTATGGGAGTCTGTTTCTGTTCTGGAACTTGAAGACTCTACCATGCCGAAAGACCTAATAGACAATGCACGAGTGGAAATTGTTAAAGGGGCTTGACGTCTAAAAGACCTATGGCATGATGAGGGACTAAGGGGGACTGGCTGAACCCGTTTGGTCTAGTGATTCTTCGGTTGAAAATCCCCGCTCAGAAGAAAACATTCAACTGGGGTAGATGAACAATTTGAAGGCCTGGGTTTTCCAGGCACAAACCATTTATCCCCACCCACATTCAACGAGGGGGAGATGAACAACTTGGGCATCTGGGTTCTCCACATGCCTGTTGTTCGCCCTTCCCCACCGGCTTCATTCAAATGCATAGTCGAGGAAGAGACTAATGAAATCGAGTTGATGTTACTAAGCACTAAGAAGAAGAATAACAAGGCAAAAATGAAGAACTAAGAGGGAATTAAGAGTTTTACCTGGGAGTGTTTGCGAAAATTAGCGCCGAAAATGCTTGGATACGGAGGAGAACAGCGGTGGTGATTGCTGACGGCAGAGAACGACAGAAGGCGGTGGATGGCTTGAGCAGCGAGGGAGGATAGATTTTTAGAGAGACTACAAAGGTGTGCACCCTCCCTCTGATATGAATTATATAGGACCTGGGAGGGTGCACGATTTGGGCTCCCGTAACCGCAAAGAATCTGAATCAGCTGGCTTCAAAACGTTGTGTTATTCTCCGCTACTGGTGCTAGTTATCCCTCCTCACAGAGAATCTTTGCGGCGATTGAGACGCACCATCATTGCTTTTAGAGGGGGCACGTTTCTTGAGGACACATGGAGACCCCTAGCCCCTAGCCTACGGTTCGGAAGGGATTGATCTAACTTCCCTATCTGATGGTAAGTGGTTCTTCGGCACCTCACCGCGTTGTCACCTAAGCTTTCGGCGTAGATCATCTCCACCATTGCTGTTGGGGCAAGCGGCAGAGCTGAAGGGCTATTGTAGTTGCCGAGGTCCAGAGGCTCTGTAAGGATCAAAAGAGGCTTGGTAAACCCGATCCCCTTCGATTTCGAGAGGTATTGAACCACTCGACGTTGTAGGCCCTCGGATGGGTTGAGCCTAAGTTCCACACGAAATGTTGCTCCGGCAGGCGTCTATTCGGCCGAAGGACCTTATCGCCTAGGGACTATGACCACACTAGTACATTAAACAGGCTTGCGAGTAACTGGCTAGTCTTGAGCCTTCCACCGAGAGAAAAGGGGGCCTTGCGCCAGCGTCGATCAGAGAGCCAGGAGTGCTGGCTGAAGAGTGAGATTTTGCCGAGGACCCTAGGAGCCATCTTGACAAGGGATGACTAGTGATTTGACAAGTGACAAATGAGATTGAAACAATGTCAGGTGGCGTCAGGACGTTGTGCTCGAGGCCCCTGGCGGACCACGTGACGGACCAAAACGTATGCGAGAGTTGTTGAGTGTGCAGAGTAGGATGACGTCAGCCGAAGTGGCGAAGTAATCATGACAGGTCCATGTGCTAAGTCAGGATGGGACGGCACGTGGGAAAAAAGGATAGCATAGAGGAGAAGCTTCCCTTCTCCCATAAAAAGGAAGTTCCCCCACCAGGTAAAAGGGACTTTTTTCTCCTCCCCCTAAAAGGATTGATTTTTCTTACTTTTCTGTCCATATTCTAACACCGGTGACTTACTAGACCGTCAAAGCGCCTTCCCGGACCACCACTGTCCAGGCGAGGCGTTAACATGGGCATTACTTGTGCAGGTCCCCCTCTCAAGTGGACCTCCCCTGCTTCAAGCTGTCTTTACCCCTACCATCGTCCATCCTTGTCCATTCCACTAGGTTCAAAGAGGTACACTGGAGAAGTGAACACCACAAGTATAAAAAAAAATTCTCATTCATTTTTTGGTTTGGAAGAGAGATAGGGGAGAAAATAGCAGTATTTTATATGAACATTGAAGTCAAACAGGTGAAGTAGGGGGGCTCAAATGGCTGGACTCTGGAGAGGGAGGGAGGACACGATAGACCAATGGTCGGCCATTAAGGGCTCGTTTAGATGCGGGATGAGTTTTTAGTAGATTTAATAGTGATGATGGATAAAATAGTAAGGGGTATTAGTTATGGAAGGTGAACCCACAATGATATGATGTTTATAACAGGAGGATAAATTAGTACTTGTTGTTGATGATTTTGTAAGACCATCTCTAACTATCTCAGTATCTTTACGGCAAGGCCATTTTGGCGACGGAAACCTTTCAAAAGTAGACCCAGTTGCTTCGCCGAGGCCCTCGCCATTTTCTTCAAAGCTACAATACCTCGCCATAGGTAGCAAGGTTTGGCGAGGTGTGTCGAGCTCGTTGCTCACTTCTCTCTCTCTCTCTCTCTCTCTCTCTCTCTCTCTCTCTCTCTCTCTCTCTCTCTCTCTCTCTCAAAAACGAGACACCAAAATATTGATCCTAAAATTGATTTGAGACCAGACGGTTGTAGGTATCGTCGAGGCTATTTCAATGGTGTAAGATTCGTCGGCAGCGAAGTTTGTCGAAGCTCGCACATGCCGGTCAACAGACGCACGTGTGGGAAAGTCAGATCTACTCTTGTGCGTCTTCCTCACAGACCGCAGAGGTAGAAGATGGTTCTGAGGTGAAATTTTGTTTTGAGCCCTTTGGCTAGGATATTGGGTAGTTATATTTTTTGGCTAGCTATCTAGTATATTATTGAAAGATGATTTTTGATGATAAGAGCTTCCTGAGATTGCCATGCGTCCTCCAAATTTTTTGCACTTTTGTAGCAAAGTCCTAAATGGTAATTGGGATTCAAAGTTCATTTTCGAAACTAAAAAAACAATATCAATTATTGCTCTAATAATTCTTTACTGAATTCCTAAATGAAATCATCCCAAATTAAAAAAAAAAAAGTATCCACTTCAAAATGGCTTCCTTTCCCTTATATAAACGAAATGGTTTCCTTTAGTCCCTACCATGATTTCCTTTAGCTACGTTCTCATTAGTAGAACAAATTTTAGGAAGAAAACTTGAACCATTACAATTTAATTTAAAAATGATTCTCTAAAGAAAACCATAGCAAAGATCAATTTTCATACTTTTGAACACTTTTAAATGAACAATTTCAGAAAGGAAATCTGAAGACCTGAACCTATATATCCCTGGTTTTGTGAGATTTTTCAAATCTCAAAAGAATAATTTTTTTAAGTAGGTTGGTCAGAAGAATGTTTGCACCTTTTCAAAGGTAATAAATACAATTGCCCTCATTCTACATCATGAACTAATAGTTGCCTAATATGTCATGAATTTAATTATTTTTTAATCTTGTACATGTAGGAATGTCGAGGAATAACACATGATCAACGAGGTCTTTGTAGCTAATCTTTTATTTGTTACATTAAGGCATTCGGGAAGTCATAATGACAATTTTATTTGCTTGAATTGTTTTTTTCTAAATGTTTGTTTATGAATGTTCTCACTTTAAATAAAAATGTATTTGTTTGATAAAAAATTATATTTAATCGTGTGCAACATTTGCACGATCAAATTGTTTTATATTTTCGTGAAAAGGAACGCGGATGCGACATGAGGAGGAACTTGGCTACGACAATTTCTCCCGTCCATATATGTGCACAACATTTTTATGTCTTCGTGCATAGCACAAGTTCAAGCTAGTATCAATATATGACACATTTTCTAGTCAATTTTTTGAGAATGTTGTTGAGGCTGATGGAGATGCTCTAAGAACGGGAATTAAACTATTAACAGACTTATTTGCCCTTGTGCATTTGTTATGCTTTTTTGTAATTAGATAATCCATTAATTGATTAATTATGTTGTAAGATTTAATTATAACTAATTTTGACATTACTTTTTATCAAAAAATTAATTTATTTATTACAAGATTTAATTTTAATTAATTTTTATATAAAATTGCTTTTTAGATCTAGCACTAGTTAAAAAAATCTTTATAAATAAATTAGATTTTTTAGATCTTTAGCACTAGTTAATTAATTATGTTTTTTTAGATCTTTACCTTTTTTTTTTAAAGATCTTTACCCTTTTTTTTTTAAAGATCTTTACTCTTTCTTCTTTTTTTCCTAGATCCATGAAGATCTCAAAAAAGCATGCATTTTTCTGACCCTAATTTTTCAAATTTTTTCACATCAAATTAAATATCTATATTAAAAGTTTAATTTGGTGCAAAAAAGAAATTATTAGCAAAAGTACTTTATTTTTTTGTCAGAAGGATATTGCAAAGAAACTAAACAAGCTAACAAGCAAAAAATGTAAAATCCTGAAGTATATAATTTTTTTTTCATCAAATTAAAAATCTCAATTAATAGTTGAATTTTTGGTACAAAAAAATTATTCGCGAAAGTACCTTATTTTTTTATTCAAATGATATTGGTTGGGGGTAGGGAAATAATTGGGTCACCCCAATCATCCTGGACTATTTATGGACAGAAGCCCCCATCTATTCGTAATTAGTCCGGCCCAGGGGATAAATAATCCGGCCAAGAATTTGGTTCCCAAACCTAAATGTCTCGTCACTCCCTCCTCTGTAGATCCGAGTGCTTTGTTTACTGGTGAAGTGTTGTCCAGGAAGTATTGTGCGGTAAAACTACTTTGTTTTGCTTGATTTTTGGGTACACATTTGAATCTTCCAAATGCTTTGTTTGGAGGAAGAAAAATTCACTACAATGTGTCTAAACTCTAAACCCGAAGCACCTAAGCTCATTAGAGTATCAGTAATAGTATACTCAAATATTGTCACATCACATTTTGAGTATTCATTTAATGGGTTATAAGTTTGAGTATCTATTCTTCTATAATGGTTCATTTGTGTCCATAATCAAAAAAAGTATTATTCATCTATTTTTATTCATAAAATGTGCACAACTTTAAATTTGTACATATATATTTTTATAATATTAGTATCATTTAAAATATATTCACAATACGTTTAAAATGAGATCAATCTTGAACATATTTTGATAAAGATTAAAAATTGATGATTTCAATTTTTGAGAGAAAGTACAAAAAAATTGAGTTTTGAATTAAGTATTTGAAAAATTGGGAGAGAATGTTGTTACTTTTGATAAGGTGTGGTCCCCAAAATTTGGTTATTGAGAATGATTGGTAGTTTTGAGTATCCAAATGTCAAAAATTGAGTATTTGTAACAAATATTGTTAACTTTGAGTATTTATCCAAATATCATTGTGAATCTTTTTTTGTGTATCAAAATACTAATTTTTGAGTATTTTTGTGTTTGAATATACTACAAGTGATGCTCTTATATCCTATCTCAAAGAGCTTAATCTACTAAAATTGAATCCCAAAATTAACTAAGGCACCCACTGTGTACACTATTCCAAAGAACATATATCCAGTAAAATTGAACCTCAAAATTAAATCTCTAAACAGAGCTCTTAAAAACTTTAGAGGTGTACTAAGAAAATCAACAAAAACAATATAATTTTGCTACACAATTCCTATCCAATAACACCCACCCCGGATTCCTCATCCACCTCGACTTCCTCATCCGCCCTCCACATCCCGGCGATCCCGCATCCAAACCGGCCCTAAAAAGAGTGACAATAATCTGGACACGTGGACGATCCATGTACCATCCAGCTGGTGGTCTCTACTTCTCCTTCCCCATGCTTTGTGGTTAGGACACGTATACGATCAAGATCTCTGCCTCAAAAAATTTCCCGCGCAGAAGACAAATAAACCTAGTGTCGAGTGCACCCTCTTCTCGGATTGCGTCGACGGAACTCATTTGGGCTTCCAACAAACAACCAACGAAAATCCAAAGCAACCCAAAACAGGTAAATTTTTCTGCACAATCGAGATTTGTCTGTAATCGCACTGTTTTTTTTTTTTTTTTGATTAGTAAAATTTCTACCCTTATATATAGTGGCATTTATCGTCTGCGAAAGGTTGTGTGGCCTTGTATCAAAGCTTAAATTGCAGATATACGGTTTTGTGCAATGTCTTCTTCACCAACTCTGACTTGTAATCGCACTGTTATTCATCTCTTATTTATACTCTTCGACTGTTGCTTCTCTATCGAAGTCTCCTTAGGGTTTTATGTCACTGCTAGGTACTAGAATGTAAATGCAAGTCATTGAGGTCATGTGTGGGTTTTTTTTCCCTCACCGATGCCCTATGTCTGTTTGGATCCCTTAAATTTTTTTTTTTATTTTTTTTTTGAAGCATTTGGATCCCTTAAATTGAGCTATGTGTTTCCTGGATTTTGATCGTAACAAAAACATAATCACCACCGGGGGGGGGGGTGGAGAAGACCATCGTTTTCAAAATTGCTGTGTTGAGTAGAGGTCAAAAGCCTTACATTGTTTATTTTTCTGTTTTAGATATGACTCATATGAGAAAGAAGCTTCGAACTTGTAATAATGAGGCTATTGGAATGAGCTCCGCTGATTTTGATCGTGAAAGGTCTGATGATAATGAGCATGCATTTGATGAAGAAAAGGCCTACCGAGCTATTGCAATGCTTGTTTGCACTGCGGAAGTGCCACCCAAGTCATTTGTAAACCAGTACTTCAAAAGTTATCTAGAACTAGTTAATCCACTATTTCATATTTCTTTTCCTAATATTGAACGCCATTGTTTGGGGGTTTATGAGGAAGAAAAAGAAAAAATTATGCAAGTTCTGGGGAGTTTCGATGGGCAGATCACCCTATCTTTAGATGCATTGAGGCTTGATGGAAAAAATGTCTTGGATTATGTATGCCTAACAGCTCATTTTATCGATGGGGAATGGAAACAGAAAAACTGGGTCATCAATTTTAGTTGTGTTCGTGGGTGCTCTCCTGAAACAACCGTACTGAAATCTCTGTCTAACTGGGACATACAGAGCAAAATTGCCTCTCTTACTCTGGTAAATCATGAGGATTATGATGAATCAGCTGAAATCATTAAAAACAAAGTTCAAGAGAAGAAATTGCTCCAACTCAACAGTCAGATTTTCCGTGTGCATTGTTGTGCAGACACTTTTCCTCTAATGGTGGAGGATGCTTTTGAGGAGATACATTTTTTTATCTGGAACCTTCACCGTTTAGTTTTATTCTGGAAATCACCTCCTCTATGGCATCTTACATTTCACAAACTACAGGAGGCTATAGAGCTGGAGTCTAAGGGAGAGTATACTGTAGAAAATGGGTACTTGGATTTGGACATACCATCTGCCAAAGAGTGGGAAAAAGCTAGGACTGTATGTAAACTTGTAGGGATCATATATAATACAGCAGAAGTGTTGTTTTATACAAAATGTCCAACTGCCGGCATCTATCTTCATAATATCTGGGTATTGTGGGTAAGTTTAAGAAAAAAATCCATAAGTTCTGACAGATTCCTTAAATCCATGGCTCGAAAAATGTTAAAGAAGCTTGATGAGTATTGGAAAGACACATTTTTGTTACTGGCTGTTGCTACTGTGATGGATCCTCGATACAAAATGAAGTACATAGAATTCTCTTCCATGAAATATGAAGGTAGTGGTGGTGATTCACCAGTTGCTACTGTCTTGGAGGCAGTTCAGAGTCTTTTTGATGATTATTCAGCACGTACTCTAGAATTGGAGAATGCTTCGAGTGATTTACCTTCTGATCCAAGCTCTTCTGACTCAGAAGATGAGGTTCCAAGAGAAGTGGAACGGTGCAACGATCCTAGTTTTGATTTTAATTGTCTGGATGAGTATAATCAGTTCCTCCTGTCTGACAGTCGGCCGCCAAAATCAGACCTGGAGCTGTATCTAGAGGAACCTGTGTTGCCCTGGAACAAGGATTTCAGACTACTGAGTTGGTGGAAAGCTGCAAGCCCCAAGTATCCCATCCTGTCCAAGATGGCTCGTGATGTTTTGGCAATACCATTCTCTCTAACCACATCCTATGAAGCGTTTTCCTCCACAATAAAGAAGCCTGACAGAGATCTCATTATCTTGAGTCCAGAACTAATGAATGCCTTGATGTGTACTAGAAGCTGGTTTGAGCACCCCAAACAACACTAGTGGGGAATTGGTTTGGAAAGCCTCTCTTTCACTATTTCTTCCATTCCTATTTATGTTTTTCCTTCTCATTTCTACAAGAAGAAAAGATATATCATACGTAAATGACAAGCATGGGCTCTTCAACCTATAGAATGGATCACGACCTTTCTATCTGGGCATCCTTGGGGAATCAACCTTTGATTTACTCATCGTTTTTAGCTGATCATATGCACAGAAGTTTTTATCTTCATTTGATCATTTCTTTCATCCAGATTTAATTGAATTCCTTTTTAGCAGATCATGTGGACATAAGAATAGAACTCAGCTAATTGAACCATTTTTCCACGAAATGGAAATGCTAGTTTGTTGTACTCTGTTGCTCTATTACGGTGCTTCTTATTCAGACCCCGGTGGCTCCTCAACCATCCATACTTCATTTTGTCCAAACATGCATTTAACTTGTAGGCAATCAGTTTAGTTATTTAGTCCGACTCCCTTTGGCTCTACTTGATGCGTTTTATATCATGCTGATTTCAACTTGCAGTATTTGTTTAATCTCTCTTTTCTTTCTGGATGATATTCTTAACGTTTTGAATAGGTACTTTTTTGCTGTTTCTCCCGTCATCAAGCCTGTGATTCAACCTTTTCTGGCCAAAACAAAGTGTCCATTTCGTGGAGCAAAGGGACATGGTTACTAGTGTCAAAAATCAAGAATCCTTCAACTGATGTTTTTGCATCTCGGTTGTTGCTGCAAATAGAACTCCTTTTCTTCCTCTCTTTTTAGCTGAATTTTTGGGAACCTCTTGTACCGTGACTGATTTATGTATTTCACATTACCCTCTCTCTACCTTCCGTTGACATTCTTGGTATCCCTATTGGTATGGCATTGTTAGCTTACAAATTGCTTAAATGCAAGTAGGAAAAACTGAATGCATGTCCTGCTTTGAAATCCTATTACATTAGATTGATATCTCAATTTGTATTGGCACTATTCAGTTTTGAAACTGGACCAAACCGTGCAAACTGTTAGGGTCTGGATTGTTTCAAGTTCAAGCATGACGTAGTACAACATTACTGAACAGCTCCTCTTTGGTTGCTAGTACCTGCTGCTACTATGAAGCTTGCGCATGACCTTGGCAAGTCACTATATTGATGGATGTATATATATTCGTATAGTTTACTTCAACAGGGAAGCTCTTTTCACAGGTCTAGTTATTCATCAGAGCACCAATGGGTAGAAAAGCTAGGTGGTTACATAGAGAATGAGTACCTTAATGGTGATATGGCAGTCAGCTGTGCACTCAGAGAAGGGTACATGAAATTCACTGGGTCTTCTCACCTTTAATCTCTGAAGATGTGGGTTTGGTTTTCACTATGCATTGAAGCTTCACAATGACCACCCACAACAGTGTGCCTGAGAATTAGTGGATGAAGCGTTATGATCAAACATGTATGACGGTAGCCCTGCAATTGTAGTGCGATTCACTTCTGCTTGTTTTTGGTCAACACCTGAGCGGCCAAGGTTGAGGTGCTGCAGCCTGTTTGAGGATGCTAGGAATAAGTTGAGGAGATTGCTAGAATGCAATGCAATGAAAATACTTCTTTTTTTCTAGCACATAATACAAAAGAATGAAGTTTATGCGGAGCCTTTTTACTTTTCTATGTTGTTGAGTTTTGTTGTCGAAGGTGATTATTAAATCTGTTTGTAGATGCTTCAGATGTGTTAGCCAGCAATTTTGAAGGGTTAGAATTGGTTGGGCATCAGGATGAAGTCACGGATGCAATTATTTGGTGGCTATGTGTGAAAACATTGTATTGATTTTGTTATTGCTAATTTGTGAATGATTTTGGGTAGAACACAAACAAGTGTTTGCTTCTCTCATAGGTTCAGAGTCCGATAATTATCCATTAGTCTGAGTACTTCTTATGTGAGCTGTGTTTGACTTTTTGGTAACCATGTGCATTTGGTCCATATCTCCGTAATCTGTATCCAACAATTGTCAATTGCTCAACGTATTTGGGATGATGAATTTTGAAGTTGCTATGAAACAGAATATACGAAAGTTTTGTTGCAAGTTTTAGGGGTAACAGAATCTTCATTCCAAACCAAATTGAAGGTGTAGGGGGTCGTATCAACCTTATCTCATCTCATCTCGTCTGAGTGGAGGGTGGGTTAAGAAGGCCCTCCACCAACCAAAACAAATACCATAGCGTGGGGGATGGTAAGGTGTGTGAGGACATAATCTTTCAGTACTATATAGGGATAAAACAATTACCCTATATACAGTTCCTTTTCTTAAAACAATTACCCGTATGTTATTGTTCATGAAATGTCATCTGAGCCGTCCATTGATCAATTGAGCTAATTAATTATCAGCTCGTGGCTCTGTCCGTTAAGAATTGGCTCAGTTTGATTTGACTTGGCTGGTTTAGTAATTGAGCTGAGCTTGTGCTCGAGTTTTAGGCTTGTTTAGTAAAGGAGCTTAGTAAAGCTTGGTTCATTTATATAGGCTCGGCTCATTTAAGGAGGCTCGTTAAACAAATTATTCTAGCTCAGCTTGATTCTAAACGAACTGAACTTGAACTCGATTTTTGGCTCGTTTACATCTCTAGATACCATTAATCATCCGCACAACTCAAAAATTTACCAAACAGAGAAATTACCCCTAGTCACAACCAAGATAGGATACGAAAAACCCATTACATCTCTTGTCTAGTTTTGCGGCATGATTCGAAACAACTGAATGAGCTTGATCAAATTCTGATGTCGGACAAGATATACACCCCTATTACTTATGGAAATGTTATTTTTGTACCAATTTTTATTTACGACTATTCTTAGAATATTTTATTTGTGCTGCATATTTCACACGTTCCTAGTTTAATTTTGGTTATATTTTATTTTATTTCCTTTTAGCGAATAGCCTAGATTTTCAAGTAATACTTTGTTTGGCCGCAACTCTAAGTAATTTTTTTTTAGCTAGGACTTCTATTAGTATAAATAAGGATATAGCCTATGGACATATTAACATTTTATTTAATTAACAATTTCTGAGTTAAATCTCATTTTCTTCTTGTGGATTCAAGACCTATAATCATTTGGAATAGTACGCTAACAATTCTCTCGTGAATTCTGTTGCGTCAAAGTGGTATCAGAGCAGGTTTTTCTTGGCTCAGTGTCACGAATCAAAGTAGATGACACACCCTTTGACGTTATTCAAAGCTTCGCTGATCCAAGGAAGATGGTGGAAGAACAACAAACAAGTATCATGACGGAAATCTGTGAATCACTGGGGCTGCTAACTCTTCACCTCGACCAAGGACTAGGGATGGTTGTAGAGAATCGCGCAGAGGGAGTGCCCAACGTCGTCCTTTTAACCAAGTTCAGGAACGTGTGGTGGGATTTGTCCAATGCCACCCTGGTACCCAAATTGTAGTTAGGAGACACCAAACTAACTGTGCTGATAGTGAGGAATCAGAACCCGATTTTCAGGTCTTATGATAATTTGCGAAAATTAAGTTATAGGGATGTATATCTTATCCTGCATCAAATTCCTAAGCTATAGCTTTAGCAGATTCCAGCCATATTAGATGGAACTCAAATAATTTATGGATGAGTAATTACTTTTTGTACCTTCGTTTTTGTATAAATTCATTTCCAGATTTTATTATGTATTCATAAGAAGAAATTGGTCCGTAAAAAATTAGTAGTACTAGTATTTTTCTTGATAGAAATGTTCAACATCCTAAAACAAGGGAAAACTTTAAAAAAAAGCCTCTAAACTTTCACTGCAATGCTTCATAGGCCTCCAAACTTGACGAAATTTTAATTAGACCTCCAAACTTCACACATTTTAATCAATTACACCCACGTCGTTACTTCCTGTCAATTTTCTAATGGAAAATGCTTACCTAGCGTGTTAGCCCTCATTTTGGACGAAAATGCAATATTTAGTTGGTCATCTCCTGCCATTTTGACTCCCTCCTTCATTTTATCTCTATATATACCCACCCCCACACTAAATAACCCTAAAATCCGACTTCCCTTCTTCATTCTCTCTCTCCCATCTTAAAATCCACTTCCATTTTCTCTCTCTCACATCTGAAAAATGAGAAATACACGTGATATGGGCAACTTTATGGAAGACAATCTTGCAAAGTTTGTGGCAACCAGAGAGAAATGCACACCTCTTGGACACCTCTGGTTGCAGAAAATGTAGGGCTTCTAGCTCTTGGACATTTGTTTCTTTTTTGTGATGGTGTATGAAGTGAATGACCAATGTAATTACACTATTAGTTTATTTAATGAAGCTTTGTGTTTCCTAATTGTTTATGTATGAGGAATTATTCTTCCTCCATGCTTCAAAATTGCACTCTAAATAGAGCATGTAAGAATGACCTTTGTTTGGGAAAATAAAACAGAGTGTAATTCAGGTTCCATTAAATAGAGCATGTAACCATGTAGTGCACTTTATTCTAAAAAATTGAACTCCGTTCTAAAAACACCTTAATCTATTCTTCATGCAGTGTAAAGTATACCTACCATAGGTAAGAGGGTCACACCTAGATTCTCACATCATCCAACCCATTTTTGTCTTCCTCATGATCGATAAGGATTAAGAAAGCAGATTAATGTGATTCATTTGAGGTGTGTATAAAATATCATGTTTGGAGGAGTGGGAAAGATGGTTTGTTGGAATCAAAATGCACGAACATGGTATTTTCCTCTATACATACGTCTTCTCTTGCCACGTGTATTCATTTCCCTTCAAAACGGGCGGTAATTCCCTCCAAAGGTACCAGGTAAGCATTTCCCGTTAACAAATTGACGGAAAGTAACGGTATGGGTGTAATTGATTAAAATGTGTGAAGTTTGGATGTCTGATTAAAATTTCGTTAAGTTTAAAGACATATGAAGCATTGCCGTGAAATATCGGAGGTTTTATTTTTGAAGTTTTCCCTAAAACAAATGAATTACTCTCCTCTTTTTTCCTCGAAAGCTGCCAGTGGCATTTGGTAGGCTCACCTATTTATCAAACCAAATACTACTAGAGGGATCCGGAAATCAAAAATCGAAGGCGGAAAATGGCAGCAATGGCGAGCTTGACCAGACGAAAGGCCTCGTCACTCCTCCTCCTCCTCTCAACGGGGAATCTTTGTAATTCCACTTCTTCCAATGCCTTCACCTTCTCTCTCCACTCTCTAACTTCGTCCTCAAGGGGTTTTGCGTCGTCGTCGGGATCTGACGACAACGACGTCGTCGTGATCGGTGGTGGTCCTGGCGGGTACGTAGCCGCAATAAAGGCGGCTCAGCTGGGGCTGAAGACCACTTGTATCGAGAAGCGGGGTACTCTCGGTGGCACATGCCTCAACGTTGGTTGCATCCCTTCCAAGGTGAATCCCATTTACTAGTATTAGGTTATCTTATTATACGTATATCATATATTGAATTGCGGATATGGGTTGGTTCGGCAGTCTTATGCTTTCTTTTGTTTGATCAATTGATAGCTGATTGTCAGATCTAGTTGGCAACCGGGTGATCTATACATAGATTTCATGCTAAAATCATGAAGCTTCTGAACTGCGGAAAAATCACTCTTTTTTTTTTAAGTGCACAATTTCATTAAGTTCAAACCAAAATACAAAATCCAAGGGGCATACCCCAGGCTATAACAAGGACTGGCAATACTAAGAAACACAAAAACCTTTACACAACTACACAAATTTACGCCAGAGCAACCAGGGACGGAACTAGAAATTCATACACAAGGGGGCCACATCATTAACAACTAGATTGTCAAATTTTAAGGTTTAAGAATCTAAATATTTAAATACCTAAATAATACCCGAGACAAAACATAACATCTAGGTGCTCTTTCTTTTTGTTTTGGATCAGCAAAAAGAAGATATATTATAGTAAAAAGAGAAGATACAAGCCTAAACTTCGAGAGCAAATGCCAAGATATCAACAAGAAGCATCAGAGCCACAAACAACATTAACAGCCCCTAAAGCTAATAGAAATAGCAAAAACACCGGCAAAACAGAAGCACCTGTCTACGGAATATGTGAGTCCAAACACCGGGCCAACAGATATCCTGTATGATGTTTATATGCATGTGGAAGTGCTTTTTTGTTATGTGCCTTCAAATTTGACTAGTTTATTGTGGGATGAATGGGACAAGGGGAATTTTCAAGTTTTAAACTCTTTAATTCCTTGGGATGTTGTAGACTATGAGTGCTTTTTGTTCTCATTTAGTTTTCTATTTCACTAGGTTCTTGAAACTTGATTTTTCTTCATCGCAAGTTTTTTTTATTTTACTGCAATTAAGGTGAACAACCATGTTTTGGAGGATTACCACGTCCATGTTACACTTTAGTGCATATCTTGTTTTGTACTAGTTGATGTGGTCGTTGCATGACAGTATTTTGAGCATAATCATTCTCACATTCTCGTTTCTAGAAGAAATATTGGACTGAGTACACAGCTATCCATTTTTTAGTGAAATTAGGTTCATAAGTAGCTAGCCTGCTTTCGTAGTTTCTTTGTCCTTGAATTTTCTTTTTCCAAAAGGTTTGTAAATCTAAATCTATTTTAAGCTTGTGTTTCTGGAAGTTGTTTCATTATCTATTACATCCTTTTTTATTTTTATCTGTAGGCTCTTCTTCATTCCTCCCACATGTACCATGAAGCCACACACTCATTTGCCAGCCATGGTGTAAAGTTTCCTTCAGTTGAGGTTGATCTACCTGCCATGATGGGCCAAAAAGATAAAGCTGTATCTAATCTAACCCGTGGTATTGAAGGTCTTTTCAAGAAGAACAAGGTAAAATATGTGAAAGGCTATGGAAAGTTCATCTCCCCATCAGAAGTTTCTGTTGACACTGTTGAAGGCGGGAACACTGTTGTCAAAGGCAAGAACATAATAGTTGCCACTGGCTCTGATGTCAAGTCTCTACCAGGGATCACGATTGATGAGAAGCGGATTGTATCATCAACAGGAGCTTTAGCTTTATCAGAAATCCCAAAGAAACTTGTGGTCATTGGTGCTGGCTACATAGGCCTTGAGATGGGATCTGTGTGGGGCCGTCTTGGTTCTGAGGTCACAGTTGTTGAATTTGCAGGAGATATCGTTCCGACCATGGATGGTGAAGTTCGCAAGCAATTTCAGCGTGCTCTTGAGAAGCAGAAGATGAAATTCATGTTGAAAACTAAGGTGGTATCAGTGGACTCTTCTGGAAATGGTGTGAAGTTGACCCTTGAGCCAGCAGCTGGTGGTGAGCGGACCACTCTTGAAGCTGATGTTGTTCTTGTTTCTGCTGGGAGAGTTCCATTTACAGCTGGACTTGGGTTGGACAAGATAGGAGTGGAAACTGACAAGGTTGGTCGCATCATAGTTAACGAACGATTTGCAACAAATGTTTCTGGAGTATTTGCAATTGGAGATGTTATTCCTGGCCCAATGTTAGCCCACAAGGCAGAAGAGGATGGAGTTGCATGCGCGGAATTTATAGCGGGCAAGGAAGGCCATGTGGACTATGATTTGGTCCCTGGAGTAGTTTATACACATCCAGAGGTGGCCTCTGTGGGAAAGACTGAGGAACAGGTGAAGGCCATCGGAGTTGATTACAGAGTTGGGAAGTTTCCTTTCATGGCAAACAGCAGGGCCAAGGCTATTGATGATGCTGAAGGAATCGTGAAGATATTAGCTGAGAAAGAGACTGACAAGATTTTGGGAGTCCATATAATGTCACCAAATGCCGGGGAGCTCATTCACGAGGCGGTTCTTGCATTGCATTATGGAGCATCAAGTGAGGACATAGCACGCACGTGTCACGCACATCCAACAATGAGTGAGGCGCTGAAAGAGGCTGCCATGGCCACTTATGACAAGCCTATTCACATATAGAATAGGTGGTATATCTTTGTTGTTTCTTGTTCTAAAATTCTTTTGAGAGTTTTGGAGTTAACTGCCAAAGGCTTTCTGATTCCCGCCTGTCACTTATCGAGTAGATTAAGTGTTTAAACAGAAATTTGATTTTCTTTTATATTCTTATACAGTTATACCACCCTTCATAACTCACATGAAACCGTGGTTCTCCTTTGGATACTTTTCCTTCTCTTGTGTTTCCATTAATAATAAGAGTACAAGGGGAGCCTAGAGTTTGTAAGGCACCGCAGCTCTGTGTGGGTGCTGCTGGAGTTTTGGTATTTGTTGATCCACCTCAATAAGTGGGTCATCTGTGTGTGTGTGTGTGAGCGCGCTGTTGGAGTTTTGGTATTTGTTGATCCACCTCAATAAGTGGGTCAGCATAATTTCTACCCTTATATTGGCATGTTATGTGCGAAAGGTTGTGTTGCCTTGTAACAAAGATATAATTCCTAGCATCATCAAATCTTAAATTGCAGATATATGGTGTTGTGTAATGTCCTTTTGATCCAACTTTGACAACCAAGCAAGCAAGTGATGTACGCTAAAAATAGAACTTGAAGACACTTTTCTAGTTCTTAACTTTGGCCACTTTAGAAGGGATATTCTTAAAAGCTTGGTGCCCAAATTGAACACCACCCTAAGGTGCCCGTTGCATTTGTAAACAGAAAAAAGCTCAGTGACTTTTGAGTGTTTGTATTTGTAAACAGAAAAAAGCTCCAAGTTGGAAGTTAAGTTTTTAAGCGATGAGCTCCATTGCAAGACTTCCAGAAATTCATAGAGCTCACATTAAACTAGCATCTTGTCACATAACTTGCATAAAAATTAGATTGGCAGAAGTCTCTCTAATGACGACAATGTTTATTCTAAAGCTTAGTGATTAATATGAGCTGAAAAATCTCAGGAATAAGTTAATGTTGCGAGACACATACCAACCATTCCATCATTATGCAAAGTTACCTTCCGCTTTTGGATCCAAAACAATCACCGAAGGGGAAAAAGAGAATGACTATGAATCGCTAGGTATAACATGCATAATGCATTCTCCTCCTTCCCGAGAAGGATTTACAGGACAGTTGGTGCAACGGACCACAATGCCATTGACAAGTCACTTGCTGCCTGTGATACAAGGATCCTCATTTCAGGCGACGCACCCGTGTCGATACGACACGATACGGGTGCGGGATACGCACCGGATCCAACAAAAAAAAAAAACAGATACGGCAGCAGAGCAGCAGTAGCTGCGATTTGAAGCAGCAGAGACGAAGAGAGAGACAAGAGAGAGAGAGAGAGAGAGAGAGAGAGAGAGAGAGAGGACGAGATTCTGTACATGTTCTCGCCATGGTTGCTTCTGGCATGGTAGGAAGAAAGAAGAAGACAAAGAGAGGACGAGATTCGTGTAGGATTTCGTAAACAAAAATGAGTGGCATACAACAGGTCAACTTGTTCAAGTGGGCATGGCCCACCACGCCATCCAATGCACAAGTGGTAGGCAATTCCTGTTTGCCATCATATCATATATAGGTTTTATACACTATATCTATTATTATATGGTTTGTCCATTTGCAGTATATTGTGGGCCCTTTACTTTTGGGTGGCTGGCTATTAAAATAGGAACATGGGTACCACTGTATTTTGCCATTAAACTAATAAGATTATTCTCACAAATTCCACAAATAATAATTAGTTTACATATGAGATTAATTATTTAAATAAAAAATTATTTATTTTACATATAAATTCAATTATTTAATATAAAATTCTAACTATTTGACGTATCCCCGCACCCGTATCCCAATTAGGATCCATATCCGCAAATCCTCGTTTTTTAGATTTGAGGTGTCCGATCCTCGGATATACACCCGAATCCGATACACACACCCGTGTCCGTGCAACATAACTTGCTGCAACCCCAACCCACAATTTTGATTTGCTGAAATGACCAATATTAGGGTGCATGCCAAGTAATCTAAGGATACGATGCAGTCATGGATCGTCTTGCACGTCAGGCTTCCTCTTGGCCTGCACAGCAAGCAGGGCATCTCTCTCTCGCTCAAATTCCATATGATCTGCTCACTTCAAGAATGAAGCCTTTTTCCAAATACTGATTGGAGCTCGTCTTACAAGCATCCAACTCCTCTTCCAGTCCCTTGTTTTCTTCCTTGAACCCTCCCCAATCCTTCTTCGTTTTGTCCAGCACACTCGGCTTTTGCTTTTTTCCTTACCTGTTCAAGAACCGTATCAACTGCAGAAGGGGTGGCATTGCTCTTTCTAGAAGCCTCCTTCGAATTGGCATTGACCAGCTTCTTTACTACAATATCTTGACCTGCAAAGTCTCGAACTTCAGTGATCTGTAAGAAAAATAAGATTTTGCCGAAATGGTTCTGAATTTGTATTATACACTCTGATGCAGTCACGTTGGTGTCAAATTTAAATACCCTACACCTATGGCCAGCAGCATTTTTTCTTCCACTAAACTTCCACCAATGATGCCTCATTATGAGGCTATAGGTACGATAATGGGGGTCCCTCAGAACCAGAGCTGATCAGTGGAAAGGTAAACCAAGGCCACAACCAGTTTAAGTTTGGCCGTTTCACCACATGGACATTAATTCAACAGTGATTCCATTAAGATTAAGCCTGATATTGGCATCCATCGCTAGAAAATGGTCAACTTAGCAAGTTTCCTGATAAGTTGACCATTTTATGAGGACAGATACAACTTTATAAAGAACAAGAAGAAGACACATTGTGCACTAATTAGGTCAAGGCCAGTTTATTTAAGACGAGACGGGAGTAGCAATAATAAGCACAAGTGTCAAGCGCAAAATTTGTGCTTACCTCGACTTTGCCCTTGCCTGAAGTGGCAGCTGAAGCAGCAGCATCCTTGACTGCTGACAAGGCAGCAGCAAGCCTATTGGCCTCATCACTGTTGCCGTTACGGGAGTAGGGGTAGGTTGCTTCTCTCGCACAGACGATGTTTCCTTCTTAGATGCCAGTCCCAAATATGTCATCCAACTCTGAAACAACATCAAAGTCCGAATAAAACCCCAACAGAATAATCAGGGAACGCACCGTGTAGTTTTTTGTTTATATTTGAACTAGGCTTGACATAAAGATTTGAGTGTATTAACAGATACCCCTATAGTCATTTGCTCCCACACAGCATCCACCCAAGCTTTCCTCTCTGGCACCATTGAAAATGACATATTAGCCCCTCATCAGATAGTCTATATTGGATACCTTTATTTTGAGCATGTGCAAAATGGAAATAAATCTGCTTAAGCACAAAAGAACTGAACAAGCTTCAAATATCTTACCATTTTCTGCAGACTGCGACTCCAAGCTTGAATCAGGAGCACCTTTAACTCAACTTTTTGGATTCGACCTGAAGTTATATTTGCCTCTGCTCAAATCCATCCGTCAAGCTAAGAAACAATGAGAGAAGGTCATAAAAAGCTTAACCACGCCAAATATTCATCTTCAATTAGCGAGAGATGCATTCCTGCTGTGAATGTCTTGCTTTGAAAGATAATTACCTCATCCTGCTATCAGTATTATTTGTATATATTTGAATGACGTTTCACCATACCGAGCATGGACTAAGCACTTGGTGGTGTGCAAAGCACGTGGCCTCCAACTAGTATATATACTACTCAAAGGGTCGCCGGTGATGCCCTGACTTCAAATCTATAGGATAAATTCTAATATGCAAATATAAGTAATAATGAAGAAGATAAGATAAAATTTAAGAAATTATTACATAAAGGGAGACAAAGAGGTAAGTTTTTCAAAGGATGCCAATTGCAAAAAATAATCAATGGTGAAAGTTTATTGACAAGATACGTGTTGATCCAAAAACTTGTGAAATTTTAAAGTACTCGCAAACGCACGAATCATGCCGAAGTATAGTAATGCAAGTGCGAGGTCAAACCCACAAGGACTTGTGCTTTTTAAACATTCGGAAAACTAAATAAACTTAAATTAATTGTACCCTAACCTAGTTCCAAAAGTGTGGTTGATTTTTATCCTAAAAGTTAAACAAACAATAAATAAAATTGACAATTGAACAAAACTAATAATGGGAAAAAAACGGATAATGGGAAAAGTGACTGAGGTTTCAGAATCCACATTCACGTATTCATAGCAATTACTCACAAACTCTTATTTATTTTCGTACCCTTCTTCTGTAATGCCCAGATTTTCGGAAGCATTAATTAAGACAAATAATTAGGATTAATTTAATAAAAAGAGTTTCCATCGGAGTACACGTTGGAAAACATGAAGTGCAGCCCATTACAAAATACTTAGAAGGGTTTGAGAAATTAATGTTACAGATCCAATATTAAAAATAAAGGGGTGGGTTCTACAAATTAAGGTTCAACTCTGGATTCCACGGCTCCTCCTAAGCCTGGTCTACCGGATAACCCTCGGTTCTGAAATAACCGTTTCCTTCGACACCAACAGTACCTGTTTGATCACAGTTTGACATAATACGTCTGAGTCGCGAAGCAACATCATGGTATTATACCAGGGTCACACGAAGTGTAACACTGTGAGCGATAAATCACTCAATAGCTACTCTAACCCTCTCAACCCTTGCTAAACATACAAGTACAACATATATGATTGAAAAGCAGTAATTAAAGGAATAAGCAGGGAAATAAATCGTATAGCAGAAATTAAACATATAGCTGATTTCATTACTAGCCATTAACTTATATGTTCATCTAAGTTGTCACCTAGAGAACTTTCCTCCCGATTAACCACTAAGGAATATGACCAAACTGTGATATACTCCCCCCTTTCTTGCCCTGACTGGGAGCCCCGACGGAAGGTATAAGTTACTTACTTAATCCAAACGTCAGCTGCCTCGCAAGGATGAATTTCCCAGGGACTGACTGTACCACTGGGCTACGAGTGACAACTGTCAGCTCCTGTAGGTATATAGCCATGACTCGGTCTATAATACATCCACCCTTTTAACGCCTCAGAATTCAAATGAAGCAAATCACAGAGTGTCATACCCTAGGGTTTCGAAATCATAGCAGACTGTCAAACAATCCTCCAAAACAAATCACTTGGCTAACTACCATTCAACAAATCTCAGGGTGACTCCCCATAATTAATTCATCACTTGGTTGACTGCCATTCAACAAATCTTGGGGTGACTCCCCAATAGTCGATTCCAATTCACTTTTCCATTAACCTTATCGTCTATGTGATATCCGTGGACGATCACCCAACCCGGAAACCTAGTTGTCCATTCTAACATTCAACAAATTTAGAAAAAGTGCACTTAACAGTAGAAGCAAAGCGATAACAATATTCTAAGGGTCACAAAATCAAATAAGGCGATTTACAAATTTATAAAATTCTAGTAATAAAAAAAACAGGGGTCTAAACGTAATAAACTACAGGGGTCAAAACATAATTTACTAAACTATTGGGGTCAAAATGTAATTTAAAGAAAGTAAGGGTCACCAATGTCATTTTAAGTAAGTGCAAGGGTAACCAAAGTAATTTCACGGTTCTAGGGTCCTTCACGAAATCTTACTAACTTTGGGGGCCTTTTCGTAAATAAACTTTATATAAGAGCAAAATGGTCATTATGCCACCGCCAAGGGTAAATACGTAAAATTACCTTATTTTGGTTATTTATGACATAATTTGACTCCAAAAGTAGTTCCTTGAATTTTAGTAAGTCCAAAACTATTATAAGGGTGATAAAAATAAAAAAGAGCAAAACGATCATTTTACACTACGAAGGGTATTTTAGAAATTTTAATACACTCATAAACTTCCATTACTGACATTTAATTGATAAAAAAAAATAAGAACATAAATATCTTTGTTGATTAAGCCACATACTTTATAAAACTATACTTTAACCCTTAAGTTTAATACCAAGAACAAGAACAAGATTAAACGTAACATGAACACATTAAATCTCACATAAACACTTGAATAAGTCCTAATCATGCTTGAGAAGTTAAACACATGAACCAAAATGAATCTAGGGCTTAATATGCATGAAAAACATGGTTTAGGGTCAAAACCGTCGAAACTAGGAACACAAGGGGCCTAACTATAATTACAGAATTTGAACCAAAGTTGGAGGGAACATTCTGTACCGGTAGTCCGGACGGGGATATGGTGGTCCGGACTATCGTCACAGCAAAAACAGAGCAATTTGCGTTTTGTTCGGGTTTCGTGAAACCCTTCACCTTGGGCTTTAACCCTTTAACTAAAAACTATCCCTAGGCTATTCTAACACATACAAATGCTTAAGAATTATTGGGTAAGAGCCTCTACCTTGTTTTGTGAAGATTTGGCGCAAAATGGGTTTTGGCAAAAAACCGGCGAAGGGAGCTTCGTGGGCCGACTTGGCTTGCTTGGATGGTGAAATGTGGATGCCTAGGAGTGCAATGAGTGAACTTGTGGAAGAAGATTGAATGTCGTTAGGTTTGGAAGTGGAAACCCAAGTTTTGGTCTTATTTTCTCTCTCTAGAACTCCATAGCCCAACTTATAGCTTTCTCTCTCTTTCCTTGTTGTTTTTATGTGTAATGATGATGTGTGGGAATGTGAGAGAGTGAAGGACGAAATAGAGGGGTTTATGAAGGGTGAGGGTGGAGTGTTTGAGTTGGGGTGGAGTAAAAGAGTGGTTAAATCCATGTGGGGATGTGAGGGGATGACAAGAAGGTTGATTGGGGTTGTTGGAGGCAGAGAGAGGGTGGAGGGAGGTTTGATTTTGTAGGGGAAGGGGTGGAGTGTGGTGTTGGGTTGATTTGGAAGAAGTAGTGGGGTGGTTGGTGATGTGTGGAGTGAGTATGTATGTATAAAAATGCATATATGCACACACATGTGTGTGTACTAGTATTATTTGTGTACGTGTATGAATGTATATAATTACGTATGAAATGAATATATAAAAATGTAATGCTCGCGATTAAATTGTAAACGTGCCTTAGGGTCGGATTTGTAGCCATTTGAAAGTATTAGGGTATAAACCGTAGTAATTGTAAATTAAGGGCCCTAAATGCAATTAGGAGTTAAATAACGAAATTAAAGTAATTAAAATGAAATTAAATAATCCTAAATTTTATTAAAAATTTCGGATTATTACATCTTCACAGTAATTTGGTGGCTAAACTCTATTACCGTGGAAAATGTCATCGTTAAGACCTTTTAGAAAAATAACTTATGTCCGCTCCACCTCACCTTAATGTTCAAGACCAAAAAATCATATGTATCCGTTCAAAAACAAATCACAAAAGATATACAGTGCTTGAAATCAAACTTGCATAACAGGGCTGAATAATTAACTAGCAATCTCAAATCATGAAAAAAACATGATTGAATCCATATCCAAAATTACTAAATTAATTAATATGAGATTGGAGTAATTATTCAATTAAAAGATACATTCGGAAAATAAATAATGAGTACGTAAATACTTACTATAAAACGTGAAGTTTCATCCTCATATGAATTTAGCTTCGCATAGATAAATACACACCCATGCGATAACTAATAGCCATTGAAACCTTTCTTTCTCTCTATCCAGCCGTGTTCTTGAACCGTGGTACTTGAACTCTTGAAGCCACAACCGCACCCGCGGTGCTCTGTGATCCGTGATATCCCCCTGTTCCGTCATATCTTCATCTTTTATAGAAGTCAAATAAGATTCTTTATTGAATAGAATCTCTTTCTTTCCTAAAACTATTTAGCACCATCAAAATGAAATGTCAATTGCCATCGAATCTTCTAGTTTTTTGGCAACCCACCAGCTTTTAAATTCCTTAGAGTTCATTGCCTTAACAAATTGGAATTCAAACCCACTAGCATGAACCAATCAGCCAAATATTCCTTCTCGGGCAAACCAATGTTCACGTCCTTCACATGGAAATATATCAGCATATACTTTGTATTATTTGCTTTCCAATTGGGGTAAAATAATTTGCGTATCCAATGGCCTAGATATAAAGTAGTTATCATCTTTTTCGTGCAAATGAATAATTTAAAGTGAATAATAAAAAAAATATAACAATTACTTCTAATTAAGCCAAATAAAAGACTAACCCTATGTAATATAGGGACTCATATATGTCAATATTTTGAGCTTATCAATACATATTTGTGGAAGGTAGACGCTATCTTCTTTTTTTGGGTAAAAAGTAGACGCTAACTTCTTCAATATTCAATGCAGGTTTTTTTATCTATACAAAGAAATTTTTTTATCTGAAAGCAAGCGTGGTAAGAAAATAATGAGATGACTATGTAAATCAAATAAAGGGAGGAAAGTAAGATGAAGTTGCCTTGATCAAACAAAAAAAAAGATAAAAATAAAAATTGCACTCCACTTTTTCATAAATATTCTCTATTTTTTTATAGGCAAAATACATTACTTATATTTGTCTTTTAGTATTGCTTGTGTGTGATGTTAAGCACTAGGCTTAGTTTTCCAAAAGATAAAATGGACATTTGCTAAAATCAAGGGGGTGATTTTAGCAAATGTCCATTTTAGGTGATAAAATCTCCAATGAATCTGGACATATATATGTCCAGATTCATTGGAGATTTTATGTTCATTAGAGATGCATAATCCATCCTTCATTTTTTATTGCTCGGTATTTTATTTTGAGATATTCCAAGTTATTTGCTCTCTTTGTAATATCAAAAAAGAATTATGCATATTTCCACAAACTAATCTTTATAAATGATAGAAGTACTGGTACTAGTTTTCTAAAAATATCCAACTTTGACCTACAGTAATTTGGGAAGAATTAGTCAAATGTCATGTGAAAAATGTACTCCCTCCGTCCCAATTTGTTGCGTCTGTTTTCTTTTTGGAACTTCTCAAAAAATTGTCTATATTTCATAATCTATAATATTTTTTACGATTTTGAAATCTTTGTTTTAAAAAATTAATTGAGATCTATCAAACAAGATCCATATTGACTATAAAAAATATTACAGATTGAAAAATTTAGAAGATTTTTTAAGACGTTCAAAAAAGGAAATAGACACAACAATTGGGACGGAGGGAGTAAAACTTACTTTAGAAGTAAGTGTCGGTCAAATAGGTTGATTTGTCAAAAACTTAGTGGTGAAGAATAGTATTTTTCCGGGAAGTTGCAGTATTTCTAAGTTGTTTTACTTTGTCTATAAATACACATTTGGGTTCATTGTATTAAAAAGTCATTCAATAATAAAACCTTTGCTTCTATCTTTCTTCTATCTAATTATTGTTCTTCTATTTCCAATCACAATAAAAAAAAAAAAAAATTAGCCATTAAATAACAAGTAGTATAATTGATGATGATTACCTTGATCAGTCCCCCCGGGATGAAGACATCCCACCGATAAGAAATTTGTTCATTCCTCCATTCCCTGCGAGGTCTTCCGGGGGAAGGTCGGTGTGAAGGTCAGCTGCAACTCATTAGACCTGGTCCAAAAAAGCAGCACGTCCCCACCGTGGCGGGTCGAGCCACGTAAGCATCCCCTTCAATGCATATACTGAATCTACGCTCCCGAGAACACAGGTGTTAAGACGTTGAACTCTGGCATGGCCTGTCTAAGCTCCCTCTTCCTGTTGTTGCACCAAACTTCTAGAGCATTCCTCCTACCTTGAGAATTTAGCAAATTCTGGTGAACAACTTGTAGTTCTTGCCCCAACGCCGCTGGATCGAAATTATCGGTGGTTATATCAGCGATCCCACTCAAAATTTGTTGCTCCCTATTTGTAATAGTTTGGACTTCAAGATTAGCATACTCCAAATACACATGCTGAATTTCGTACTCGCGCACACGTAGAGTGGGTTGATGAAAAGTGACCATGTTGTTTGACTGTAAAAACTAGGGTTTTCGAAGGTGTGTTCTACTATTGAATGGGAGGGAGTAAAGAGAATCACAAACCCTAACGATCAAATGAGTTCCTAAAGTTCAAGGAGAATCATAATCGGGAGAGAGACCGTAAAAACTAGGGTTTTCAAAGGTATGTTCCACTATCAAATGGGAGGGGAGTAAAGAGAATCACAAACTATTACAAATAGGCAGCAACAAATTTTGAATGACATCGCCAATATAGCCACCAATAATTTCGATCCAATGGCGTTGGGGCAAGAACTACAAGTGGTACACCAGAATTTGGTAAATTCTCAAGGGAGGAAGAATGCTCTAGAAGCATGGTGCAACAACAGGAAGAGGGAGCTTAGACAAGCCATGCAAGAGTTCAACCATCTGAACACCTATGTTCTCAGGAGCGCAAATTCATTATATGCGTTGAGGAGGATGCTTAAGTGGCTCAACTCACCATGATAGGGACATGCTATGTTTTTGAAACAAGTCGAACGAGTTCCGGTCAACCTTCACATCGACCTTCCCCTAGAAGACCCTCACGGGGAATGGAGGACTGAACAGATTTCTTATCGGTGGGGATGTCTTCATCTCAAGAGACTGATCAAGGTAATCATCATCGATTATGCTACTTCTTAGTTTTTTAGGTATGAACTAGTGAAATGTTGTTGATTTAGTGGCTTGTTTGTAATTGTGATTGGAGATAGAAAAACAATAATTAGGTAGAAGAAAGATAAAAGCAAAGGTTTTATTATGGATTGAATTTTTAATACAATGAACCCAAATGGGTATTTATAGATGAAGTAAAACAACCTAGAATTACTGCAACTTTCAGGAAAATTACTATTCTTCAATATTAAGTTTTGACCTTTCAACCTATTTGACTGACACTTACTTCTAAAGTAAGTTTTACATTTTTCACAAGACATTTGACTAATTCTTCCCAAACTACTCTTGGTCAAAGTTGGATACTTCGACAGATTTGTCTAAAATTAGCTAAATAGTTCTAAATGCATTAACACTCCTACTTAATGCATTTCGAAGCTCCTATCATGCTTCGTAAAAGTTGAAATCTTTCTCTTGGAAGAGCCTTAGTAAAATTATTAGCAAACTTTTCTTCACTTTGACAATATTCCAATTTGATCTCTGTTGTTTTCTGCTTCCCTGAGGAAATGATATTTGATAGCTATGTGTTTTGTTCTACTATGGTAGACTGAATTTTTTGTCGTAGCTATTGTTGACTTATTGTCACAATAAATCAATGTCTTTAAATATTCTTCTAAGCCATATTGCTGGACATGCTCCTCCGGCTGTTGTATTGTATTCACCTTGTGCTGTTGATTGTGGAACCGTCCTTTGTTTTTTTGATGCCCCAAGAAAATATTCCTGAAGTAAGTTTGAATGTATATTCAGAAGTACTTTGGGCTTCTTCTAAGCAGGCCCCATTTTGAACCCCTCTTCTTGTTCAGGCCCACCCCATTGTCTAAGCCTTAAAGTTTGTGCAAGACAAAACTGGGTACATATCACTATAGCAAAAGTATGAAAGAGAATGAGGGATGTTGCAATGGTATCTTGAGAAGTGTAAGAATATACCTGGTCTCTTAAGGTCCTAGGTTTAAAACAACAAACTTTATCATCATTACTTTATATCCAATCATAGTTTCAGAATGAGTTGTAGACACCCCAATTTGAACCAGTGAAAATACTTAGCATTCCCAATGATAAAAATGAACAAACAAAACACTTCGGAGCTTGAGTAAGTGCTTGGACCCCCCAAAAAAAAAAAAAAAAATAAATAAATAAAAATAAAAAATAATAATAATAAAATAAATAAATAAATAAATAAACCTCTTCAAAATAAACCGTAGCTTGCACCACATTTTAGTACATTCAAAACCCTCATTATCAATATATAACACATCTCAATCCATTTTGAAATGAGAGAGATGCGTGTGTGTACTAAAATAACTTGTTTTTTTAAAATGGTCATGCATTTTGATGTACAAATCATCTTGGGTTAGAAAGTACACTCAACCACCTTTCTAATGCTTTAAACCACGCACAAAACGGAGTTCGGTATTACCCAGAGAGGTCCCGTGAAATTTGGTATGCTGTGTAGTCTTATAATATCCCAATTTTGGGAGTAGATGGTGTTTAGTCCCACATTGGTTATTTAGATAATGATCTTGAGCATATAATAAATCATGTGGCTACTACTAGTACCTTGAGCTTAAGCATTTTGGGCCATATGGTGTAACTTGTAGATCAAATCAAGGTACTGGCTAGTGGTCTACATGGGGAGTTACAAATGATATCAGAGCCCCACCTTAGTCTAAGTGGTGAGTAGGATGCGCTTTGCCACCACGGACACTAGGGGAGGTTGCTAAGACTATACAACGAGAACGTTGCATCCCTAATGGGGAAGATTGTAATACCCCAAGTTTGGGGGTAGATGGTGTTTAGTCCCGCATTGGTTATCTGCATAGTGATCATGAGCATATAATAAACCATATGGGCTACTACTAGTACCGTGGACTTAAGCATTTTGGGTCACATGGTGTGGCTTGTGGATCAAATCAAGGTACTCTAGAAGTCTACATGGCGTGTTACAAGTTTCCCTTTGGGTGCCCAAACCCCCTTTCAGACAATGCTTTGGGCACCCAAAGGGGCTTCTAGTGAGCAATTTTCAGCTGGTTTTTTGATAAAATCATGGGTTCCTCCTTTACCCTAGCCCACATTTTTTCATTCAAAACTCCCTCCTTCACTACATCCTTCAAAATATGAGTTCAAAAATGCATTTTCCTCTCTTATACCCAAAATACCCCTTTCTCTTTCTATAAATACCCGGGCCTTTTTTTGAGGATGATCAACCAAATTAGAGAGTAAGCTCTGCTGAAATTTCTCCAAAAACGTACACTCCCTACCCCTACAATCCACTCCAAAGCCTTCAAGCAATCAAACCCACTTCATCACCTTGATCAAACCCAAGAAACCATGTTTCATTGATAGAAATCCAATCAAATACCAGAATCTAGTCATATTCCATTTAGAAAGTCATACCAAAGCTCATTAATCTCACAACTTCACTTTGAACCAACCATCCAAGCATAAACCAAACTCGAAAGGGAGTGAAACTACCAATAGGTGTTAAAAAAGGTTCCCAATAGGGAAACCCCCAGGCTCTTACTGGTTTTTGATACCAGTGGAGGTTTTGGAAAGGTCAAAAATGCAACAACAGAGCTCAAAGCTCAACACCCAAAGAGTGGCTTTAGGCGCCCAAAGCAACCCCCTTTAGGCGCCCAAACTCTCTCTCTCTCTCTCTCTCTCTCTCTCTCTCTCTCTCTCTCGTTACCTATTTTTGCTTCAAATCAATTCCATGTTGCTTCAAAACCATTATTAACATGTTTTGGGGGATAAGAAAATGATTTGTTTAACCTTTGTATCTTTCAAAATGGGGCTTAAAGCATACTTGAAAGCTTGATCACCTCCTTAAATGAGCATTTTTTTAGTGCATTGCCAATGAAAATCATGGATTTTAGTCATATTGTGCAAGGAATAGAGCAAAATAGAAGATAAAAGAGGGTTTTTCTAGGCTGCCCAAACCAGCCTCTTCAGGCACCAAAAGCATCTCGTTGGGCTCATCTAGTTTGGCTTTCTTATCTTCCATTCATGTTGAAAATCAGTTCATTGGCACTCATGATCCTAAAAAGCTGCATTACTTGTTTGAAATCAATCCAAAACTCTCTGTTTGACCTTCAAATGTGTCAGAATCATGACTTACAACCTAGATTTATCACTAAAACATGGTTTTTGGTGAAATAACTTGAAGAACGAAAGCTTTGAAACATTTTGAACAAAACCAAAGATGAAACAAAGGTCAACAGAGGGTCTAAGACATGAGCCCAAACCAGCTGCTTCGAGGGCCCAAACCATCTTTAGGCACCCTAAGAGCTTCTAGAGGCACAAATTATTTTTCGTGTAGGAACACTTGGAAGTTGTTCTTTGTCTTTTACTACTTTTTTGTTAAGCTTATTTACTGTCTTTCACGTCATTCATCATCATCATTTGGCATACATTACACGTAAGGGTGGAGCCAAGGGGGGTCAAGTGACCCCACTGAGGTCTCAAATTTTAATAGGATAGGTATAATATTTTTTAGATTTTGTATTTTTGCTGCTTGTATATGGTATTTTTTTTGCCCAACTACTTACCTGCCTCCTTACCACTGACCACACCAAATAATTTCCCTTGTAACTCTCTTATTCTCTTCACCACTGCTTGCCCTCTTTACCACACCCAATTGCATCGAGTTTTTGTATACTGTCATAGATATATAACTCCAAGAGGTAAACACGGACATATGGGAGGTGCTGCGCAGCGTGCTGTGAGGCACCCTGTGTGGTCGTGCCGATGTCTGTCCAATGATTGGAGACGTCCATTGCGTAGAGCTCATTGAGTACTAAAAGTGTGTCAAAAATCAACTTGATTAGATATCGTTAAGTGCGTGATCGGAACACATAAAACTTGAAAAAAATTGGAGCACATATGACTTGAAACACTGGATGAAAACTATTGAACCCATTTTTTTTAAAGTTATTTGTGTTCCGATGACACACTTAACGATATCCGATCAAGTTGGTTTTTGTTAAACTTGTAGTATTCAACGAGCTCTACGCAATGGACATCTCCGATCATCGAACCAACACCGGTGCAGCCGCGCCGGGTGCCGCACAGCACGATGCGCAGCACAAGGCTGCGTAACACCTCCCCTCTGTCCGGTAAACACCAAGCTGCTTCTTTGTGTTGCATGTCTAAGTCCATCCAACTCATTTGCAAGTTTTGACAACCAAAAGTTGAACCGTTTGGCCGAATTTTATCCTAAAGACTTCTATGGTACTAAGCTTTTGGCATTTTTGGATCAACTTGAGAATTTCATTACTGTGTGTGTGGTCTAGTGTCAAGTTTTCAAACTTGAAAGGAATTGGTGACTCGAAAGATGGTTGAGACCCAAAAAGATATGGGCATTCATTGGTTTTTAGGCTTTTGACTTTGGCTCTAGTTTTACCTATTGCGACGACTACAATAGAAAAAGCATTTTCTGCCACGAAGATTGCGAAGAATTGACTTCATAACCGAATGGCTGATCAATGGTTGCATGATAGCTTGATTGTGTATATTGAGAGAGAGATTTTTAATAGTATCACAAATGAGGCTATTATCCTATGAATTCAAAATATGAAAAATTGCCAGGGTCACTTGTAAAAGTTGTTATAGGTTTTAAATTATCTAAGCAAATTTTTGTTTGACATTTCAGTGTATCTTTTGGGAGATCAATTGTAAATGAAATTATAGGTTATTAATAGATATCTACTTTAACTCCTTTATATTTCGCATTTTGGTTATTTTATTTTATTTTATATTATTTTGCTTTATGAATTTGACCCCACTGACATTTAGTTCTGGCTCCGCCCTTGATTTACACGCATCACAAGTATCCATGGCACTTGTCATGAGTTTATGCTTATGTTTATTTTCTCTCTTTCTTATTTCATGAACAAAGTCAATGAAGTCAATGGTTTTGTAATCCCTTAAACATTTAGTAGATACCAGACATTGTGCCGGGCGTAGGGATGGCAATTTCCACCGATCCGATCGAATCCAATCCGTTCCCCGATCCGAATGGATCGGCGTTTTGGAGATCTGTTTGGAGACTGAGTCGGATTTGGGGATTTTTTTAAAAAAATTCGGGGATCAGATCGGGGACGGATAGTAGTGTATCCCCGCCCCGAATCCGATCCGATTCGTCCCCGAATCCCCGTTTTATATTTTATTATTATTATTATTATATATATAGTATTTATTTAGGGTTTGAGTTAACAAATCAAAACACAGCCGACACTCCTCACTCTCACTACTCACTCCTCAGCCTCCTCTGGCTCTCAGTTCTCTCTCTCTCTCTCTCTCTCTCTCTCTCTCTCTCTCTCTCGAATTCGAACCCTTTCTTTCTGAACACGACGATCGTAGCCAAGCCATGGATGTTTCAACACCCTACGGGTTTGAGGTATTTTGGTTCTCTTTCAAACCCAAAAAATGTTCGTCCAGATGTTCAGATTTTAAGCTACTGATTTTCATTCGAATAAACCCAGTTTGCCTGAGTTTTGTGGTAGTTCAACTATTCTTCATGGTTCACCTGGAGAAGATGACAGTGGGGCCCACGCCCCTTGCAATCCAATCAAACTCGAAGTGGTTTTGCTCTCTTTGAGAGGTTCTATATGCACAGATCTGAAAGTTTTGTGGCAACTCGTTTTGCTTCTTGTAATGCTATTGGATTCAATTGTCCTGTATTATGAAGATCCCGGAGAGTGCTCGATTATCTTGGGATGAAAAAGCATCTATTTTAAAGACTAGTCTATCAATATGCAGTAATTTTGATTTTGTATTCAATCTTTTTGTTAACTTAGTTTTCTATTTTAAAGATCAGGATTGGAATTTAGGGATCTGTTCTCTCATTGGAACTCAGGTTTTGAACTCTCTCATTTAGGGATTTGTTCCCCGAATCCCCAGTTTGGATCTCCGTTCCGCGTTAGGGGCGGGGATGGAGGGGAAAAAATGATCCCCATTGGGGATCGGGGCCGGGACGGGGATGGGGAAGGAATTCGGGAATCGGGGACGGGGATAGTAGTCTCCGGCCCCGCCCCGTCCCCATTGCCAACCCTAGCCGGGCGAAAGGGGTGCCTTATATGCTTTATAACAAATCATAGCATCTTCTTATTGCTCAAAAATTAAGCCCATACATGATCTTTCAGGACCCTTAAACGAAAAAAGATTTGATAGGTTGAACTTGTTCCTTTTTTGAAATTCTAGATCATTCAAAGATTCCATTGAATTTGTGTTTACAAAGTACTCTTCCTCAAAATCTGAAATGTTGAAATCATCTATTGAATTTTCCACTACATAGTACTCTCTCTTTCGAAATTCCTTTAGTTTATGTATTTTCCATATCAATGCTACAATAAGCAGTCAACTATAAATAAGTACGAAAAAAAATTAACATGAAAAAGACCTATTTTTTCTACATTGGAGACCAATAGTGTTCTTAATTGTGGGTTTTATATATTTGGAGTTACGGGTTTGCAAATAATGGCGAGCTAGAATATGAATTTTATATACAAGCCCTAAATTTATATGAACAAATTTCAACCCTTAGGGCATCTTTAGTGCACTACCTAAAAGAGTTTCATAAAGTGCCCTAACTAGTTACCTAAGAAAAACTCAAAATGGTCTCTAGTGCACAAAAATTGACTCCCTAAAATCCTAGGTGGCACCCCTTACTACCTAAAGTGTCCTAAGTGTGACTACCTAAATTTGGGGAGAGACTTAAGGAGAGATAGAGAAGGGAAGGAGAGGAGAATTTTGTGAGACCACTTGGCACTCCTCACCACTTAAATTGGTCACACTCTAAAAGATAATGAATATTTTTAGGGAGTCTCATTAAAATGTATTTCTCCTTAGCTAGCTAACTAAGTTCTTAGCACACAAAATAGGGTCCCACATGTGCTTAGGTGTACCCTTTAGCAAATATTTTTTAGATAGTGCACTAGAGATGCTCTAATACTCGCTGCTTCCTCGCAAACACATAAAAATATGTGTAGCTATGTATTTTATTGTATAGGGAAACAAAAGACACAAGTGTAAAACAATAGAATACTCACCCAGTGGAGGATGAAGATGTTGAAGACGACGATTTTTCTTTTCTGACGGCATTGAAGACGAACTGATATGGTGAGATAAGCATTTTCCTTCTCCACAACAATAAGGACAAGGCTTGTGCTTAATTCTAGAAACTTGAAAGGGTTGAGTTGGAATTTAAAGACAGAGAAAAGGGAAAATTTCAAAAAAGTCCCTGAATTTTTGGACAATTCTAAAAAAAACACCCGGATTTCAGCCGTCAACAAAACTATACCCGAATGTTATATTCTGTCAACAAAAAACCCCTACCATCCCATTCTGTTAATGTTTTTGAAGAGGGAATTAATAGTGGTTAACTCTTAGTAGCCCTACCATCCCTACTACCATTTTGGTTGTGCACCAGGATAAATTTTCAAAAAACGTGGTCTATGATGTATCAATGAATGATCCAAACTGTTGATTATTTTCCAAATAATTTTTCAAGCTAACCTGGTAAATTTCAACTCAATCGCATACATGTAAGAGCTTGATTGAATTGTCCAATTTTTCATTCAAAAATTAGGATCATATAATCTGAATGAAACCTTGAATGATTGGATCGGGTACTTAACATGTATCCAATTGAGTTGAATTTTTTAGGGTTAACTCAAAAAAGTATACTGCTTCTCTTTCTCTCTCTCTCTCTCTCTCTCTAAAAACTCCTTTTCTCTCGAACCTTTCCTAGATCTGGTTTCTCCGCTAGGGGGGAGGAGGCTCCCCCTCCTCCGCCTCTCTTCCCCCTCCCTTCCTCATTTTTTTGCTTCCCTTTCTCCCCTTCCTCCATCTTTCACCTCCGGTCACCATGTCCCCACCTTATGGTGTATCAAGTGAAACTGAGCTCAGGCGAGTGATCATCTCCGGCCGTTGGTTCGTGAGTTGAATCGATCTATCTCCTCCTTGATCTACTTTCTGGTTTCCGGTTTATGTGGTCCGTGGTGGAGCTAATAAAGAGGTAGGTGATTTAGGGTGTTTTTTTGGTTATTCCCGGTTGGTTTCCCCAACCCAGATGTTGTGTCCCAATCTGATTTTCCCAGATCCAGTGGGTGAGATGGTGGGAAATAAAGTGTATTTTCATTTTCATCATTGTTGTTGTTGGCCGGAGTTGTTTCTCCTTTGCAAGAATTGTAGATTGTTTGTAGTGTGCTTGCCGGCCACAGCCGTGTTTGGTGGGGATCATAATGTCCAGAATGGCAACATCCCCGGATCGGCTCATGGTTTTCTTTGCTTGGTTGGCATAGCGTTGCCCCATTGTCGGATTGGGTTTGTGCATTATTGGCACATCGTTGTCCAAGTTCTTCTTGGTTATTGTCTGATGTGTAATCTGTTCTTGTAACATGATCTTGTGATAATGGAAAATCCACAATTTCCTTGTCAAAAAAAACTCAAAAAGTATTTTGAAAATAATCAACGGATTGTTCGTGTGGGACCCCAGAATAGGGCCCACACATGAACCACTGCCACTAATCACCACCACCCCCGAGCAGCCCATAAACTCTAAACTAAACCAAACCAAACCAAACCAATCGAATACAGTCGGTGGCGCAAAACAGAGACAGAGCATCCTCCCATTCGGACGTTGTATTTTATCACTGACGCTGCTGCGTCAATTGGAGAGAGAGAGCGCTCTGTTTTTACAATAGTCTGATATTGGAATCTATAGAATATGGTCTAACAACACTGGTAAAGTTTGACCCGACTCACTTAATTAAAAAAAAAAGGTACAGGGAGGTGGGAAGTTTCATAAAATCCAGGGTCAATCAAACTGCCTTGATCAACTGTGGTCCACAGAGAAAAACAGGTATCCAGCGTAACAACTCACAAATTTTGTACTGAATTGGTGATGCAGCAACATGTTACTGGTTTGGAGGAAAAGCTAGTGTTTCCTTCGCCGGTGGAAGTAATCTTTTCTCTTTGGTTATTGTTGACTCTCTTTTTTTCTCTTATTTATATGATTATGATAGTATTAAAATATATCCTCATTTTTTAGGATGGATTAAATAAGTTATTCATGTGTATTATTGTTAAGTGTATAATTGCATGTATGTTGTTCATCTGGAACTCATGCCAAGAAACTTTATACCCTAAGTCACATAATTCACATACGGGAGCAGGAGTGAAGCGCGAGCATAAAAGTGTCTTTGAAACACATCCCACCCTACTAAAATACACGAGAGCAAGAGCAAAGAGAGGGAATTGAAAGATTAAGTGACTAAGTTTATACCTCATGTTTCCAAGTCATTTATACCGTTTGCTGGCGCACAATTTCTTTTCTGCAGTTCTTCTTATCTGGAATTCGTATCAAAGAACTTTATTTTTTCATACGGACAACTGGTTCCTTCATTTAGACCATCCTTTAGAAGAAGAAAAGAACAAAAAAACATGGTATTATGGTGTCATTTGTTTGACCGCACCCGCTTGTCTAGGATGCTGTTCATTACAACAGAGTGAGACAGCCTGTGACTACCACTAGATCTGCATTCGACTACACAATCGCGAAGGTGTCCCTGCTGCTCCAAACATCTCTCCAAAGCCCGAGGAACTGAGATTAAGAAAAGAACGCAACACCAAAAGGGTCTCTGCAACAAAACACCTTTCTTGTCTTTTCCATTGACAAGGAATATATTCACTTCATCATAGCTCTTGCAGTGCTATCATCTACAAAAGCTAATAGGGGCCAGCTGAACATACTCCCAGAGTAATTTCCTGTCCGAATTCCTGTCTTTACAGTGTAAATGATCTGACAAAACCTTTACTGTATGAGTGCGGCCTTTCTATCACACAGGTAAAGTGATCAATGTAATATGGAATGAAACTTCACCACGTATCCCTAAAGAGGTAAAGCTAACTTCCTTCTTTGTTGGTCTTTTTGCTTTTCTTTTGCTTTTGCTTCAGCTGAGTAAGGCCTGCGGCTGTGATTTTTACATTACCGATAATTGCAGCGACAAGCTCAGGATCCGTGCATGCCTTCATCAATTCCTTCTCTCTGTTTGATGCTTCTGGCATGTGATTAAACAAATTCATCGCCGTTTTTGCAGCTGCATGAAAATCATGGACCAATAAAAGTTAAAAAGAGTTCTAGCTCAGACCACTAGCTGATGCATTTCATTTAGACAGCATATAGATCAAGGATCTCGGTTGGGAAAGGTTGAAGGATTTAACCTTTCTATCTCCCTTTTTTTCCCTCACTTAAGTCCTTTATACAAATACAGCCTTTGTAAATAAATCAATTTTCCAAAACAGGAAGACCAGGAAAAAAAAGAAACACGAGAGGAATATCCATCTGCTTGAAAAGAATCATTATGTTATGAACGCTCATGATGTACCATATCAATATATTGAAAAGACTGTACTTTTGGATACCTTTTCCTCTCTTTGCAGTCCCGGGGATAATCTTCACACGATATTTATAGGACTGTAAGGCACTATAAGGACCACAAACAGGCACGGCATATAAGAGAATATCATTAGGCAGTGGATTCCCAGTCAAGTAATCCACATCGGTTAATTTGCCTTTCTCTTCTTCACCTATCTCGTGGATATCTTCTTCCTCCATGGCTATCTTGTCCATCACATTGGCACCATTACTGCAACTAGCATGGCCATTATCCTCAAGGCCACCATTGGAATGACCATGTACTGCTTCATCAAAATGTTCTTGACAATCCCGAGACAGATGACCTGGCTTTTTACATTTGTAACATATTTTTGGAGCATCTTCTGCACCTACCATTGCCCAAAACAACAGGGGAAATAAAATTACATCAAACGAATAATCTCATAATCAGAGATGCAAAAACTTGACCTTAACCAGACAGTAGAGGAATGTATGCTCGTACACTAGGAAGGGATTATACAAGCTCTCTTTAACCACAAACTCAACATTTACCCAATGACGGAAATTGGAAACACAGGTGTGAATTTTACCAATCAGATAACATTGTCACTAAACCAACGCAAATGTGAGAATTTCAAAACATACCTGTAGTAGGTGTTGCACCTATTCCTGTGATTGCTTTTTCAGTCACCAAGTCCTTGTCATTCTTTTGTACTTTTCCAGCAGACTGAAAATTAATAATACTGTCAGTAATACAGTGACTAATGGGTGACCCAAATGGGAAAACTAGGCATCTATTGTGAATCAACAACATATCACAGATGTCATTCCCTTGCAGAGAAAATTGTAAGGCGTGTTATGATAAGAAGGAGCATTCTTAGGATTCATGAATCAGGAAGAGTAAAAGCAACAATACAAGCAAAATACATAAATATGTAGCTGAAAGAATGCTAAACATTCAAACTACTCTATAGGTGTATATAACTGACTACAATAGAACAGTGGGAACAAGAGAAACTAGGTGTACATTACATCTTGTCCTTAGGTTCAAGTTACATAACAGCCAACCAAGAAGCTATTACAAAGTGTTCAGCAACAGGGTAAAATTGGATACATGCTGTTATCAGTCCTTCTAGAACATGTTAATATGCTGCTATCTCAATCTGAGACTTGGTCATCTATCAATCATACCTTATTATACAATTGACAGCAGCACTCCAGAATGAATACATGATTATACCTGAATAAACAGCCCCCTGACAAGTAGCTAACAAGTTATCCAAATTATAGTCTATCTTGCTCCCAGAAATACCTTGAATATAACAACTAAAGCACGTAACAATTTAACAGGTCGTTTGCGGACCGGATTAGCTTTGGGTGGATATAGTAGGAGAATAGATATTATAAACGGGCAGATATATATAAAGGGCAATATGTTGTAGATGGTTTTTCTGAGTAATTTATAGAAGATGGAATATGTATATGCTTGGTTTGTTTTTGGGTGGATATGGAATTAAAAGGGGATGGTGACATTTTTGTAACTAAGAAGCCGGATATAATAAGGATCGGGGGAGGGAAGGGATTATAAAATCCAGCTCCTCCCCTAGATACAATCCGCCTGGCTAACTAATTCGGCTAATATTTGACCTACCTTGATATATGGGTCCATGATATTATATGCGGTGGATGCATATCTGCCGCCACTATCCCATGGGCAAACGACCCGTAAGGGTATCCCGGGAAGAAATTTATGGGGAATTACAGAAACAATGGGTAAATGGAAATGGGACACAGCTAAAACTCTTCGAGAAAAGAAAAGCAAGAAATGTCTAATAATCAAACAACAAACAATGGAATTACTTAACAGAAAAGGGAAAAGTAAAAGAAAACAAGGACTATATAACCATACTTGAATGGAAACTCAAGGAAAATATTAGGAAAACCAAAAAGAAATCACTTAGGATTACTACAGACTTTTTACATATTAAACCCCTACTGTTCAAAATAAAAGGTGAAGCAGTTGGGAGGAGTTGAAGAATGGATAAATAGTTTGAGAGATAAAAAACTGAAGCAGTTTTTAGTGGGCAATTTGGGCATTGAAAATATCATCAGATAGATATTCTTGTACGGTTTGCAAATAGCACAAGTTGAGATTCTTCCCAATCTCACTATTGGCATTGAAGTTTCCCGTCAATTTCCAAATTCAACTGAATTTGTTTTCCTAAGTACCCAAAATTTAAAAGAATTTCCAGAATAGCATTGCTACTACAAAAGTGCGTTTTCCATATCACGTATCAAGCTTGTACTAACCGGAAAGCCTGAGAGGGATACAAATTTGCAGAGACTAGAGACCATAAACGCACGTAATTAGCATGCAATGTGAGCCCATAAGACCACAAAGAGAGGGACATTTTGAATGGTCCAGTGATCAATTAAGGTGAAATAATTGTAACGATCTGCTCCCGCCCTATACAATATTGTCTCCTTCGGCCACCAAACTCCCTGGACTTCCCTTTAGATCACCAATCCTAGATTGCTCCACGATGAGCACACTTAACTGCGAAGTTCCAAAGGGCTTTGATGCCCGCAAGGCTTTAGAGTTTAGAAGGCCTAGTACAAGGTAGGATCATGATATATTATCTATCACACTGATACCAAGGTAGTGCTCTGATACCACCTGTAACGACCCACTCCCGCCCTATACAATATTATCTGCTTTGGCCGCCAAAATCCCCCTTCGAACCTTTGCAATTAAGCGTGCTTGTCCTAGAGCAATCCAAGGATGGGTGACCTACTGGGAAGTCCATGGGGGCTTGGCACCAAAGTGTACAATTGCACAGGGCTGGAGTGGGTTGTTACAGTAATATTAGCCAATGAGTTGCAGCTCAGATGGCATTAATCTCCTTGGGTTGGTCCCATGGGTGATGCCTTGGTTTCAACCTGATGAACCAGCGTTGCACGCCCTCAGTAATCTACATACTAACATAGCAATGCTACCTAAACAAAAGAACACAGGCGAATATGAAACAGGTGTAATACTGCAAGTTATCGTACTCACAGCCAGCAAAGCCATGCGAATGCTCCTTTCTTCCTCGTCTTGATTTGCATATTTCTCCTTCAGCTTCTTGAGTTTGCTCCTCTGCCCACGACTGACTTTTCCGCCACCACCTTGCTTCAGATTTTGAACACTTTTGTTAGTATTTCTCACTTCAATACTCTTATCTTCTACGTCTTCTTTTTCATGCTCAACACTTGCTTCCGCAGTACTACTCCTCTCTCCTTTCTTGAGCTTTCTTCTTTCAGCTTTAGAGATATAAGGTTTCTCTCTTACCATTGGTCTTTTGTCTTCACGGCTATTTTCTTCTGCTGAATTTACATGACCAGCATGGCACCCATAATCTTTAACAGAGACAGAAGCAGCTCCAAGCTCAAGTGCTCTATCAAGTATATCCTCAAGTTGTGGAGAGACAGATGTCACACTCTCTAGTGCAGTTTCATTTACCTTCTCATTATCAAAATCCTTCAAGTTAGCCCCCTCTTGAACCAAAACTTTATCTGAATCAATAGCTTTAAAGTCAGAGGACCTCGAGCCACTATCAGAGCTAACCTCCAACAATAAGCCTCCCGATAGAAGTTTCCTACGATCTGTTGACGACTCTGTACTTCTTTCTGGTGTATGATTTTCAATTGGAACTTCCTTCTCTGAATCAGAATCAGATATTTCCTGGAAAGGCCCACTTTCTTGGTTCTCATTTATCCCTTCGTCATCACCTCTTACCCTCCTTTCATTCAAATGAGATCCCAAGGAACTCTCGTCCAAGCGAAACAACATCCCAAACCCCATTATAAGAGGGTGTGGAGGAAGAAAGTTCTTCTTCCCGCGGATCATAAAACTTCCTACTGTAAGATATTCCCCTGTAGGAGCAGTTTTACTGACTTGGTGAGGATATACCCACCAGGCACTAGTGACAATCTTTGAATCCCATGCCTGGCTGTGGCAAACCTAAATTCCAAATGATATAAAGCTGAATAATCTCAAACTTACAGATTACTAATTGAAAAGACAACACATGGAAATAGAAAGATTTGAAAGTTACAGTGAAACATCCAGCTTGGTTCAGTGTGAGGGGTGGTACAGGGTGTTCAGGCTTGTGATTCTTAATCACAGTGCTAGACGCTCCATGTAGATCAGCATGGATATACCTGTTTGGTCAACCCCCAAAACCCCAAATCCAACAAAAAAAGAGAGATAAAACAACTGTATCCACTAATTTAGTGATGGAACACATACTGCATAACAAGCAATTAACTGATGAATGACTTATTCACTTACAGATCTCCTTTCGACATATAACGCTTAACGATCATCTCATTCTGTTGAGCATCTCGTCCACTGATAATCAAATAATTCTCACTACTGATAAACCAATTGAATTTCTCAAACCAATGAACCTTTCGCATATGTGAAATTGCAGCAACAGTTTTCTCCTGTAAATTATAGATAGAACTTAGGTACCCAAAAAAAAACTTCTCCTTGTGTATGAACAAAATAACAGTGAAAAAAACACAATAAACTGCAAAAATTAGTCATTTATGTTCTTTTATGTTTAAGATTAGAAGATAGGTTGTCATCTAAAATGTGAAAATCTGTAAACCAAAATCTGTAAAGCTTCCCTAAATGAGATCTTTAAAATCTGGCGAGAAGAAAAAAACATAACACCCTTTGTTTGAATGACACCCATCTTCGACATGTTAACTTCGAGCCACAAGAATTTTTTCCTAGCCTTGAGCAAGAGGCAAGGCAATGTCATTAACCTTTGGGATCTGAATTAATTACTATTGACATAAAACGAAAAAAAGAATCCACACTTGTTGAAGAATCAAGAAAATTGCTTTTAAATTAATGACACTCATTGGCCAGGTGACCAAGACCTACAGCACAGATGTGAACAAAAGAAAACTAACCGTACATCAGTTCATCCATTTACTGACGGTTTATCTATTTACAGATGGAGGCCACGTTTTTCGGATGGACTGTAGGTTTAACAAAGAAGATACAATGCAACATCAAAATGATTGATTCTTCGCAAAATACAGCAAAGTACACCAGGATCAACCCTGCATACTTGCAGAACTTTTATCGGTTCCAAGAAATTTTATCAACCACGAACAGAAAATGCAGGAGTAGCAAATGTAGTGGGTGATCATTAGAAAACATCGACATAATATCTGGTTTCAGAGAAATTGAAACTTGAGACCCACTCCAAAAGTTGGATATTGACTGTCTTATACTCCACATTCCCAAAATGCCTATTCAATGCTACTGCCACAAGAACAGCCAGAAATGCGTGAAAGACTGTTTCCATATGATTCTCATATTGACATCGCAAACTGAAGATCTGTTTAATACCCGTGGTCCCGTGGAATTACCTAACAGATACTACATCAGCAGGCATTCAGGCAAATAGTAAACATGCAGGCTACATTTACCTGTGAAAGCTGGAGCCGGGTCTTTCTCTCAGCAGCTTTGAAGGCTTTTTCATGAGCAGTTACTGTCTTTTCTTGTTTGCTTTCATGTTTTTTCTTCTGTTCATACCATCTACGAGCATTGGCATGGGCTGAGAGTGCAAGATCAATTTCTACCTATAAAGTACAAATTTATGCCATGTCAAGTAAATACATACCATTGGAAATAAAGCTCAGATGTATAATGAAAGAGATGACAAAAAGAGCCAGATGAGATTCAAATATTAACCCAAATGTCAGCAATTTCCCCCAACTGATCTTGTGAATGTTGGACATCTTTAAGAAAGACAATGGAAAACTTTGAAGTTCAAAGTAGAAATTGCATGCATGCACATGATCCTTTATGCAAACACATAAGATTTCAAAAGCAACAGTGAGCATCGCATAGATAGTTTGTTGCTCAAAACCAGTCACGCAATTTCATAATCAGAACATCAAGTAACACCTTTTCTGCGGGTTGTGTCTTTTCATCATCCTCCATTTCATCAAGATTGTTGCTCAAAAGCAGCGTCATGCAATTTCTTTCCAGATGAAGCGTGTCAATCAGGCCTGCCACCGGATTTCCAGATTTCTTCTCATCTTTCACCATACGAGCTAGATCTTCCCAACTCATACCATTTGCCAGAGCTACACGAACAGCCAAAATAGCAGCATCAACATCTTCTAAGTTATACTCTATCAGTTCTGCCATTGTGATGGAACGATCAACTTCTTTCTTCAGTGTATGCACACGGTTTTCCTACAACCAAATATACATCAGAGAACTATTTTAATTTTCACAACAGTTGATACCAGGAAGCTGCAATAATAAATTGGAATAAAAACCAAATAAATGGGGATACCAGAAAAACTAGAACCAATAAAGAAACATTTAAGTAAATCCTTCCAGGATTTTGCAACACCACATTGCTGCAGTTCAATTTTCTTTCCACCCTAAATGTCATGAGCAGGGGATCAATCACATCCATTTCGCAAATGACTTGTTCATTCTCTGCCATCTTGATGATAAGTCCATTCAGATTGTGCATACTGAATAGTGCATTGCTTGAGATCTATAAGTTTACTGGTCCTTAGCCTAACAAGAACAAGAGTAGAATTTTTATAGCTCGTATCACTGATCTCTACATTTTATGGGGGTTTCAGTCAGGCTCTGTTTGGTTAAGACACTTGGGTGTTCCCCTTACTTTCACCAAGCCCTCAGCCTCTGATTGTTCTCCTCCCGTTGGTAAGATCACAGCTAGGAATTCTAATTGGACAATTAGAACTCTCTTATGCTGGAAGACTCCAAATTATTAGCTCTATTCTTTTCAAAATGCAAGTCTCATCCTTCCCCAAGTTCATAAGCCAGCACATTGAACTCCTTCATAGGAACTTCCTCTGGACTGGTACTGAAAAGGATGGGCACTCAAACAAGGTTGTTTGGGACAGTTAGACCAAAAACAAAAGTATTTAGGAAGATTAGTGATTGGAGCAACGCAGCCATAATGAGATATCTATGGGCCATGGTTTCCAAGCAAAAATCTTTACGGGTTTAGTGTCGTTACAAGTACATCAAAAACAACCAGTGCCTCTCAACTATATATATCATGAAGCTGCCTTCCTCATGTTCTTGGACCATGAGAAAGCTATTCAAACTGAGGGGTAGCTTTATCAAGCACATAATTGGTGATGGTGCATCTACATTTTTCTGGCAAGACAATCAGCACCCAGTGGGGCCTCTTCTAAATCACCTTGGATCCCAGTTTGTTATACATCTGGCAACCCCTTGGATAAGGGTTTTAAATAAAGGCTGTTGTGTTTTGCATTGGCCATCACGTAACAGGATTTCTGACATCTTGTACTATTATTTACCTATGTATTGGCCGATATTGGCTGATATATGGCTGTATCACCAATACCGTTATGTTTCCCCATACCACAATTTTAAATCCTGCCTCGGATGCTTAATTGTCTTGTATTGTGTCTTCAATGCTGCCCCTTCCAGCCTGAGTTTGGTGCTATGGACTGTCTTTTGGTATATATCTCGTACCTCGAAATACCAAATTGCTTCTACCTGGCCAGCCATCAGGGTTCAGATCCCAGTAGCCCCTTGGCACAATATTGTTTGGTTCCAAAAATTATCCTAGGCACAACTTTATTTTGTGGCTGGCTAATGGGGGCAAACTCATAACCAAAGATAAGCTGCACGGTTGGGGAATCACTGTTAATCTCTCTTGGCCTCTTTGCAATATTCAGAATGAAATGCTGGTTTTTTTAGAATACCCTTTCTCTGCTCAAGTTTGGTCCTACAACTCAGAGCTCCGCATTATTCCTAAGGGGCCCAGTCCTTGGTCTTGCAAGATCACTTGGATCTACTTTAAGGTAACTGGATACTATTTTTAATCATCTTGCATACCGGACAAGCTTTTTTTTTTTGGTACAACGGAAAATCAGACAAGCATTTTGGGACGGGTACAATCAACAATTTTCTAACAAGGATGTGCCTCAATGCCATCTTGCCACTTCTTGTGATGTTATCAAAACCTATCAATATCCTCCATACAGTCTATCATACCCCTGGGGTAGAATTCAACAGGTTATATGAACATAAGGAGTCCTGATACTTCAATTCTCCAATTCTCATTTCCCTTAAGTCCTCCTTTCGGCCAATTTGCGCATTTGAAACATCCAGACAATAATAATTGAGTTTGGCACCCCTACAATAAAATTGTTCACTCTTTTCTAATAACCAAGGTTGTTTGGGCCAACTTACGTGCACCTCAACTAATCTCAGGCAAGTAATCCCATAGTCCACCATTTGGGGACCCAACTAAAGCCATGGATTTTGTACTAGCCACACAAGAATTGAGTTCCCCACATCCCCCAAAATCCAAATGATTGTCAAATAGATATAATACCAGAACTTGAGACAAATTCCAACAAGTTAATCAAAAAACTGAAACACGGGCTCGAAATCAAAGGGAAATACCTTAGACCAAAGGAAATAACAGTTTAATAGTCTCACACTTAAAAGAAAAACACATATGAATGAAATATAGACCTGATCCACACGAATTTTATTAAGTTTCTGCATTGCAGATCCCTCTTTTGCTTTTTGCTGTATTTCAACCCGCTGACTCTCAATTTTACTGTAAAACTCATCCAAAGCTGCATCGAATGTCTCAAACTTAACAGATTCCCTTGACTTGAACTGGTTCAATAATAGGGGGCAGAATTCGTCATAGATCTGCAAAAGAAGTTAGAACACTCAAATAGTACCATGCCTTATAGTCACTTGTAAATATGTGATTCGATGAACGACCATCAAGAAAAAATAAAATCAATGGTTTAGATTTCCTTGTGGGGTACAAAACGGGAAATGAATGCAAAGAACAATTGAAGAAACCTGAACAGAGCTTCCTGATTCAACAGAGGTATATTCCTTCTTGCCCAAAGTCTTTTGTTGCATTAAGATGTATCCTTCCGGAATTCTATCACCTGATATGATGTCCTCTAACCAGTCCTCAAACTTGGCAACAGCTAGGGCCAGAACCTGAAGTGTACCATCCTCTAATTTGAAATCCAGACCAACTTTTGTATTTGGAAGCAGACCAGCATCTAGAATGATATGCTCAGACAGTTGGGGTCCATAACCCAATGCCTCCCCAAGAAAAGCTTTCAGCGTGGCTTGTTTGGCACGGGAACCATCGGTTGAAGATTTGTTCGGGTCCGCTAATTTCCCACTTTTGTGATTCCCTTGCTTTCCTTTGGTCTCACTGGAATCATTCAATCCAACTTCATTCCTCTCAGTATGGTCATTGTTTTCAACTTCCTTCAAAGATGCAAATGCAACCACCAACTTTGTAATGGTAGTCCGCTCAAAAACTCGGCAAATATCAACCGGGTAGTGATGACGTGACATTATTGCAAACCCTTTGTCATCATCCCTATGACGAGTAAATTGTTGTTACATAACATAGAACAGTGTAGACATTAAAACCAAAAAAAAATGTAATGTAGTGCAGCAACACCAATGCCATTATCCCCCAGGTAAATGCATGTCCAAACACTCCTGCTGCCTGCTGGAGATGCATTTTGCCTTCTTAATGATTAAAATCCAAATGCCGTCTAAATACATGCAAAAACTTTTCCATACTTGTATTGACCCTCAATTACTATTTAACCCTGCCTGGGTCATGTTTCCACAGCCAGATAAATCATGATAGTTCACTACTCATAAACTAAATATGATGAAGCTAGTGAGGACTGCTGACATAAAATTGGAGAATGCGAGTTTACATGAACACGGAAATAATAGATCAAAGGATACGTCTGCGGACATGGATTCTTACTGGTGTTCACAAGTAAATAGAAGCACAAAGACATGTTCAGAATCAATATGGTGCTACAAGAAGGAATGAACTTCAATTATGCACCACCAACCTGTGTGACCGGAGAAGAGTCAAAACCATGAACGAAGAGTCTGTGAGGAGAATATTTCCTTGGGCGTACAACTCCAAAATTATGTAATGCGCATTAGCACCCAGTCCAAATTGAAATAGTACTATCTGAATATGGGATAAAAAAAGACACCATGATATTCTTGCGGGTAAAACACTAGTCAAAGCACAACACGGAATCCAGACTAATTTGCATGTAAATAAAAAGTTCACACAAGCTTATACTCGATCATATCCAAGCTGCCGCACATCCTCAAGCCTCCTTGTACGTATGTGCTTCCTCAGCTTGAGAGTAAACCCAGAAGGAGTATTACTTTTGTCCCTGAAAAACAGTAGAAGCCAGAAGAGGAAACTCACTTATTAATCTCTCATTTCATTCACAAGTAAAATACCAAACCAAGATACCTTTCTACACAATCTTTCTCCCAATTCCTTTTGTCAATTTGCTTACGCATTTACAAATCTTACTTTTCAATATCTACTCTTTTGGTTTATCACTGAAAAATTCAACCTAGCACAACTAAGCCATGCAATTACAAAGGGATAAATTCAAAGGGTCCATAGTTATATGCTTGTTCATCTTCAACCATCAAACTCAAAAAACATAGTTGTTGAAAACCTACGATACAGGATATGTACTTACGATTCGTATCATCTCCTTCGAAAAACTATATGTATCCCATCCCGTATCTTTTCTGTATAGAATTCTTACAATACAATGGAGTATCCTATGACATATATGTATATCCCTAATTCACTATTCGTTACGTATCCTACGATTACTTATTGGAAAATAGTCGGACCTTATTTTAAGAAGCGGAACCTCAAACACATTAATTTAAGTGGTTTGATATAATTATAGCGACATTCAAACCATTTGAAAGAAATCCAACCACAATATAGGGCTTGAATGAAGCAAGGATCATGCTTCGATTGTGTTTTGCTTGAATCATATAAGGGTTCTTCTTTTATTTCCATCTCTTGGGCAACAAGAAGCCTCAAATTGATAGACCCCATTTGAGAGACTTGAACACCTTGTTCTGTTTGGGTTTGAGATTTGGGTTTTGGGTAGAAAGAGAAATGAAAGTAATTGGCAATTAGGGGTAATAATTAGAGAGAGATAGAGAGAGAAATGAGAATAATAATTAAAAATAGAGGTAACGATGGGAAAGAAATACATATAATGAGAGAGTAATATAGGAACCGGGTCTTGAGACCCAAACCGAACAAGCCCGAAATTTTGCACCTTAAAAACTTTTCTTTTGAGTTTTGAATCTGTGCATAGTTTGTTGGTGTTATTTGGTAAAACTATTGTTAATTATATATTTTAATCGTGGTTAAAGAATCTTACAATATATTGATAAATATGAAAAAATGATACATGATATGATTACTGATTTGAAAAACTGCTCAAAACCAAATGACAATGAGTGGAGGAGGTCATTGAAGATCATACTAGTTTTTGAGGCAATACTTGACCGTTATGGGACACATAGATTGCACCGAAACAAATTGCTCTTGTGACATAAACCTAGCAAGATTCAATCTAGAGAGTCTTTCACAAAAACCTTTGAAAGCCTGGCAACTCCACGCTCAAACATCCAACTCAAAACCAATCATCAATAAGTGGGATTGCCTCTATGTCATGTATATTAAGCTGAACAAGCTATAACAAAGCAGAATTCATACAAATTTAAGTTACTCAGCGACGAAATAGAGTGCACAAAGCTATGGAAAGAAGGGTCTCACCGAACATAAGCAGTAGTATGCAATCTCACACCACTTTCCATTAAGAGTAACACCTTCTCGCTCTCCCCAGATTCAGTAACTCCACTACTATTCATAAGCTTGAACACGTAAATCTGCAACACCGTAATATATCATATATCAAACAAGCCAATTAAATTCCCCTTTCATATAAATCGAACCCTCAAATGGACAAGTAAACCGACAGGCAGTTCCAATTATCCGATTAATAGCCATATTCAGACGCGTATATAAGCAAAATGAGTACGACTACACGAAAAAATAACAAAATCTCTAAATGTATTTCTGACCTTGGGAGAGAGATCGTAAACATTGGAACAACGCATTCCGATTAAACGACGCAAGCACTTGACCTCTGCGGCCACATCGGCCGTGTTCATCCGAACTTTCACCATCTCTCTCTATCTCTCTGTGATTGTCTGTTTCTCTGTTGGGGGGCTTCTGGGTTCGGGGAATGCTTTAGAGAACAGAGGTTTGCGATTGAGGAGTCAGGGCTCCAAGAAGTAAGTGATTTTTCTTCCTCTACTTGATTTTTCTACCTTAGACGGGTAATTAACCTAAAAAATATACGAGAACCTAATATAAATTCAAAAAAGACGAAAAAAACAAGCATAACAAAATAGAAAAAAATGTTAAAGAGAATGGAGCCTTCGGTAATAAAAATAGTTGACATTAGACATGATATATTTTTGCTTTTATCTCATAAATTATTCATGTTCGACCATAACTTTTCAAATTCAGGGTTCCCGATCTAGATCTCAACCATCAATGGTCAGCAGCGGCTTCCAACAACTCCGACGAGCGCAAAGACGGCGACCGGTGGCTTCCAATGGCGCATGCAAGGCGGCAATTTCATTTTTCTATACTTTTCCTTTCTTTTTTCTTTTTTTCGATTTTTCTTGTATTTTTTCGTGTTTTGTGTTATTTTGTTTGTATTAAGGCAATTTCAATCCACCTTCATTCCTCCAAAATAGAGGATGGATGTGACACATTAAAGGGAGATTTTGTAATTTATATCCACTTTTCTTTATTTTTTGTATTTTTTGGGAGAATCTTGGAGGGACCCACTGTCCTTTTTAGAGATTTGGTCCTCCAAAACTATTTTAATCATTTAAATATGGAGGACCAAATCTCATTTTTGTTCTCCTTTCCCTATTTTTGGAGGATGCCCCTCCTAAAAAGTACAAAAAGTAAAGAAAAGTGGACATTAATTACAAAATTTCTCCTCAATGTGTCACATCCACCCTCCATTTTGGAGGAATAGAGGTGGATTGAAGTTGCTCTTAGTTGATGTTTAATGCAATTTTCTACCTATTTCTCCATAAATTATTCACATCTTTTTTACTTTGTCTCTCAACTTTTAAAATCATTATTTTAGTTCCTCAACTATGTGATTGCAAGTAATTAAATCTAATCGTTAAGTGGGCTTTACATTTAAGACGGAAAATCGTCTGTGCCAATAGATCGCTAAGAGTGTAAATTTGTGCACCCTCAACTAATGAAAAATGAACAAAATCCTCATTCTAATTGGTGAAAAAGGTGTGGGGTTCACTAAAAACTGATGTCATGCTTACTAAAAAAAGTAATGGGTCTACCACAAAATGATATCATGCTTATCAAAAAGCGATGTGATTCTATGGACTTGACACATTTTTCACTAATCAGAGTGAGAGTTTTGTTCACCTTCATTAGGTGAAGGTGAACAAATTTGCGCTCGATCGCTAAGCCAATTTGCGACACACGAGCAATAAAATACATTTATTAATTTCAAAATATGTTTTTCAAATAACCTTGTAAAAAATCAACTCAATCGCATAATTATAAGTGTTTGATCTTACATTTCAATTTTTTAGTACTTAGAGTTTTTGCTATCAGATTAAGGGGAGTGATTTTCATACTCTCCAAATTATTATCCATACCTCTTTTTTGTATTTTAGTAAACTTTTTATGTGTAATAATTTCAATAAAAGACAAAAAAAGGGAGTGTGGATAATAATTTTGGGAGTGTGAACATCAATTACCCAGTTAAACCTAGAACTATCTTATGTTTAATTCACCTTATTAGTTATTCATGGAACTATCCCATCCCACTTGTGAAACAACTGTGAGAGGGTTTTCTGAGATTAATAATTTGAATACTGAGAAGTTTTGTAAAAAAAAATACCAAGGTTAAGTAATGCTTTAATGCCCTCCGTGAGGTCCGAGGGTTAGTTTCTTCCCTAAATTCATCTATGGGCCAACTAAAGGTTACTACCCCCATCAGATGGCAGTTCTGGCCCAGTTGGATTCCGTACAAACCCAGATACACTATATGTAAATGTTGTCTTCCATCATGGGCTTGCACTTTTGGTAAGATTTATGATGAGGCTTCATGTGCATAGCATATATATGTATGGAATGTGAAACACAATATGGATGAGCATCATATTTGAAACATTTATGTTCCATTGTAGGAGTATTAGAAAGAATGGTACACTACTAAAACTACGAATTTAAATGCTTAAATATTTGCCTTTTTGGTTTAAGACAGAAAAATTTGTTATATTGACTTTCATATATAAGGCCGAAAGTATTTCCAGAATTGCTACAAATACCAAAAAACTATTGTAGAGAAAAATTCATAATCGTAATTGGATTGAACGATCCCTCATAAGATCAATTTAAAAAATGGAATAGAGTTTTTTTATAGACGTTCATGATGTGACATTTTGTGATGCATTGTATGACGACATAGTATATACATATGTGTGTCATTTTCAATTTGCATACTTAGTAATTGGAAGTATCTCAAGTCTCAACTATGCTAGCCTTCGATTAGTTTAACGTTGACCTTAACAAATAGCTAGGAGCAAGAAGGGGACTACTCACAAATAATTAGAAGAAAGTAAAAGAATTTCTTGGAAATCAATTTGCTATAGAATCAACTATATTTAGTGAAAGTGGATATAAATCCACTCTTAGAATGTCAAAGCATAATTGAGTTTATCGACTATGAGATATCATAGTAGACATAATTATGCGAGAAAACCATTTTCACGGATGATCCGTGAAAAAGTAGTTTGCACCGAACAAATCCGAGCCATGGATTTCGAGATCCAACGGCTCGAATCAATACACTCTCTCTCCACAATAAACCATGTCAGATTCATAAAAATAAAAATAAACAAAAACAGAAAAACAAAACTTGCGCATTAATGCAAGCCGTTGGATCTCGGAATCCACAGCTAGAATTTATTCAGTGCAAACTACCTTTTCATGACTCATCCGTGAAAAAGTTTTTCTCTAACTGTGCATATAGCTCGAAAGCTCGTATGTATCTCACACGGGCAAGCACTTAGGTTGACTCTAACATCATAAGGAGTTCCCAAAAAAATGATAACAAGAATACCATTCCTTGTAATATCACTACATTACACTATTTTACCAAATAAGAAATTAAAACATGATTAAATTACTAGTGAACTGTTACCAAGCCATCTAGAGGTTACTTGACTGATATCAATGTTGGCATACATTTTTGCAAGAAATAGTTAAGTTTATTAAGTTGTTTTCTTTTTTACGGTAATCAACTGCGATTTCTTAAGTTTTTAACTAGGGAATTTAGCAATGAAAGGAGGTGACAAGTGACAACACGTACACTGGGTGAATGATGTCCCGTCACTTGCTTATAAAATGGATAACTACTGAAATTCTCGCAATAGAAACATAGCATGAGCATACTATTTTTGAATAAAGCACTAAGCTGAAATAATTATTCAATTTAATTTGTAGGACTTTTATGCCATTTGAATTATTAACCTTTTAAGCAATGAGAAGTGAGCTAGATCCATCTCACACTATTATATTTTTAGGCTTCCTTTGTTGAAAAACAACTATCTGCTTACGACTTTTTACTAGTTGAGAGCCTCTAGGAGTTGAAAACTAATGTCTTCCTTGAAAAAGGATGAGAAAAAATATAAAGCAGAATGACTCAAGAAAATTTATTATAGTAATTACACAGCCGGCCCTAACTTTTTTGGGGCCTAAAGCAAAGATTAAAGATGTAGTTATTTCTTGTAGGACTTATAAGGATAACAATGTGGAAGCAGCCCCCAAAAATTTGAAAATTTTCGGGAGCCTAAAGCAACATCATCTCGAGCTTTAGCTCAAGACTAGCTTCGTATAGTAATACTGTTGATAGTGACTTTGGGCTATAAAAAATGGATAATCATGGAAGCATCCTTTTACCGTTTTATAAAAATGCCAAACATGCACATTGGCTTTAAAATTTCTTATTCTGATCGATAAAGCAATGCTTTCCATCCTCTTTGCTTGCAACATATTTTTATATAATGTTGTGCGCTAATTTTTTTAAATTCCCCACAACATGCATATGATAAAGTACGAGACTATTGTACGCGCGTAGAGCCATAAGCAAGTAAGTTTGTTGGAGCTTTTGCCAACCAAATGTCTGTGATATGATGCCAAAGAAAAGAATGAAAACAATTTTCTTGTGGGGAAGCATTGCCTATTTCATACTTGACACATTTAATTGCTTTATGTCGCTACCTTTAATTTGTTTGCGTAATTAGTTCTATTCTTTATGCTTTCTATCTCTCGCCAATAAAGAAAGATACAGATTATGGGGGTGTTTGAGATCTTCATTTTCAGCTTTTCATTTTTAACTTTTTGGCTTTTTGATTTTTTATATTATGGTCAGAATGTATTTTGAATTTGGCAGAAGTGTTTGGAAAAAATGTCCAGAATACATTTTGTAACAAGAGTAGTGTTTGAGAGATAGGTCCAAAATATATTTTGTGAGAATTTTTGTTAATGAAAATGAGAAAAGTGAAAAATGAGAAATTTGAAAGCTCCACACCACCTCTTTTTCACTTCTCCTTTCTAAAGTCTAAAATGGAAAACTCATTTTAAGAAAACTCATTTTGGCCAAAGTCTCTCAAACATCCAAAACTAAAACTGTGAAAAAGAAAAATGAAAAAATGGCTCCCAGACACCCTCTATATAAATTTTGTTTCATTTCGTGGTTGTAGCATGTGATTCATGTCTTAACTTGCATATTAAAAAAAACCTAAATAAATTATGGAGGATAATGAATACATGTAAGATCAGAATAACATAGAACGGCTCATAATAATAATAATAATAATAATAATAATAATAATAATAGTGTTAGATTGCTAGATATACATTGTTGGGCCCATTCCATAACATCATAAGTTTTTGGGTGAGTTGGTAACTTACCATAGTATTAGAGCACTAGTTGCAAAAGTTCTTGGGTTCAAGTCTCTCTATTGCATTTATCCCCCATTTGCTCTCTCATAGGGTTGATCATTTCCTTCGACCTGTTCGAATCTGATTCGATTTTCGATCTGAACGGATCGGCAATATGGAGATCTGTTTGGAGGTTGGATAGGATATGAGATTTTTTTTTTTTTGAAAATGTTTGGGGATCGGATAGGGGGTGGAGATAGACATGTCCCCGCCCCGAATCCGTTTCCCGATCCATCTCCGCCCCGCTCTACCCCCGATCCACCCCGTCCCCGAATCCCCAAATTCATGAGTTCATAAGTTATGAAACTTTTGGATCGCACCAATTTTTCTCCAAACACATTGGGTCACACTAAATTTTCTCCAAATATTTTATTATAATTGAACTTTGCAATACAATAAATGTGATTAAATAAGAAATACATCACTATACTTTGAATACATCCCAATTAAGTTGACATCTACTCAACTATCAATCATATGCATTCCTTAAAATAAACACAAAAAATGAAAAATAAATAAATAAATTTTCCAATTGAGCCATGTTGATTTTGTTGTTCATATTGATGAAATCAATTGTGTAAAATTTCTTCTCGATCGAGTTTAGAAAGCTTGTCAATTGGGACCCAATTTGTGTTTTTGTAATAATACTTTTCATCCGATTAAATGCCTACTAATACGCGATCCACTTAATTTTTTCTACGACCGATGGATACCATAATATGCTATCTTGCTTGTAGTGCTTTAGTTTTTAAATTAGGAATTAATCTAGTTGATACTTGATACAACTTGAATTGAAGCTGTCAAACACTCACGCTTACACGTGGATACCATGATGTACCATGCCCGTGCCCGTACCCGTGCCGGCCTGGCTCATTCAACACCTCTACTTGTAATTTGATTTTAGCATTAAATTTGTAACCGGGATTCTAAATTTTTAGTAATCTTTTTTTTTAAATGATTGGATCTCCGAATCCCCGTGGGGATCCCCATTCCCCATTTGAAGTGGGGATGGATGATGAAAATAAAGCCCCGTTGGGGATCGGATAGGGGATGGATATGGAGAAAGGGTTTGGAGATTGGGGGTGGAGATAATACTCTCCGGCCCCGATCCATCCCCATGCTCATCCCTACTCTCTCTCTCTCTCTCTCTCTCTCTCTCTCTCCACATGCAAGACGGGGTTGCACGTGAGGGAGGGTGTTAGATAGCTTGATATACATTGTTGGGCCAATTTCCTAACAACTTAAGCTTCTGGGAGAGTTGGTAACTTCTTCCTTTTTTTTTGTCAATGATCATTCCTAATCTATTACATGGGGGAGGGAGAAATGAGACTCGATCCTTGGATGCAATGTGGGCATCCAAGAGCTCTACTTCATGAGCTTAATTTCGCGAGCAATTTTTTTCTTGATTTATGTTATGACAAATGTTATAGGTACACCACTCATTCACACCAAATGCATACTAAGCTGATATAGCGGATGAAGAAAAACTTATTGTGGGGCCACCCCAAAAAATGGGTTTCTTTCCATTTGTCACATCAGCTTGGTGTGTATTTGGGGTGCATGAGTGGTGTACCCATAGTTTTTTCCTTTGTGTACCTAAATGATTATTGATTCTTAGAGGGTTGGGTTTCATCAGGCTAGTTTGAATTAAATAAACACACCAGGTCTGCTTACGCTTTGTGTAGACCCACTCCATAGGCAAACAAAAAAGATTCTACTAAGGTGAAGAGAGTAATGCTTCGCAGAGTTACAATGCTAACAAAAAAATTCACAAAGAGACAAATTCACTATACTTTGGCACAAATTAAGTGTCATATCTTGAGATTTCTCAAGACATTCTTTGGTTTCGGTTTGTTTTTCTCATCTGGTATTCAAAATTTTATTTTATTTTTGATCGACAATCTCATCTGGTATTCAAATTGGTCTCTCTAGAATTACTGATGCAGATTATGGTGGATCCAAGACTAATTACGCTCTACCTATAGTTTTTGTGCTTTCTACAGTAATCATCTTATATCTATATATAAGAAGCAAGCCGTAGTTTTTAAATTTGTTGTTAAAGCAGAATATCTAGCTCAGGGCGGCCGCTCCTTGGGCAGACAGGGTAGGGGGCCCAAAACGATTTTGGGGCGTCTTGTAGAGAAAAAAAAATTATATATATATAAAAAAAATTATATATATATATAAAAATTATATATATATAAAAAAATTATATATATATATATAATAAAAAAATTATATATATATGAAGGGTCTCAAATTGAGAATAGGCCTGGGGCCTCGCGAAATACAGGGCCGGGCGTGATCTAGCTATGGCTTGGTGCCATTTTGAGATACTTTGTCTTGGACCTGTTTTGGTTGAAATAGTAAACCAGTCATTATGCTTGCCTCAAATTCAGTTCCTCGTGAGTGGTCAAAGCATAAAGAAGTGGACGTCCACTTAAATCGTGAGAAAGTTTGATCCGGCACTATAATCCACTCATTTGTTCCTTCATCAGAACAAATCACTCGATCTATAGACGTCTTCACTAATTAATCTTGTAGTCCTCAATTGTCAAGTTGTGTTTGGTTCATATATTCACACCAGCTTGAGAGGAGTTCGGCGATGATTAGTTCAATTGTTTGGGCAGGTTTGAATCAAGGAGGTTCGAGTCACGGTAAGGGCTTCCCTATAGGAGAGGGCTACCTAAGAGGCCAAGATAAAAACCGGAATTGAAGCAAGTGAATCCGGCCCCGAAGGCCGAACCCGTCCGTCGTTTTGGATTTTTATTTTAGTGGATTAATGGTCGGCCCCATAATGCGGTGAAAAAATAGTAAACCGTGATTCGCGGTCCGGACACGAATTTTGATTTCGAAACCGTGGATTAACCGATCCGGACCGTGAGATTTTTATTATATATAATTTTTTTAAATATATATATATATATCTACACACACACACACACACAATTTTACACAAACTTCTACTACACAGACTAGGGGGTAAACTGTGATCTCTTTCAAAATTTGGATGTGTATTTTTATTGATGACCCATTAGTGTGAGATTCCAATGAAGACATCTTCTCCAATTAGCTACGGGAGCTCTTTACTTTGATTTCTTATTGTTTCAAGTTGATGTGTTAGTTTCAAAATAGGAATTAGTTGTAACGAACTACTGTGTTTGTGAACTTGTGGTATCCTTAGTATTTATAGAATTTGAATAATGTACTTTGGGATGCTTCTTGATTTATTTTTATGCTAGATTACGACTACTGTAATAATAATGTCTTATATAACATGTAATCCGTGGATAAAACTGGAACCGATCCGTAACTTCTTGGATCGGTTAGGCTTTCGAAATTAGTGAGACTTTTTAGTGCGGGCGGCGGATTGTATTTTTAAAAGCGTATTTCATGGATTAGGATTGGATTAAAGTGTGATCCGTCCGTCCGGGCCGTGTCTGGCCTTACTACCTAGAGCTGCAGGAAGCAACAACAATGTGTGAACCATCCAAGAGGGAAGGGAGAGTGTTGAAATTAGAATAAATTATTGTTAGAAACCAGAGTATTGTAATGCTTTATTTTATGCCTTTTATTTTTATCCTTCATTTTCACTCTTCCCTAGTTAATTGGCTGTGTTCGGTTCATAGTTTTGAGGGAGTTTAGTTTAGTTTTGATGATGTAAGCAGGTGTAATAAGTGGAGAGAGATTGAGAGAAAAGTGAGAAAAATAATGATGTCAGCAAAACTAAGAATGACCCAAAACTGGGCCAAAACGACCAACCGAACAAGGCATTGTAACTGTATCTATTTTTTATACAGGACTATTACTCATAATTCAGTGCAGTCTAATATACACAGAAAATATTTCTCTCTTCTCACATAAGCTGACAAATGCTAAGCTCATTGCCAAATCAAGTTCGAGACGATGAAAATTACACATGGAAGTCCCAAAAAAAGAAATTCAAACATATATGAACTACTACATACGATACTCAGTGGAATGAACTGGCTATCTAGTTAGGTGTCCAAATCATGGGTACTTGTTCAATCATGACTAATAGAAAAATAGTAGGGACACTTTTTCATAGTTTATAAGTCCATAACTAGAAAGAAAAAAAAAATGGTTTTAAATGACTTGTCATTTTCCGAAATGGAATATAGGTAACAATGAATCTAGACTATTTTCTTCAAATATTAGTCATATTTCTCCCCATCACAAATCGCAACCTAATTAAATTAATATCAGTCTCTTTTCGCAATCACTGTAGCTACAAGTCCATTACCGTCATTGTCATCATTATTTTCACATCACTATTTCAGTCTACATACTCTATTGTCAGCTGGTTGTAAAACCCACGTTTCATATCATATGGAGTAGTATATATACAAGCTTGACTGTTTAACTAATTGATGAAAATGACATTATCACAAATTCCAAGATCAGGATTAAATTGGATATATATATATATTGCAAAGGTAAGAGAAGTTTGGAGAAACTCATTAATTAGTTAGTGTAGATTTTAACAGAGTAGTGGATCAATGGTCCCCCACCCCCACCATCCCAAATGTCCAAATTTTTAGCTGTTTAAGTATAATTATTAAATGAATGACAATTGAAAGTAACATGAATGAATAAGGTCCGTTTGCAACAAGGAAACGTAACTCATGGACGGCTACCGTGAAGAAATAATTGTCCAAGTCTCATGAGCGCAGATATTTTCCTTCCTAATACCCTAGAAAAACCTCATCAAGGAATTTTGAGGAATTAATTAGGACCAGACTTGAACGTGATGGAATATATTGGGTTCGAAGCCACTTCCTGCTAGTAATTGATTTATGATGAGAAATGGCAACTTCACAGGCCGAAACGCACTGCTTGCTTTATTGTACGACCTAATAAGGCTGTTTCCGACGAAATTTCATTGCTTCAAAAGTTCAAGGCGATGACCTTGGAGAAATAATTAATTAATTTCTATTTTTCTGTTCTGGTTTCCTTATTCAATCTTAATTTGCTTAAACCTATATCCACTAGCACTAGTGGGCTATCAAGTTTTTTTTTGGATCGGCAAAAGAAAAATGTATATATAAAAATCAAGAACGATACAAGTACAACAGTAAAAGGTTGATTCCTTATCGACCTTTTCCCGCTTTGCTCCTGTTTTTTTGTTCTACTCGTAGAGTGGGCTAGCAATTTGCCAAATACTTATAATATCTTTTCCTCTCGTCGTATCCTATCTAATTATCCAGTGCTCTCAGAGCATAGTATGTGGTGTTCTGGGATACTTCAAAATGACACATTCTCGTAAGAACCACAACTAAGTGTGTGTATTAGTGCTATGAATTAATCTCCCTCCTCAATTAGCCAGCAGATTGAATGCCTCAAACACACCAACCACACTTGAAGTCAGTTTCTCCTCTCCGAGAAGGGTCACCTACCATTACCAAAGACTATCGATCCAAGTTGGATTTTACTAATGCGGCCAACAACGAAAATGGTCCCCCTGCAATGCATGCGTATTTCTTCTACTTGTGACCAAAAACCACGGCCGCAAAAAACGTGGTACTTTACGAACCAGCTAGGAAAGACAAATACATAGAAATATAGATGAGATCTTCCAGCTTCTCCCGGCCACCAGTGTGAATTCCTTTCTGACAATTAATTAAAGACATGCACCATTCCCTTGTCCTACGTTTTGTTTTTGTTTTTGTTTTCTTTTCTTGGTAAAGGTCAACAAAATATCATATTTTATAGTAGAGTAAAAATTATCGATCATGGACCGTGCCTAGGGGGACAACAGCGTGATCATACTAATAAAACATGTTTTATAAAAGAAATACTAAATTTAAAATAAAAAATAAAAAGAAATGCGTAGGAAACCAACATAGTTAGGCATACTTAATAGACTTATGCGTAGACTAGTCACCTGAGGGAACATCAACACATTCTTTAATCTTCAAAAAAACCATGGACACCCCCTAGCAGCTTGCTTTAATTCCAGAAGAGAAGACGCGTGGTTACTCTTTTTAACAGTATAACAGATGCAGTGACGGATGCATGATTATCAATTTGGTTTGGTTTGTCGAGACCACTCTCCTGTAATTTTATAATAAAAAAAATTCCAAAATTGTACTGCAAATAGGAAGGAAATTGGAAGGAGTGCCAAACATATTTGGAACTATCAAAAGTCGGAGGTTCAATAACGAAACGACCTTCTTTTGGTCAATCCATACTAGCAAATAAAAAAAAGACCCGCTCATTAAAAAAGATTTCAAAATCAAGATGAGCAAGCTACTATGATACCAATTGAAAACCCTAGATCGTCTACGTATAATATAAATTAGCTATATGTGAACTTTTAATCGAAAACCCAACAACCAATAAATCAACCAACCACATAGACGGAAAGCAACCTGTGGGGGGATGCTTCACCAAATGACCTCCTTGACCGCCTGAGACAGCACCGTGAGGGAGGAGCCCTGATTGACCTTACAGTGAACCCTGGTGGCACGTCAGGGAAGGTGGCTGGCACTCTTGAGGTACGCCGGAGGGATACCTGCACAAGAGAACAACCACGTTAGCGCCTGGCCCGGACGGTGGTTGTCTGGAGAGGCACTCCGATGGCTAAGTAAGTGACGGGAAGAGTTACGAAAGGGAGATCTAGAGAGAGGAAGTGCAGCTGAAACAGCGTAGAGATTTTGGGTACTTGTTTTACTCCCTGCAGAGAGGTGCGAGGGAGGGAGTATTTATAAGCCGAGGATGGCGTGCCCCGCGCCGCCCGAGGACCTCACGGCGCCCCGCGTCGGCTGATACTTTACACTGAGTGCATAGACCTCTGCCACCGAGGCGAGTGATGGTGCCTAAACACTTTGTTCCCTTCGGTAGTAACCTACTACTTGATGTCCTCAGCCAGAGACTAGTCCTCACTGCGGTAGCTTTGTAGGTTGGTGGCTTGCCAACTTGCGCATAAGCGGGAAGTGGGGTGAGCATAAGATGGGATGGTCAAGACCATTAATGAGCCACCCGCCGGGCCGAGGTGTCTCAATCGAGCCCACCGACATTCCTGACCGCCCCCGACACTTCCAGTAAAACGACGGTTTCGGCGCTGAACTTCCCGCGGGTCCCTCAAATGATGCTCTTTGGGTGTAACCGAGCCCCGAGGCATGGGCCTACCGAGAACCTTGTTGACACTTCCAGTTGCACTGCGGACGATGGTTCCCGCCGAGCCCCATAAACCGTTTCTCCCTGGCCACCGGGTGCAAGACGGGTCCATCAGATGGTGGATGGCCCTTCCGCCCCCAAGACATTTGGTCGCTACAAAGAAGGCCCTCTACCTTGGCCGAATTATGCTTCAACAATTGGGGGAGTAGACCAAACCGAGCGGCCAACGAGGATTCCATAATTTAATCTACCAGAATCCCCGCCTTTGTCCAAAAAAAAAAAATGGGGTCGCCGCCAGCCGCACCGCCCGGATGTCAGCATTGCTGCGAGACGAAGGGGCGTATGGCGTGACAACGCTAGACATGGCGTTTGGGTACGCCCGATTGTCGAGAGATTCCTTGACGTGACATGACGTCTTATGCCTCGTGTCGTCTCGGCATTCGTCTACGGAACGTCGCATGGGATTCCCGCCAAAACGTTTCGAATGGTGTGGACAAGTGTCATCTTTTGGTTGGGCAGCCGAGCCGTCGCGCCGTTTGCCGTGGCAACACGTCGTTTTCCCAATTAATGCGACGGTTGGTAACCCCCTCTCTCACTATAAATACACCTCGAGGAAGGGGGAAAATCACTGTTACTCTGCCGATTTTGCTCCCCGCCGGAATTTCATCGCGCCGTCGTGGAATATCAACCGATTTCAAGCCAGATCTTGCATCTCAGCCACTTTTACCACCCAAACTCAAGGTAAATCACTTTCTACTGTCTTTTTCCAGCCTTTCAATGCTTTTTTCCCGCATTTTTGGCCCATTTTTGACATTTTAAACTCTGCCCCTATTTTGGGTTGGAGTTTTTCGAAGTTCTAGGGTACGCGTCGGCCGCCCGGATTTGAAACGTTGAATACTCAACGCGTGTTCTTTCGAAGCAACGGCAGAGTCTTCAATGTGTTCTTCCGAGCACTCGTTGGATCTGGCCGAGACCCCTCTGGGGTCTTTCCCGAGAGCACACACCGCACCCTAGGTCCCAGCCGAGAGTCGTCCGGGGGTAGGTCTCCTCGGCTAGATTTGTGTCCTCACATTCATTTTCACACTTGTCACCCCTATGCACATAGCTGATGGGTTTCTTTCGTGCACTTTGTTAGGTTCTCGGCTGGATGAGCAACGAGCCGTTGGGTCATTTTACAAATGAGGGTGAGACAACAGCAGGAGTTAGCCTACATCGTGAGAGCTTCAGAATCGATACCGCGACCGAGCCCCGACTCCACTCCGCATCCCTCCACTTCAAACAATCTTCCCAGAAGACTTCGGCAGAATGGAAGGGGATAGAACGGGACCCGAGGCGGCCTCAACATCTGGACCTGCCGAGCGCCAGGCATCCCCAAGGGTTGAACCTCCCGAGGCGGATTCGCCGAGAGATCAGGTCGAGGTCGTCTCTCCCGAGAGGGCAGAAGGTAGAGGTGTCCACGGATCGGATCCGGACGGATCGAATACGGATCCGATCCGATCCGCTTAGAGCGGATTATGGTTTTCAAGATCCGGAACCGAACCGAACATTCACAGATCGGTTACGGATTGGATCGGATCGAGTCGGATCCGGCGGATTGATCGGATCGAGCGGATCCGATCCGATCCGGATCCGGAACCGTTAGATAGAAAATTCTCGATCCGGAAACCGAACCGAACATTCACGGATGGATAAACGGATGGTTCGAATCGGTTCGGATTGGTCGGATTGACGGATCGGACGATATTTGGGCAATACAGCGGGGAGGAAGGGGCAAAACCCGGTAGGCAATCCAGGGCCCTCGGTGTAAGCCCCCACGCTCTCCTCTGGCGATGGCGGGGGGAGGTGCTCTTCCGGCGCGCGGAGATGAAGAGTGCCCCCGCCAAAAGAAGTTCGATCCAGACCACCCGAGCGCCAGTGCGGAATTCCGGCAAGGTATAGGATTCCGCATTACGTGGAGATCGAAGCTCCTGCTTCGGTGACCGGTCGAATGCAGGGAATGACCACGTCACGGTCCCCCCTCATGGCAATCACCCAGGAGGGACTCCGTTTCCTTCTTCCGAAAATGGTCCTTGACTCCTTCCACTACCACGACCTCGGTCCTCACGGATCGTAGTCAACGCCTACTAGAGTCTTTCTTACCTAATCAGCCCGGTGGCCAGAGGCACCTTATCTCGTGACTATATCTGGCCTTGGCAGGATATACCTTGTGGCTCGGGCCCCAAGTTCCAGCGGTACTCATTCTCCGTCAGACCCAGTACCACCACCTCATCACAGGCCTCTACGGCGAGGAGCACCAAAGACAACTTCTACGGTGGTGAGGGAACTATCGCGGCCCTCGAGAACCCCTCACACTTGGCCCCCGAACCACCGCATGAGGGGACCCCAAAGAAACCCAGCATCTTTTGTTTATTTATGCCATGCACTTTGTTTTGCATTCTTTTTTTTACCGAGGACCGATCAATCTTTTGTTTATTCGCAGACGCAAAGATTGTGAACGGAAGGCTCATCGAAGTTTTGGACGACGGAAATCATGGCACTTTTTGCCCACGTCCTCCTCGTTACGCGCCCGGTTATCATATTTCCCGAAATGGGCAAGTCCCGAGGGTCAAGAACGCACACAGAGGAGGGGCTACTCCCGACGACAGAGCTTGAATGCACTATGGGGAGAGAGACAAAATGAGCCGTTAGATGGACGGTAAAGCGGAAGGCCCACCCGCCCAACTGAGTAAAGAATAAAGAAAGGGCCCGCCTAGAGCCCGCGCCAAGGCTCGGGAGAGGGGCGGCCAAAGGAGGGGCCAGGGAGAGCCCTGTGCCCAAAAGGGACCAAATAAAAAGAGGGCCTCGGGTGGAGGCCACCTGCGCGCAGGCCGAGATCACAGAAGCGGCGAGCTGCCAACCTGCCAGCCAGCCTGCGCCACCGGTAGGCCACAGGGGTGAGGCGCTCCCAAGGGCTGGCCACACCGAGGCACTTCCAATCAGCGAGGTGGGCGGAGGGTGGCCTGCCGCCGCAGGCCCGGCCCCGTCTTCCCTACTGGCCAGGAGGGGCGCCGCCGATAAGCGTGAGGACGACGTCTGTGTGGACCCGAGGTGGCTAACGCCTCGCTGAAGGATCGCCACTTCCGTTGATATGTCCAAGCGTGGAACGCCGACTCCTGGGGCGATAAACTTTGTGGAACTCCCAATTTTGCCTTGGAGGGCCAAAAGATTATCCTCTCATATATTAAAAATTCAATTTTTCCCGAGGCTTTTTAATAACTTGTACCGACACTGTTTTTCCTCGTGCAAGTGGGGCCTCGGGGTGGCGTGCACAACAAGGCGTGGAAGCAGCTAAGCGCCTCGTGGTTGCCAAAGAGAGGGGCCGAAAGAGGAGAAAAAGATGCCGAGAAGACGAGGGCTTGTGATTGAGGGACTCGCAAGAAGCTTGAGGATCTCACCTTTGAGCGCTAAAGGCACCGGGGAGGATCAAACGGCGGTAGAGAATTTGCGGCGACTATCTTGGGGCGGCCTTGAGTGCTTAGAGAGGTGGGCCCGAGGGTTGCTGAGGACAAAGCCAAAGGCCGACCTTGGGCTGGGCAAGGCTGCGGGAGAGCAGGCTGCGCCGGCAAGCTGAAGCCACTTACATACTAGCCCGCGGCCCAGCAAAAGCGGCTTCAAAAGGCGAGGAAGATCTGGGGCGTTACGAAAAGAGTGCGAGAAGAAGCCGAGAAGTGGCGGCGTTCAGGATACAGAGACTTAGCCCGCGTCGATTGCTTCCCCTCGGCAGCGTGCTCTTGAGGGTGGGCGCTGCGGTGCTCCTCCAGAATCGCGAGGCAGGTAATCTGGCCGGTCCCCGAGCCTCAAATCCCAGAGATGCCAGTGGATGACTTCGATGAGGCCGAGGAGTCGAATGAGCCGGACGCCTCTACCGAGGACCCTCAATCCGAGCCGGTTGCTTAGGCCTATGGTTTTTTTTTTTTTTAAAGGCTGGCGCCGAACTGTTTAAGGCACATGCGAAGTCTTCGGATTTTTGTAATTAACACAAGTATTCTGGGGGCTTGGCACCGAACGATGCACCACTGCCGAGCCCCTTGTTTTGCTATAACTAAATGAATGCCCTTTGTTTGAATGGATTGTTTCGTTGAATTAAATTCTTCTTTTTTGTTTTAACTGCCAAGTAGATGATAGTTCGTACCGAGCGTAGGATCTTTGCCGAGCCTCAAAATACGTGGTGATCCGAAGCACGTAGTATATAACAGCCCCTTTTCGGGAGGGAACAAAGCACGTGTTTCCTGCCGAAGATAAGTGGCCAAGAGACGTGTTTGATGATCGCAAGACTTGGTAGTTCAAAACCCAAGGACCTGTAAATAGCCAAGATTAAAAGACCATCCGTTCGTTCAATCGAGGACGGGCGTTCCGAGATCAAAGGGCTCGGCCTAGGTGGGGACTGGCTTCGGCAGCCCCCGATTTCGGATCGAAGCCAAACACTAAGCAGTGTAGGCCTCCCGAGCCTGTAGTGGTAGGGGTGGGGGTGACAGCAAGGCCTGGTAGTTCAACCCAAGGCCTTGCAGTACGCAGCACCCGAAACCAATCGGTCTTCCGTTCGCTCAATCGAGGACGGGCGTTTCGAGATCAGAGGGCTCGGCCTAGGTGGGGACTGGCTTCGGCAGCCCCCGATTTCGGACCTAAGCTGAGGCCCCCGCAATTTACTTGAGATCAAATGGTCTTCGTTCATTTCCCAATCGAGGGCCAGGCGTTTTCTTGAACACATAGAGGTCCTCGTGAGAACGCAGCGGGCATTGTGAGAACAAAGGATCTCGAGAGATGTGTGAGAGCAAAGAGTTAATCATTTAAAACGCGTCCCGCTCGGTATACAAAAGCTCACTAAAGGCGGGGGATGAGTGAATTAAAAGAAATTCGGACTACGCGTAAAACTTTCTGAGTTTTGAAGCGTTCCAGGGGTTGCCAACGGCCGTTCCGTTCATATCGGCAAGCTTATAAGCCCCATAACCGGCTTTGGCCGTGATCCGGAACGGACCCTCCCAGTTAGGCATGAATTTTTTCTTGTTTTTCTTCTGGACCACCTCCCGAAGGACGAGGTCATCAACACTGAAGGGGCGCATCCTGACGTTTTTGTTGTAACCTCGGGCCACTTCTTGTTGGTAAGCAGCATACCTAAGATTCGCATCGTCTCGAAGATCCTCGACGTGGTTCAGCTCGGAGGCAATGTGTTCGTCGTTAGTGGCGGGGTGGAATGCCTCAGTGCGCTGCATTGGAGCGGTGGCAGCGAGGGGGAGAACCGCCTCCATCCCGTAGGCCATTGAAAAAGGCGTTCGGCCCGTACCTCGCCGCGGGGTGGTGCGATAGCCCCAGAGGACCTTAGGGAGCTCCTCGACCCATTTCCCTCACTTATTGGTCAGCCGCCTCTTAAGGCCGGCGGAGATGGATTTGTTGGAGGCCTCGGCCTGGCCGTTACCCTGAGGGTAGGCCACTGTCGAGTTATAGACGCGGATGTTCTTCTTTTTGCACAATGTCTTGATGGCCTCGGCCACGAATTGGGTCCCATTGTCCGAGACAATGGCATAGGGAACACCAAATCGGAAAATTATGTTTTTCCAGATGAAGTGCTCTTCTTCCGTAGCAGTGATGTGGATGAGGGGTTCTGCCTCAACCCACTTTGTGAAGTAGTCCGTTGCCGTGATAAGGTGCTTGAATCCTCCTGGGGCGGTGGGGAGCACGCCGACGATATCAAGCCCCCACTGAGCAAAAGGCCACGGGCTGGTGACTGGGTTCAGGAAGAGGGTGGGTTGATGGAGGAGGGGAGAGTGCCTCTGGCAGGATCCGCAGTTCTTTACGTAGTCTTGAGCAGACTTCCGCATTTTGGGCCACCAGTATCCCTGGGTCACAGCACGTTCGGCTAGAGACCGTCCTCTTGAGTGGCAACCACTGCTCCCCTCGTGAAGCTCGTGAAGTACCTGAGGGACCTCCTCCTCACGGAATGCAGCAGTGCAGGGCTAATGTAAGAATGCTGATACATGGGGGATTGACGGGTGGCGAGGAGGAAGGGAAGTCACAGGGCCCATTTCTGCATGGCCCCAGTGGGCCCCCCTTCTTGTCCTCGGGAAGCCGCCTGAGTCCGAAGGTAGGCAAGCAGGTGGGTCCATCCGGCTAGGAACCAAAGGAAACAATGCTCATGGCGTCTTCACACCCCGGCTCAAAGGGGAGGCGGGGATGTCGCCAAGGATTACCCAGGTCAGGAGCCCACACCTCACAGACATCTTTGGTGGCGCACCGTCGGCGTGCATCGTTTTATTGTCTTTCGGCCGATATGCCAAAAATCCACCTTCTTGAAGTCCTTTTGCAAGGTCAATACATGGCTAAGGTATTTCATTAATTTTGTCATCACGAGCCGTAGTATTTATTGAGTTAGTTGACTACCAACATGGAATCCGAAGACTTGCAATTCTTCTATCTGCAGGAGTCCGAGGCGTAGCCCATAATGAGAGCCTCGTATTATTCCCGTTGTTGGTGGCGAGGAAGCTCATGCTCGTGCATTGGAGTGGAGAGTGCCCTCGGGGGGACCGCAGTACTATGCCGACACACGCAAAAGAAATTTTTAGCCGTCGACATGCATACCACAGTGCGGTGTAGATACGATGCGTCTGGGTGCAGAATCTTACGGTATTTTGATTTTGCGAAGCGGGATCATGCGGGACACCGTCTCCCTTCCGTTAGTTGCCTCTACGTTCAAGCTTAGGGTGAGCTTCGACACTTGAAGTCAGCGAGCTTGCCCCCCCCTTGATCGTTTGGGGCTCATAGCAGATGTCAAAGTTTGCCAATTCCATCAACCATCTGCAGATCCTGTCTGAGAGATCCGCCCTCCGGAGTACGGCTTTGAGGGGGTATTCAGTGACGACGATGATTGTGTGGCATTGGAAGTAGGGGAGAAGCTTACGCTTTGCCGTGGCAAAGGCTAATGCCAACTTCTCTAGCGGCAAATATCTTTTCTCGACAGGGAGCATGGTCTTGCTGGAATAGTAGATGGCCGGGCCGATTTGGACCCCTCGCCGCACTAGCGCCCGAGCTAGCTAGCGTGCTCGAGAGACCGCGAGGTGCAGTGCAGTCGTCGCCACCGGGGGTGACCAAAAGGGGGGCTCTCGCCATGTACTTCTTGAGCTCGGCAAGGGCCCTGTCACACTCGGGGCTCCATTAGAACGCTCCCTTGCTTGTCTTGATGGACTCGAAGAACGGGCGGCAAGCATCTGAGGACTTGCTAATAAAACGATTGAGGGGCATTTGCGCGCCATCCGGTCGCGTCATTTGTACTTCACGATGGTGGTTGGGGCTCGGAGCCTCTGGATGGTGGTGACCTGATTAGGTCTGCCTCAATCCCCTGCCGAGTGACGAGGTGTCCCAGGAACCTCCCCGAGCCTACTCCGAAGGCACATTTTTCGGCATTCAGCCGTAATTTGTGCGTTCTCAATATTGCGAAAACCTTGCCGAGGTGGCCCAGGTGGTCTTCCCCGAATTTGCTCTTCACCACAATGTCGTCAATGTACGCTTCCATGATGTCCCCGAGCTCCCCCCTGAAACATCTTGAAACCATCCTTTGATAAGTGGCACCAATATTTTTTAAACCGAAGGGCATTACCTGGTAACAATAAATACCCCTCGGCGTGATGAAGGCGGTCTTCTCTACGTCCGCGTCGTCCATGGCTATCTAGTGGTACCCTCAGTTCGCGTCCATAAAGCTTAGCCTGGCATGGCCGGCTGTGGCATCCAACAACTGGTCGATCCGAGGGAGAGGGAAGCAATCCTTCGGGCAAGCATCATTCAGGTTGGTATAGTCCACGCACACCCGCCATTTGCTCGTCTTCTTTTTGACCACCATGGTATTAGCTAGCCAGGTGGGGTATTGTACCTCTCGGATGGCCTCAACTTCAACGAGCTTCTGGACCTCTTCTACCATGGCGTCCGAGTGAATGGTCGAGGACCGCCTTGGTCGCTGCACCACTGGTTTCCTTGCCGGGTCGACGTTGAGTTTATGCGTGATAAAATCCGGGCTTACACCTGGCATTTCGTAGGGAGTCCAGGCGAAGACCTCGATGTTGTCTTTGAGAAAGCAAATCAGGTCGTCCCGCTCGGAGTTCGAGAGCTCGAAGCCGACCATGAAATTTTTATTATACCATCCTCGTTGATTGGTACTTTGAGGAGGTCTTCCACGGCCTTCTCTTCGGCCGAGGAGCCTACATCGTCGAGGACGGGGGTTGAGTCCGGCATCTCAACCCATTGGACTTGCCTCGGCAGCCGACTCTCCTTTCTGTCTTTTATGCGGACAGCGTTCACAAAACACTTTCTTGGCGAGGCCTGTCCCGGTTGCCTGCATTATGGTCTCTGCCACCCGGACACCGATGAAGGCGGGCCTTGATGGAGAGGGAAGGCTGATTACCTTCGTAGATTGGAGCCACCCCCCAAATATGACATTATAGGGGCTCCGGGGAGTCCACGGCAAGTGAAGTCCCGACCTCTGGCGCCTTGACCCCCTTAAGCCGGGAGGGTGATGCTCCCAGGGGTACACGGGGGGTCCAGCGAATCCTACGAGGTATCGAGGGGGTTGACTCATCAGCGTCCAGATCCCTATGGCCTTGAAGGCGAGGAAATAAAGGATCGCGGGCTCCCACGTCGACCGATTATTCTTCAAAGCGTCCATGTGGTCGATCTCAGCTTCAATACAGGGAGGGCATCCTGCGTGGGGGAGTTAATAGTCCCTCAAGTCCCGGACTTCGATGAAGGAGATCGTGTGGGATTACGGCTCCCGAACTTAAAGCGGGGGTTCGCCAATGAGCACTGCGGCCCAGCTCGTCACACGCACCCGACTCGGTTACGTTGCCTTCGGCCAAGTCTCTGGCGGCCGAGCCATGGATATGTAACAGCGACCCGCCCGGCTCTCGGCGCCCACTATCGCGGCCCGGGCGGCCGGGGGAGGCGGGGAGGCAGGAGGCTCCCCGAGGGAGTGGCATCTTGGCGCCTGTCGATCCACTGCGTCTAGTGCGTCCCCTCGGTCACCCGGCCGTTCAAATGTGCTTTGAATAGTGCACTTTGTGCGTATAGTGCCACTGCCTGCGTTGTGGTAGGAACATCACGCCCCTCTGGGTACGATTCAGGCCCATCTTTTCTCGGGCAGACGAACCACCTTAGGCCAATCTCCATTGGCGGTCGCATGGGTGGGAGGGTGAATACGGTGGTCCGACCCGCGTAATCATTAATGGATTCAGGGAGGTCTCGGCCACCCTCGGATTAATTTGCCCCTTCGTTACCGTCCGGTTAGAGTTGTCTCGGTAGCATAGCTGCTACCCCCCTCTAACGGTTCGCTCTCCTTCCCTCCTTTCTTGACATCATTGACCTGCCTTTTCCCCTCTTTTCAGGACGCTTCTGGTGCTATTCCCCTTGGAAGCCTTATTAACAAAGAACTCTTCCAGCTCTTGGTACCTATCCACGGTACGCATCAATTCGGTCATGTCTCTTGGGGGGTGCACCATGAGGTCTTTGAAGAGGTCCGAGGTGTCTTCCAAGCCATTTTTGAAAGAAGTGGCCGCCACCTTTTGGTCACAGTTCTCTACCATGTTGTACACCTCCCAATAGCGGGCAATGTACTCTTTGAGAGTCTCGTCTATCCCTCTCTTCATGTTTACTACTGGCCGGCGTCTTGGTTTGTGTCTTTGCTTTCGTCCACAAAAAGGCGTGAATGCGGCGCTCAGTCGTCAAAGTTGGCCACCGATCCTGGTGCCAGCTGACTGTACCACATGAAGGCAGTTGACCCGAGGCTCATGGAGAACGTCTTGCACATGAGAGTGTCACTATGCCCATAGAGCTCGGAGACTAAACGGTACTGCTGTATGTGTGTGGTAGCATCGGTGCGAGATCGTATTTGTCAAACTTTGGGATTTTAAAACCCACAGAAAATTTGCCTTTGCGACCTGCGTCCACGAAAAGCGATAAGCAGCTCTTTCCGGTAGAAGCGGGTGGCCGAGGATGGGAGTTGAAGGTTGACGGCCATCACGGTATACCCCGCAAGGTTTCTTGGAGGGGACCCCACGTGGATGACGAGCCTCATGATCACCAATCTGCAAGTTGCTTCGTTCGGACGAATGCCTCTTGGTGCGATTCTCCCGTACTGTGTGTGCATCGTCTCTCAGGCGTTGTTGTCCTTCCCCATCTTCGGGGATGGTATACACGCGTGTCCCCCGTCCGAGTATTGACGAGCATTATGCTTCCGCCCTGATGGCGGAGTTCATACCATTCCCCCTAGCCGAGGCCTGGGTCCCGGTTGTGGCGTTTGTTTCCTATTGAAGTGGCCTTCGGGACATCAACCCTTCTGCGATGGCTCCTCCGGTCGTTCTCGGGGGCAACTTCCCTAGCACCCTGTTTGCCCGCCGAAATACTGGGGCGGCGAGAAACCACTCGTTCATCGGACCTGCTCTGGCGACGATTATCCCTGCGGTTCGCCCGTCCCGAATTTTGCCTCCTCCGGCGCTTAAACTAGCGGTGGCGGTTGCCGAACCGCACACCTGTTGGGTCCCTTGGCCCCGCCGAGCGCCCGAGTCCTACGCCTTTCGAGGTTGTGGCGCTATCCTCAATTTTCGGTTCGTCCCGTAAAGGAGTTTGTTGGTTTTGAGAGGAACCGCCCACGGAGGTTGGAATTATCCCGCGGCCTCCTTGGCTGTGAGGACCGAAGGCGTTCCTCGGTATGTCAATCGATGATCCCGGCGGGAGAACACGAGCCCTCTCCCTTCACCTGGAGTGCTCGGGAGGAAGTTTCCTTGTTGGGTCAGATCCGTCGCCGGATTAGATGTAGTAGGCGGATTTGTTCTAACTGCGTCCGAGCCAACCTTCTTTTTCCTTAGTAGCGCCATTTTGCTCTCGATAGTGGAGGAGGAGAGGAAAATTTTTCCCTCACGGCCCGGGGGTAACGAGGTTGGCCAAGGTGGGCGTCCCGTTCATCTTTGAAAGGGCGTTGTCGGTCGGCGTTCTTGGGGCCGGCAAACGTGGGGCCTCCACCGTAACCGGGTCCGGCCCCTGTTGAGGTCGGGGTGAGTGTAAGTCCCAAGCCACTCCTAGCCTGATGGTACCCACCGCGACCGGAGCTGTCGATGAGCCCTCCGGCGGCGTCGAACGCGTCCATCCCCAAAGTAAGATCAGCCATCTCTACGGTAGCTTTAGGAGGTGCGAAGGAGGTTTTGAACAGGAGTGAAGAACCACCACCAAAAGAAGAGACTAAGAGAGAGCTAAGTCTGCCGTCCCTGTCCCCAGCGGAGTCGCCAATTGTGGGGGGATGCTTCACCAAATGACCTCCTTGGACCGCTGAGGCAGCCACGGTGAGGGAGGAGGCTCCGATTGACCTTCACGGTGAACCACTGGTGGCGTGGGGAAGGTGGGCAGCACTCTTGAGATGCAGCGGAGGATACACACAAGGAACAACCACGTTAGCGCCTGGCCCGGACGGTGGTTGTCCGGGGAGACACTCCGATGGCTATGTAAGTGACGGGAAGAGTTACAAAAGGGAGATCTAGAGAGAGGAAGTGCAGCTGAAAAGCCAAACGTAGAGAGAGAGATTTTGAATTTACTTGTTTCTCCTCCTTCACGGAGGTGCGAGGGAGGGAGTATTTCCTAGGCAAAGGGATCGCGTGCCCTTACGCATCGAGAGAGAGGACCTCCATGGCGCCCGATATTTGTCCACTGCGCGGGTGCATAGATATCACTGCCGGGGAAAGTGGTGCTCACGTATTTGTTCCGCTTCGAGGTAGTAACCTACTCTGCCGGTGTCCTCGCCCAGACTAGTCCTCACTTTGCGTATTAGCTGTGTGGAGTTAATGGCACGCCCACACCTGAGCAAGTGGGGTGAGCAAGTGGGATGGTCAAGACCATTAATGAGCCACCGTGGTCGCCGAGGTGTCTCAATCGAGCCCACCAGGCACTATGGTAATCGGCGCGGCAGTCCTGCGTACATAGAAATAAAGCGGACTGGGTGGGAACTCCCACCGAAGCGCTCCGCTGCGTCCCCTCAAATGATGCTCTTTGGGTATAACCGAGCCCCGAGGCACGGGCCTACCGAGAACCTTGTTGAAACTTCCGGTTGCACTGCGGACAATGGTTCCCGCCGAGCCCCATAAACCGAGCCCTCGGTCCGGCGGCACGCGTGGTCCACCGTGATGCGGGAGGATGGCCCTCCGCCCCCAATTTTTACATTCGCACCCGTGACAACCAAACACATAACTCAAAGATATACGTGGAAAACCATTAAATGGGTAAAATTACCACAGGAATGAATCAAAACACTATACTCAACATGTACTTATAAGCAATATTATCCTACGATTAGAACTACTTGATGAATTTACATTCAGTACCACACCCAATATATGCTTTGATCGCCGCTACCTTGAATCCATAAGCCTTCCTTTTGCCTCTCAAAAATTCACCAATTGACTTTGTATTGTCTAGAAATCTTCCTTAGAGCTTTTTCTCAAATAGATTAAAAACGATATTGAAACCTCTTGGAGATCAATGTCTTTCTCGCACAATGATCTATAGACCACTTACTTACTCCAAGATTCAAAACGAAAACCCTCTTGAATGTTTCTCTCCTTGAACAACTCGTTTGGGGCTTGGTTACATCCAAACCCTAACTGAAGATATATTTATATATAGTAGCTGAAAATCGTCAAACCTGCTCGAGCAAGGAGCAACTTTTTTATCTGAAACTTTTGGCCAAGGGTTGCTTGAGAAAATTCGGTAGATATTGGACCAACTTCGTTCCTTCCGAAAACATTTGACTAATTACTACCACACTCTTAAACATTACATAAAGAGATGATTCATTTTCATAACCTAACTACAAGAAAATGCACCAGTGGCGACCAGATTGCCGACGCAATGTATTTTTTGTTGGCAAAAAAGTAGTTTGTGTCGATCTATACAAGCTTTTTGGCAACAGAATTAAATGTGTTGGCAATGTAGTCAACGAAACCAAGGTTGGCGGGAAATATTTGCTGACGAAAGTTTTTTTCTAGCGATGAAATCTGCATCGGCGAAAGTTGAATATTTTGGCGACGATATTTTTGTGTCGTTGGTAGTCCTAAAGGGGAACCTTTGGCAACAGAATGTGCATCGGCAAAAGTTTAACTTTCGCCAATGACATCTTTCTGTCGGCAATGATTTCTATATAATATATGTATATATGGAGTACTATACAATATACAGAACTTAACCAAATGATTTCTGTCAAAAAAAATCAAAAATTCAAAATTTTAAATAAATGTATAATGTATATGTTATTTGATTCTATATGTGTGTGTGTTAAAATACGAATCTCATAATTCTCAGCTATATTTTGATGATCCGAACTGGTCTATGTGTTTAAAACAAATTTTTAAGGGTATTCACGAGGAATCAACAACAAAAATGATCAAGAAAGGCTTAACCCGGGTAGTTTTTCATGATTATGTATATATATAGTAATAGCCTTTCAAAAAAGTGGGGAGTGATTTTCACACTTCCCTTTTTATGTCGACACTCTACTTTTTGTTTTTTATTATTAAAAATGTATTACTTTTTTGCTAAAAGATAAAAATAAAATAAAAAGCGTGTGGATATATATATATATATATATATATATATGTATATAAAGGGAGTGTGAAAATCAATTTCTAAAAACAACTATATAATATTTATATACATAGTATATTATACAATTTATAGAGTACATAATATAAGTACACATATACACTAACTATAAGTATGTATATTATATCTAGTGTTTTTATTCCGTATATGTAGGTTATATATTAGATATTAGAATAATATCAATATAGATTAAGTTGGTCCAATTGGTAGACACATGATAATATAGAGTCAGTTACTTGAGGTCTTGACTTTGAAACATAGGGCTCTTGAAAGTTCACCACCAACAAATTGTGCGTTTTTTTTAAAAAAATTTTGCCGACTCTAAAATCTCGTCGGCAAAAGTGTTACACTTTATGATTTTAAAACCCCATTTACTGACACACTACCATTTGATTGTCAACGCAAACTCGCATCACTGAAACTATGTTGTTTCTGACACATCATAATTCTCATCTGGGAAACCCTTTCTCGACATATCTACAATGACAACATGTTGACGCAAAAAAATTTATTGTCGAAAACCTTTGCCAATGCAAATGTACTTTTGCCGATGTATTTCGTTGTGTCACTGAATCCGCATTTTCTTGTAGTGATTGTCAGATGGTTGGGTATCAACCTAGTTGATATTCTTCCATTCATTGTGATGCCTTCTCTATGGTTCCCTTTAATCTTTGTATTTTCTTTTTAAAAAATAATGAAATTCTCTTTTGCTTTAAAAAAAAAAATTAACGTGATTTTACAAAATTGAGTGGGGGCCAGTGCAAGCTCACCATAGGCCTGTGTGTCAGTCTGCCCTGGGTTGTAACTTGGAAGGTCATGTCTTTTGTAACCACACAATGGTTTTGGTGCATATTAGTCTTCCTTGTAAATTCCCCCAATTTAAGGGTCTTTAATGTATATGATCATTTGTCCATCATATTTAGCTTTACCTAGTTATTGATTATATTTTATTGGTTAAGTAGTGGGAATTTCTTTTACGTTTCAGTAATTCTTTGGAGGATAGAGATTATAAGAACTAATTCTAATTATTTGTATAAAGGTGTTACTGAACGAACAACGCCTCAAAATAATTTTTTGTTATTGATATTTTGTATGAGAGATACTTATATGTACACATCAATCTAATGACCACAAAATTCCATACCTTACATGCATATACCTGAGGATTTTTTTGGATGGTTAAGGGTTTTTGAGCCAGCGTACACACACCTCAATTAATTTTCTTCCTAATTAAGTCAAAGACAATTCTTTCTAGCTAGCTAGAAATGGGAAATTCACAAGGAAGTTATTTTCTTAAAGTCAATCTCAAACCTCAAGTAATTTTGTAGTTGTGTGGAGACTAAACCCAAAAGCCACTAAATACGTACGTACCCAAACTAACCCTAAGGTTGGAATTGGATATCTACGATGCTACAAGCTGTAGGAGGGTCAATCAATTCAATTGGTCTATGAGAAGAAAAGAAAAAAAAAGGTGGGAGCATGTTTGGGTCAAAGACGCTTCAGACGAAGAAGAAGATGGAAGGAATAGTAACAACGAAAGGTAGAGATATCAAGTTGGTTTAAGTGGTTCGACACTTACTCTCCTTAAGTAAGGTCTCAAATTTGAGTTTTGTGAATGGAGAAAACTTATGGTAGGAGAGCTTTACCCCTTTTTGGGCTGACCCGGCTCGAACCAAATTTAGTCAGGCTCTAATAAACTTCCGGATACTGGTGGTTTAGGCCCCAAAAAAAATATATATACTTACATCAGTACATGGAGATACACACACCGACCATTGGAAACGTCAACGCCATTAAATGCAGAAAACCCGGGGTATCTTTTGACAAAGAAGACCAGATACTCATATGTATGTCTTGTCGCTCTCATAAGACTATACATAACAACATGATGTATATATGCATTTTCCATCCCATATATGACCACGTTTATCGACCATAGTTGAATGCAATATGTATTATGGCACATCACACATTCAACTACTGTATACCAGGTTAATCAAATGATCAACGGCGGAGTTAAGAAAAAAATTCTTTTATATGACAATTTCTTAATATTAAATTTGGTTAACTTCTACTGTTTATACAAATGTATTTGGCTACTTAGTAAAATAAATATGGAGATTTTATTGATTCTATGATCAATGCACATGGTATCACAATGCAATAAATAAACAACACTATATTACCAAACTTGAGAGTAAATTTTAATACTTCCTCCTTCCCATTTTACGGAGTATTTGTCTCTAGAATAATATAGTCATAAAAAGTGCTACACCAAAGTAATATAAAAATGTAATATCCAAATATGTGAGCGAGCTTAAATGAGCATTCCCCAAATCCCAAATAAGATAGCTCATTCACTTTCTTGTGAACTGTGATTTTACAGCGTTCTTTTAAACAAAAACAATAATCAACTAGTACACGTACTTCTAGTTACTTCCTCTGTCCCATAAAGTTTGATCACTATGAAACTACGTGCAATTTTTAAGTTAAAAAATAACGTACTTACGAAAATAATTTTTGAGTCAATATGGATCTTTTTTATAGATCTCATCGAGAACTTTTATACGGTGTAAAAAAAATCAAAAATTATTTTGATAAATACATTATTTTTTAGCTTGAAAATTGCACGTAGTTTCTTAGTGATCAAACCTTATGGGACGGAGGGGTATTTCCTTCTCAAAGCGCTAGGCCTAGCTATCATTTGCCTGAGCCCCTATTCTTCATAAAGTTAGATTAGCTGGCATAGTTTTTTGCAAAAATTTTAACAACTCAGTTGCTAAAATTATCATGATTTTAGTAAGAGTTCAGAATGTGCTAAAATTATGATATTTTAAATCAAAAAATTAATTTCTTTTGTGTATTATTTTAAAAAAAATTTACACTGAATTAAAGTACACAATGAGTGCTTTAATTTGGTGCAAAAAAATCGAAAAATGATACACGGAATCACTTCATTTTTTGATTTCAAAAAATTAATTTTAGCACTTGCTAAACTCATTTACTAAAATCTTAGTTGATTTTAGAACACAAATGTGTTGCTAAAACCTTTTGAAAAACGATGCCTAAGTAGAAACAAACAAATTCCACCGTTTGTTTCGAAATAAACTTTCAAAAAAAAAAAAAAATAGTTTGTATATCATTTAGTACTTGGTCATAATTCCACCCACCTTAAGCAACTCACATATTAATCAGGGCAATTGACTTAGTGAATGTGCAACAATTAATACTCGATCGGTACCGTAAAATTGCGGATTCAAATCATATGGAGAGGTGTTTGAAACCCATTATGATTGCTTGGTATGAAGTTAAAAATATGTTATTCTATCATATGACAAATAAAAAAGTAACTCAAATACTCGCATGCAAAGTTCTTGAAGGTTAGGATAGTAACTTCAACGGATCAATTTGAAAACATGTATATTACATCAAGAAAATTTGATTTCTACCACCAGGGGCTTTTGCATAGTGGTATATGAATAACTCCTAAGTGATTTGGGTGGTTAAGAGGTTCTTGGTTCAAGTCGTGCAGTTAATGTAGCTTAGAACCTTACCCTTTTGCAAAGCCCGGCAATGATCCACTTGGGCAATAAAATCTCTTTGGGTGATTGGTCCCTCACGATATCTGTCTTGAGTCTGAAGTTTTAATGGTCACTCCCAGAGAAGATTATCGTAACCGGTCGTCCAAAATTAATGTTGCAAAGAACAAAAATCATAGTCTTTTGAGTTCGATTATTCTCCTTGTCACAGCAATTCTGAAAGCAACTAAGATAATATATGTATCAAAACAAAGGTCTAACTGTTGGACAAATAGTAAACTCCATGCAAATTGACTTGGTTGTTAGATTAGAGGAATGCGATCGTCAGAACAGGAAACGAATAGTAGTCTTATTTTGAATAATGAAAAGAGGGAATTGGCAGTTGATGACTAAACAGTAGTAATAAAATCAAACTTATGAAAAAGAGAGGAGGATGATATATACATAATTGGGGGCTTCTGAGGTGGTCACTTCTGGTGGAGTTCTTGTCCTGTAAGAAAAAGGGTGTTGCTTAATTGGCGGAGAACTCTATCCCATTGGAGAGAGAGAGAGAGAGATTGGTTGTTGTTCTCTTATTCTTTTCTTTTTTTCCTGCTTTGCTTTTCCCCCTCCGGTCTCCTTTTGGGGAGTAAGGAAATTAATTTTTATTTTCTCTAGCATCTCTCTAGAAAAACTTAATAATTATTCGCCAAGCTCCGCTTTAATTGGCAATCCAAGTATAATATATCCCCTTTCACACCTCAAGCATATCTGCATATTGTGCATTATTCTACCCCTTTAGCTCCTGAGTTTAGTTAAATATGTTTGCTTTTAGTAGTTAAATTTGAATGAACAGATCAAGCATTTATCGATATGCAAATGAGTTGATTTTTTACAGGTAATCTTAAAAACATGTTTTAAACAACTTGAACCGGTCCAATTGTAAGCGTGGAGCTCCAATTATTGTTGTGTCAAATGTTGTGTTATTCGTTGTATCCATGGAACTGCCCTGTATATGAGGGCGGTTCCGTTAACACAACATTTGACACAATTTTTTTTTTTTGAACCTCACACGAATTATCAGAGCTGTTTAATTTGTTTAAAATATATTTTTAAGATTACTTGTAGAAAATCAACTCATTTGAATATTGGTAAGGGCTTAATCAGTTCATTTAGTTGATTCCTGTCATATTGTATAAGATAAATTTGAATGAATAGATCATGCATTTATTGATATCCATATGAGTTGATTTTTTACAGGTAATCTTAAAAACATATTTTAAACAACTTGAACGGGTCCAATTGTAAGCTTGAAGCTCCAATTATTGTTGTGTCAAATGTTGTGTTATTCGTTGCGTCCATGGAACCGCCCCGTATATGTATATATATACCTCCCTCTTTTTTATAACGAGAAACTTCTAATTTTTCACTTCATTGTATTAAAGACATACATTGATATGCAAGATTAATTGTAAAAAGTGTTAAATTTTGAAAAAACAATGGAGAGATTATAGAACCAAACCAAACCAAACCAAGTCTTATGTCTCAATCAATTTGGGTCGGCTACATAAATCTTTTTTCTCTATTGAGCTCTGTCAAGTGCTACTTCATCGCTTAAACCTAGTATACTCAGATCTTTGCGTACTACTACATCTAATGTCAATTTGGGCATTCCCCTCCCTTGTGCTCTAGAGAGATTATAAAAAGGGGAAAAAAAAGTTCCAAAGTCAAGCTTTGTAGAAATTACGTAAGGAGTTCTTTAAAAATTACTCAGAAAAGAACTAACTAAGACAAAACCTCGCTTCCTTAATTTTTCTTTTTTCTTTTAACGTTTTACTCTATTTGACAAGGTTTTCAGAGTCTATCTTGAACTAATCTCCAAGATAGATAGAATCTCTCATCTCACACATATAATTGGGTAATTAAAGAACATATATATAAATCCGTATAGTATATAGGAAAAAGAGTGATGAAATTTGAACATTCAATTGAATTGGAAACTATATATGACTTCTTTCCCTAGAGATTTGATGGTTTGTTAAGGGCAGAACTGAAATACATTATTGTACAAAAATATCGCTCACTGTGTGAAATTCGTTGGAAAAGTGAAACTATCTTACCCTGTTATTAGGATCTTGTAATGGATGACAATAGTAGTTGCATACTTATTATTAAATGAGAATATGTATGATAAAGCTGCGTACGTAGCTAGTCTATAATATACTGATGAAAATTTGTCCTCCTTTTCTTTTTTTTTTTTTGAAAAGACATGAAGAGATTCCATCTACTCTCAGATCATGGAACCATTTTGGAGAACAATGCATAAAAATATGGTGGCCCTACACATCAACTTATGCTCTTGGGGGGGAAAATTAAGAATATAAATGAACATCGTCTGTTTGCTTCATGAGTGGGTCCAGTTGCTCACTCAAAGACCACTAGCCAATGTAGCACTATCAGATTATACTTTCATGTTGTATCAGATTCTTTACAACCAAAGATCATCAAAAGGTTTGTGTTGTTCGAGAGAGAAATAACCAAAGCGTTTCGGCATTCATGACACTTACGGCTTGATTGGATGCTGATAAAAGCCGAAATATATATATTTAGACCCTCTAAACTATACTTTTTAGCGAAATTAATTGGACATATGATGCTTGTTTAGTCTCTTTTGTGCTTTCAGGTCTATTATGCTCAATGTCCGAGATTTTGGACAGCATACAAGAGTTAAAGAAGTTTGGGGTTCGAGTGCAAACTGTTTTAAAGTTGGAATGTTGATTTGTTAATGCATAAAGTCCAATGGACCTGGAGTGTAATTAATGCAACAAGCCCTAGCTATATAAGTCATATTATGCCTACTAAACAAATCAGTTTTTGACCGTGGGAAGGAATTTCGGCTATGAATTGTAAACGTGGAATTAGCTTCGGCTGTGGACTTGAATTGGAGAAGCAGTGACCTGTGTACAAAATCCAGTAGTGGCACACGGTGGAAATATATTATAGGGGAAGAATTTGCTGATTCTTGAAATATGGAGATCACTTCAACGTCGTTTGATTCTTTCCTTCCCATGAGTAACTAATTTTTTTTCTTAGGGTGTAGATGAAACCCTAACCGAGTAACCATGTTTTTATGTTGTTTTTGATTATCCAAAAAGATAATTGCACGACTATGGAAATCTTTTTATAGAGCGCTATTATTTATTCCAATCTCATATACATGCTTTCGATTTATTTGTTTGCAAATACATAGTTATGCAATATTATTCTTTGTGCATGGAATTGTGAATTAGGATAGCCTATCTTTTTAGGGAAGGCAATTCGTGCCTAGATTAATTAGTTATAGAATCGAAGACGATTCGTGCCAACCAAAGATAGGTTATGCCCGGTACTCAATTACATGTTATTTTCTTGGCAATTTCGCTAGGGCTTTTAGCTCTTTGCAGGTCATTATCGTTTTGGTAATTGGTTTCCTAAATTAATATAATTACTCGGTTGCAAAGTTAGGGTGGATTCGAAACCCTAAGACCTTTTTCAAATTATTTAATTCATCATCTTTCCTACTTTTAATTATTTAGATAATTTTAGAAATCAAACTCAATTTCTTTTTCTTGAATTAATTTAGAAATCAATTGAAATAGTTGCAGCTTAGCCTTATAATCCCTGAGGACGATACTCGAAATACTTACCACTATTCACTTGAGTAGTAGCAATTGTCCAGTTTAATTAATTATTTTTTGTGTGAAAAACGACCTACCAGATGCCCGTATATAAATGAATGTCGTCTGTTTGCTTCAGATTATACTTTCATGTTGTATCATATTGTTTACAACCAAAGATCATCAAAAGGTTTGTGTTGTTCGGGAGAGAAATAACCAAAGCGTTTCGGCATTCATGACACTTACGGCTTGATTGGATGCCAGGATATAAATGAATGTCGTCTGTTTGCTTCATGAGTGAATCCGGTGGTTGCTCACTCAAAGACCACTAGCCAACGTAGCACTATCCGATTATACTTTCATGTTGTATCAAATTGTTTACAACCAAAGATCATCAAAAGGTTTGTGTTGTTCGAGAGAGAAATAACCAAAGCGTTTCAGCATTCATGACACTTAGGCCCTCCTCAAACACTGTTTGGATAGCATATCAAATTAAAAGCTTAAATCCGATTCCATAGATACATCCTGAAGGGCCAACCCTTTTCGTTTTCATTCTATGTGGGATCGATTTATTCTGCCACCTGTCCAAACATCATAAATCTCAATTTAAATAACAGAAACAGAGTACAAAGATCACACCTCTCGGTGCATCGCTTGGTTAATTGTTAATACTCCTTTTGTCCCATTTTATTTGTTGATTATTTAGTTTGTCTATTTTGTGTCTATTGTCTATATCTTTCAATGTATAATATTTTTTACGATTTCAAGAAACTTTGTATTGTAGAACAAATTGAGATTTATCAAATAAGATACATATTACATATTATTTTGGAGATTCATATTGAAAAATATAGGCAATAGATACAAAAGAAATAATCAACAAACAAAATAGAAAAAAAGAATTAAAAAAATTAAAGTATAGATCGGGTACAAAATACTTCAAGTGAACTAGTGTTGTGTTTCATTATCGGTAGGGTACTAGGGTCACTTTCCTTTAGTCCTTGTAGCTATCTAGATTCACTCATTTTGTGTGTATCTATCATTGTATATGTTCCACATAAAACACCATTTTTAAAGCGTGTAATAAACAAATACTAAGACAATGTGTAGGCATTCGACAATAAAGAACTAAACGATTCATGGGAAAAGATAATTTTATATAAACTGAGTAGACAGGAAGAACTTACCCTGTAGTTCATGCATTTCTTATTAAAAACTATTTGCGCACTACATGCAAGTGACTCCTGATCATATTTCCATGAATGAAACATTCGCTCTTTCGTTATTTGTTTGATGACATTATGTAAAGAAGAATATGTTTCATCTTTTCAAAATTTTCCTTTTCACTTTTCTAGAAGCAGGAGACTACAAATATAGTGGTATATATTTTGAATTAGGCATGCTACTATACCCCCCCCCAAAAAAAAAAAAAAAGAGACTGTGGCCTTAAATATGAGTTTTGTGACACCAAATATGAGATTTTGTGGCTCCAAATATGAGATAGCATACGGTATGCACCCCATACGGATGGATGGCCGAGATTGCACCATGTATGACAGTGGGAATTTGTGCCACCTTTGACCATTGACTATATGAGATTTTGTGACTCCAAATATGAGATTTTGTGGCTCAAAATATCAAATTTTATGGCACCAAATATGAGATTTTATGGCTCCAAATATGAGGTCCGCACCAAGTCCGCATGGATCCAATATGAGATTGTGTAGCTCCAAATATGAGATTTTGTGAAAATATATGAGATTTTGGACTATTCATATGAGTGTGCATGCCATATGCATTTCGTATCTTGGGCCACAAAATCTCATATTTTCAGTCACAAAATCTCATATTGAGTAATTTTTAGAGGGTGTGCATAGTAGCATGACTCATTTCGAATTACTACATTGTTCACAAACTCATCTAAAAGCTTGTATTGTAAGGTAAGAAATTAACAACCGCACGCAAAAAAGATAAACAAGCAATTGAGAAATAAGAAAACGATATACATTGTTCCGACTTAAACAAATCTCTCAATTGTACTCCACGTGGTGTTGGGGAGTTCCACTATGATGAAGAGTAATCATGATTACAATGGAGGCTTCCCTAATGTTCCCTTTTATAGTTGTAAGGAAACACAAAAATGGAAGGAGAGAGAGTACCGGAGAAAAATTTGTTCACCCCTCCCGGAAAAAACATTGTTCACCCCTACAGGAGAAAAACTAACCAAACCATCACAATCTTGCACGTTTCTTTTTTATCCTTTTGTATTGAGTGCATTCATTGCAAAGTGAGCCCTTTATAATTAAGGAGTCCTCATAGATGCTGGCGGCCCGCGCCTCACAATAAGGCCGGGACCATCTGAATTGAGTACAGTCTATAAAAAGGCAAAGCATAGAAAGAGGGATAAAATAAAAAGGATAGATTGTACAACTATTACTCTTTGCCCCTGCTCTAGGTAAGTAAGTAAACCCAAGATGATCCTTCCCAAGATTGTAATTTTTCAAGATTAATGAAACTTAATTTTTTGCCTTGCCAAAAAAAAAAAAAAAGATGATCCTCCCCCCAAAAAAAATTAATACCAAGAAAAGGAGCTTACACGTGAGTTGTGTAGGTACGATGCATGAATAGTGCATCTTAACTTTCCAAAAGCATTGTGTGCAAGTGTATGCATACAAGTAGACGATATGTATTAATATCAGGGCCGGCTTTGAGTTTTATTAGGCTTAAAGCGAATTTTTTTAAATGGGCCCTCAATCTAATTTGCATAATTAAAAATACCTATAAAAAAAAAAAACTTTTGTAGGAAAGTCATTACTACAATCACTTAAGAGCAAAAGTACCCATAAGTGATTAAATTTGCATAATCAAGTTTCTGCGGCGTAGTTTTTTTTCGATTCAACAAAGTATTGATTGGTGGACCATGAGTGGGTTAAGAGAGTTATATGTTTTTTTGAAAATCAAAAACAAAAGAGCACTATAACAAGGATAAAAAAACGAAAGTAGATGGGCAAGAAGGAAAGAAGTTAGTAGGCGACGATATTCTCGAAAATAAATCATTGCTCAGTAGCAATGATCTTTTAGCTTCTTTTTTAAAAATTACAACTGCTTTAGTTTCTCATAATAACAAAATAAGTACCAAATTATATCATGTTTGGGCACTTTCACTTGGGTTTTATTTTTAAATTGGGCTCTTAAAAGACTAATTAACTTTAATTTTTATGTATGCCTAATTACTATATCGACCTATATAATTAGGGGCCCTCAAAATTAATTAAACTTTGGGAGGCTTAAAGCGGTGGCTTTACGAGATTTAGCCTCAAGCCGGCTCTGATTAATATATATGTCAATAAAGTGTAATAGGTTTGCCAATCAAAAAATAATCATTTGTAATAGGTAATGTCCCATAATACTTCAAGGGAGGGGGTACACAATTTTGTGGAGAGGATAGCCAAGCATTGGAACACACAACATATATAGATGTCTTAAGTTCTAGACCACTTGTCACACTAGCAAGCTAGCTAATACTATGGAGTATCAATTTTTGGGTTGGATACAAAAATTTTGAAGCCTGGCTACATACTAGCTACCAAATGGCTATTTGCACTAGCGGAGCCTCATAGGCCTTTTCTCATAAACAAAGAAATTATATTGTGTTTCGTGAACAACACTTAGTGTGGTGTCTTGAATTTCCAAGTGAATCTCTTGAACTCCTCTTGACCCTGGTGAGCGACGAGTGAGCCTCCTTTGGTACTCCTGCACACATAGCACCCAGCGTTAGTGCCCAACTTGGCCGGAGTGTGGCCAGGGAAGGCATTGCGACAGTCTAGTGTGAGATCTGAAGAGATGAAATATCAGAGAGAGAGAACTTATGTAGAGAGAGAAATTGTTGTCTCCCAAGTAGGGTTCTTTTTCTTCCATTATAGAGGCTCCCTAAGTGCAAGGGTAGATCCGTAATCTGACTCGGATGACGTAACCGTGCATCATGAGCCAGATCCGTTATCATTGCATGCACGCGTCCTCAAATGAGATATTGACATGTTGCATAAGCGCTCGGATACCGTCACGCTGACATAGGGACAGCTGGGGCACGCACATGTGCCTTCCCAGATTTGTTACTTGCGTTAACTACCTCGGGTGATGTCATGTACAACATCATCGATATCTCGGATCTCCTTCCGAACCATCTGATCTATCTCGGACAACTTGTCCAGATCTTAATGTAGATGGCGAAACACCCTATTGTCCACAAATGGCGCATTTATTATTTCAACCATCTTGCAGTGCACTAGTCTCAGAGGTCTTTAGTGTACTTATATTTCGATTATTGTTTTGTTCCAATTGCTAGATTAAAATCTTTTTGTTCCAATTGCTAGATTAAAATCTTACCTCTTGTTTGCTTGACTATTTTTTTTTTTTTAAGGAGATGGCATTTGATCGAGTAAGGCATTCATCAATCCACATTCCTACAGAGGCCAAGCAATTCTTCCATGATGACGAGTTTATTGATTTTTGTGTCAATTCACAACCACCATCGCAACATTGATTTTTAGGAGATTGTCTTTTTTGAGGGATGATTAAGTTATTAGAGGATATTTGTTTTTGTTATGAGGATTTGTTGAGGATTTGAAGATAATTTTGGAATGTAATGGCTGGGTTTTTGTTTGGAACACCAAAACGACGTTGTTTTGGTGGGTTGAATTAAGGAGAAACAAGGAAATATAGAGGGCCAAACAACTCTCTTGTCCCTCTAGCAAAATGGACCAAAACTACGTAGTTTTGGGAGGGCAACATGGATGCTGCCCCTAAGGGGCAGCACCACCCCCGAATCCCCCAATGTGCGGCAGCTCTCGGGAGTGCTCCTCCATGACAAAATCACTGCCCATTAGGCCAAGCATCCCCGAGAATGTTGTAAACTCACCTAATTTATTTGTCAAGATCACAAATGACAGCACCCTACTGTCGAAATGAATAAAGGCTTGCAATGAATTTGAGTCGTAGACAATTTGATTATCATTGATAATCCCTTCAGCTACAAAGCTAGTCAAGCAGTCCCTTCCCTCACTCTGATTTTTCCTCCTTCAAATTTTCCTTGATTCCCTCGAACTTTTCCCCAATTCACTTCGTTGCTCTCCAAATATGATTGATCTAGTCTATAAATTGTCAATTTTCTTCGTCCTTGTTCTTCCACAAATAAGAAATGGCTGCCCAGACTTCTAAGGGCCAAGCATGGTGAGGGAAGTGCAATTATTTCCATTTTAATTTCAACTACAAGAGAAGACGATTCACACTTCGAAGTAGATGACATGGCCTTCCATCTCTAAAAGCTCAGTTCATTTGAATAGGATATGATTTGTTGAGGTATGATTTGTTGAGGTATGATTTGTGGATACCTAGGCTACTATGTGTGCTAGTGAGATTTCACTAGTTCGAAAGCAAAGTTTGATCGATCATTACGCGTTTTTTGATGATTAATGAGATTTCACTAGTTCTGAAGTTTGATATATTATTATGCATTTTATGAAGATTAGTGATGTTTCACTAACTATGAAATTTGATCTATTATGATACATTTTTAGGATGATTAGTGAGCTTTCACTAGTTTGAGGAGTTGATAGTTGATTACTTTGTCGATTTTTTAAACTTTCTGTATGAAATTAGAAATTCTTAAAATTAGTGAAATGTCACTCATCTTTTTGATCGCTAGAAATGGTCACGTGGGGTGGTGATCGGGTAGTGGTAAGAGTTGGTTTTTTGAATAGTCGGAGGTGGGGTGGTGATCGGCTCATGGTAGAAGTTAATTTTTTGAATTTTCTGTACAAAATTAGAAATTAAAAAAATTAGTGAAATCTCACTAATTTTTGGGTTGCCGGAAGTGGTCGGACGGATGTGGGTAGTGGCTAGCGCTAGGTAGGAGTTAATTTTATTTGGATCTTCTGTACGAAATTAGAACTTTTAAAAATTAGTGACTTTTTACTAATTTTTTGAGTCGCCAAAAGTGATCAACTGAATGTAGGGTGGTGGTCGGCGTGGAGGCACAACCTGATTTTTTTAAATTTTCTCTACGAAATTAGAACTTTTAAAAATTAGTGACACCTCACTAATTTTTTTGGTTGCCGAAAGTAGTCGGCCAAAGGTGGGGTGGTTGTCGGCCGGAGGTGGGGTGATGATTTTTTTGAATTTTATGCTCAAAATTTAAATTTTTAAAAAATTAGTGATATTTCGCTAATTTTTTTGGTCGCCAAAAGTGTTCGGCCAGAGGTGGGGTAGCGGTCGATCGGAGGCCGGAGGTGGGGTGATGATTTTTTTGAATTTTATGTTCGAAATTTGAATTTTTAAAAATTAGTGACACTTCACTAATTTTTTTGGTCGCCGAAAGCTCTCAGCCAGAGGTGGGGTAGCGGTCGATCGGAGGTGGGGTGATGATTTTTTTGAATTTTATGTTCGAAATTTGAATTTTTAAAAATTAGTGACACTTCACTAATTTTTTTGGTAGCCAGAAGTGGTCAGCCAGAAGTGGAGTAGTGGTTGGCCAGAGGTGGAGTGGTAATTTTTTTTAATTTTATATTCAGATTTGAATTTTTAAAAATTAGTGACTCTTTACTAATTTTTTTTGTCTTTATGTTCGATTGTAAAAGTTTCTTGTCCTTCCTTTTAAAAATAGAAAATGTTGTTTGCTTTTATGTTTAATTGCAAAATATTTTTGTTATTCCCTTTAAAATTATAAATATTTTGAATTTTTGGCTAAGTGACAAAAAAAAAAAAGTTTGGGTGTTCAATTTTCCATTCACCGGCCCTAGAAGGTGAGCCGCCTATACACCCAGTACTATCCAGCCATGAGCGGTGGACCGTATTTGTATGCGTGGCGAAAGGCATGGACGGTCACCGTACTACTGAAGCAGGAACGTGCCTCAATTCATTTAGTACAGCTATGTGTGATTCACATGTGATCTTATGGTCTAATTTTTCAAAAAAATTTAACAACTGAGTTGTTAAAATCATGTTAACTTTAGAAAATAAGTTCACTGAGGACAAAAATCATTGTATTTCAAATAAAAAAATTAAATATTTTTTAAAAATTTCACACCGAATTAAAGTACAAAAGGAGTATTTTAATTTAGTAAGAAAAAAATCGAAAAACGATAGATGAAACCACTTCATTTTTTGATTTCAAAACCATGACTTTAGAACTTGCTAAACTCATTTGCTTATTTTTTTTTGAAAAACTAGCCCTAAAATTTGCTGACAAACAATAGTACTGTGTTACAGGAAAACATCCTAGAAAAATTCCTCGGGTTTTGGGAGTGTATATATTTGGGCATATATATTGGAAAACATGAAACTTGAATTTTTTTTTTGGAAATCTCCCCAAATATGAAATGCGTGGGTGTGATTCACCCAGTATACTATGTGCATAGTACACTCGGTAAATCACACTCACATTTTATTTTCGGGGGAGATTTCGGGGAAAGTTTTAATATTTCGTATCAAACCTTTTATGAATTTAGCGTGATTGTAGCTTTTTTGTTTTAAAAAAAAAAATTAGAAATACTAGAAAAAAATGAGCAATTTGGAGGGAAAGAGAATAAAATTTCTTACCCCAGTATTTCCTTGGTCGGAGCTGCTCATTTCCAAGTCAAAGCGTCAAAGTTGAAAGCCCCAATTGCAAACTCAGTTTAATTGTTAATTAAACAGTTGTTATTGATTAAGTTCCTTGTTGCGGCTTGCATTCTCTCTCAGACAACCCACCTTCTTTTCCCAATTTTCAAACCTATCCACGTAGTTATAAAAAGACCCCCACCTTCTCTATCCTGTTGCAAAAGGAGTATTAATCCAATCTCTCTCTCTCTCTCTCTCTCTCTAAACCATATATCTTTCTCATCTAATCTGATCTGATCATCATCATCATCAATCAAATCAGAGTCTAGCTCCGTTTATATAAAGGAGAAATGGAAGTGCACAACAGCTCTGGTAACGATGATAACAATAATTCTTCCATCCAAATTAGTAGTGGTGAAGAAGAAGAGATGATGATGATGGAGTTGAGGAGAGGTCCTTGGACGGTAGAAGAAGACTACACCCTCATGAATTACATCGCCAAAAATGGTGAAGGCCGCTGGAACTCTCTCGCTACCTCTGCTGGTAATTTCTCTATTTTATACGTACGGAGTACTACGTTTTAACTTAATTTATACTCTTTTGAATACCACATCCCAATTTACACACAGACACAAACACACACTCCAGAAAAAAAAAAAAAAAAAAAACTTTCCCCACATCCCAAATTTGGCAAACCCATTAATTAATTTTGGGGTTGATTCTAATGGCTACTTGGATTTATGGGTAGAATTCTCTAATTTAATTCCTGTCTGTTTTCTTGTCATTAATTCCTCCTCTTATATATTCTCGTTAGAAAATCTATCTATATATCCTGTTGTTTTCTACTCAAGTACTCCATTAATTAACGATAAAGAAGCTATCCAAACAAAAGTAGTATAATTGCACGAACTATATATATGTGGTTCACTTTGTCCAAGTCCGTACAAAATGAATATGACATTAATTAGGATCAACATATATATTCACTTCTATAATTGCAAAACATCATCCGCATCTGGATTTACTACCATTTTTGGGGATTATGATCTAATACTTTATATACTTCAACTTTAACCCGTACTTCTGAAGAGAGAGAGAGAGAGAGAGAGAGAGAAAGAACATAGATCACTCTTTTGATAATTTTATGCTCCTTACATGGAACAAAGACATGTAATCATGAGATGATGTAATTATTGTCAAGCAACAATGTTACATTGATTTATACATGTGCCGGGAGGGTGTAATTGAAATATGATACTAGTTGATATTGCTGCAAGCATCATTCAAGATCTCAATGGATGTGTTCGTTTGGTGGTTTTGGGGTAGTTTTGACATTATTTCATTTTTTTTTACTTTTTTCTCTATCTCTCTCCACTTATTACACCTGATTACATCATCAAAACTAAATTAAACTGTACAACTGAACACAGCTATTATCTTTATCAAGATCGAGTACTGGTTAAAAAGAAAAGATAGAGAATTTGTATGCTTTATTATCACAAAGATTCCTCCCATAATTAACTGGATGAAACATGCGCGCAGGTCTGAAACGAACAGGAAAGAGCTGTAGATTAAGGTGGCTCAACTATTTGCGCCCGGATGTTCGGCGTGGAAATATTACTCTCGAAGAACAACTTCTGATTCTTGAACTTCATTCTCGCTGGGGCAATAGGTAAATACTACTAAGTCACATCTCATAATGTCATGATTAATTATACAATGGATGGGAGAGTTGTGTATCTCAACCATACGATTTACTTGTCCGTTTTGGTTTTCAAGGATTGATTTTCTCAATTATCATTTAATTATTATCTTTATTTTTAAATATTATTTTTATTTTTCTATCTATCTCTCTCAAATTATTAATACTTATTTTTAGATTATTATCTATATATCTTCCTTTAATTATTACAAAAACTAAACTTAAAGTCCAAAGTAAACACAACCGATATGATCTTGTTTTGATTGATTAGATGGAATTGTTTTTGATTGATTTGGCTGGAATTTAACTTTATTTGGAAAAGTTTAGGTGGTCCAAAATTGCACAACACTTACCAGGAAGGACTGACAACGAAATCAAGAATTACTGGCGAACTCGGGTTCAAAAACACGCCAAACAGCTCAAATGTGACGTGAACAGCAAGCAATTCAAGGACACCATGCGCTATCTTTGGATGCCTCGTTTGGTCGAGAGAATTCAAGCAGCCTCCTCCTCTTCAACAACACTCACCGCCGCTACCACCACCTCCACCGCTATCAGCCAAGCAGTAGTTAATCCCCACCTGCCCGTTATTGGACCGATCAACCAGAGTTTCACGCCGGAAAATTCTAGCACGGGGGCTTCTTCAGACTCGTTTGGGTCGACGCAGATTTCACCGGTTTCTGACCTGACTCATGAGTATTACAGTTATCCGGTTAATAACATCCATAACCAGGATTATTATCAAGTTAATCAGATGAGTTACCAAGATTCCCTAACTAGCCCGTCTGATTACTTTAACCAGGGGTTAGGTTTCCAAGCCCTGGAGCTGCATGCGCATAACAACCAGTGGTTTGATGGCGGGGACACAAATGACAATTTATGGAATGCTGAGGACATTTGGTTTTTTCAACAGCAGCTCAACATGTAAACGAAGGACAGAATTGGAGATTAGATACTACTACTTATTAGTATTATCAATTACGTACTAAACACAACAAGAAATTGTTGAACTAGGAGAAATAGGTTTAATTGTGGATTATTAATTATAATTACTTTTATTAGTTTCTGGTTTTTTCTTTATGGTTTGTATTGATTTTTTGGGGAAGGTAAAGTTGTACTTTGGCATTTTTGATTTATAATTCTTTTGAGGGTGACATTTGTAATACTGTTGGTTTTTTTTTTTTTATTTTATACATTACTGTTGATGCCATTATTGGAGGTGCTTCTTAAACTAAAGTTATACACTATAATATTATATTAGTAAAGTAATTGTTTGAAGTGAATAATTGGTTCCACTTTCTTTTACATTCAAGTCATTGTTAATTACTCCATCCGTCTCATAAAGTTTGATCACTACGAAATTACGTGTAATTTTTAAACAAAAAAATAATTTATTTACCAAAATAATTTTTGAATTTTTTTTGCATCGTATAAAAGTTCTCGATGAGATCTATAAAACAAGATTCATATTGATTAAAAAATTATGTTCGTAAGCACATTATTTTTTAATTTGAAAATTATACGTAATTTCATAGTGATCAAACTTTATGAGACGGAGGGAGTAGTTGTTTAGCATATTTATTATTTAAGAGGCATGGAATATTGGAAAAAACCTAGTCTAGTCTATGGGGGCATGAACCTAGCTATGCACTAGTTCTAAAGATTAAGAAGAAAATTAAGGAAAGAAAACACTAGGCTAACAATGATTTAGGGACAATATTGGTTAGTTTTAAATAACTTATCTCCCCAGTAGCTTTTTATTCTAAAGTCTTAAAAGTCATTGGGCAGAAAGTAGGAGTAGTAATCCTTGATCACGTCATGTATGACGTTAACTGAGGCAGGAGGACACGTGAGTGGCTCGTGGGGTCATGTTAATCATACTCCATTAAGCCTAAACATCGCCTTAATTAACAAGTTATGCCGATTTCACCATCATCATCATCATCATGAAACATTTCTTAAAACTCCCATTAAACCAGACAAAGTCTTTTTTTTTTTTTTTCACTTAAGTAGTGTATACGCAAGTAGTATTAATGGGACTTTACCCTTTGTCTTGTGCGTGGAGGTACTTTTCTTTTAACTTGGCTACCACTCTACTTCTAATAAAGTTTTTACTTGTATCTTGTTTAAAATAACTTTACATAATTTAAAGTTAATTTAATTCTGAAATTAACGAGGTACTAATAAGATTAAATTTTGCTTTTGGTAATTGGGGAAGTTTTTGGTTTTATTGGAGAACGAAAACGTGATGGAATAGTGTGAACTGTGGGGGAATGGAGAGAGAGAGAGAGATGGCGGCGGGAATCCTATAAAGTCCGCATGGCATTTAGAGAGAAGCAACCGAAGTGGGGACCCTGTTGAGTAGTGGGGGTGTTCAGGAGATACCACGTGTCCACTTATTAATAGCACTAAAGAAAGAAAGAAAGAAAGCAAGCACAGGCCTAATTTGGCCTAAAAGTTATTTTTGGATTATTGATTTTTTCGGTTTGTTTTTATTTATTTATTTTTTCCATTTCTTTAGTTTAAATTGATATTTTGTGGTTTTACAGATTAAATACCATGAGGCGAATCTGCCAGTATAAAATTATATGGAAAACTCAAATTTTTTAAATAAACCTAAAATAGGTGGATTATTAAACAAATTTCACCTATTTTGACCATAATTTTAGTTTTGGTTTAGATTATAATTATACCTGCGCCGGTAAGTTAATCCGTAAAACCACAAAATCTTGACGAGAAATTAACAAATGGAAAAAAAATTGAATAAAAACAAACCGAAAAAATCAATAATCCAAAAACCAATTTTAGGCCAAATTAGGCCACAGTAGTTGTAGGCCTAAGAGCATCCCAACAGCTTGGGTAAATTTTTGGCAAAAACACCCAGTGAACAGTGTACTTTTTACTCTTTATCTAATCACATCTCTTTCAACACTCTAACAATACTATCTATTTTACCAATTTCCTATTAAAATATTATTATTTTCTTTTTTGTTATTTTCCTCTTCCCAACAGATTAATGCAAAAGGTGAGGAGTCCTGACACAAATATAATAAACTAATGGATTCATTGTGAACAGCTCTTAGCCATACTTACCTAAGCACTGTAGCTAGGGCAATCCTTTCGAGGTGAATACAGAGACTGCTGGAGGACGATTTTCTTGTTTTGCGTAGGTAAAATAACTCAAAATCAAGTTTACGGAGACTGATGTTGTTGCTCTAACAAGGAGTTCATTTACTGGTAGTGGTTAGGCTTTGTAGACCAAAAATGATAGTATGTGAAAGGAAAGACTTGCAAGAAATTACGCAAAGAAAGCTCTGCGGAGCTTAGTACGAAACCCGAACGACTATTTTGAACCGCTCCAAAATTTTAAAAATACATTTTGAGTGAGCCTGCAAAAAATCAGCTTCATCTGATGTGTGTGGATGTTTGATCCAAACTTTTATTTTTGAATGGCTCGGATGAAAAAAGAAAAAATGAAAGTTTGGATCGAACATCTAAACATATCGGATGGAGCTGATTTTTAGTAGGCCTACTCGAAATGTGGTTCATAGACTGAAGCATTGAGCTGCAACCATTGAAGCTCCCTCGGCGCCCTCCTCCTTAATTCCAACGCCACGTATGAGTGAAAGAGTAGTAGTATATTCTACCCCCTCAATTCCATAATATTGGTCCCCTACGAAACTACGTGAAATTTTCAAACTAAAAAATAACGCTTCTATAAAATATTTTTTTGATTTTTTTTTGCACCGTTTAAAAGTTCGCAATTAGATCTGTCAAATAAGAATCATATTGCTGAACAAATTATGTTTATAAGCACATTATTTTTTAGTTTGAAAATTGTACATAATTTCATAGGGGACCAATATTATGAAACAGAAGGAGTAACTATTTTTTTTTTTTGCATTGTCATTTCATGATCAGTACTCAGCATTCATTTGGCGAAAGATTCATTTCTACTTCTCAATTAGTGTCCAACATACTTATCAGGGGATTCAAAAAAAAAAAACACCAAATTTAATCTCCAAAAAACCTTTTACTCTTTCCATCCCAAATTGCTCGTCCCTTTTGAGGAATTCAAATTTTCAAGAAGACAAAATTATTGTCTTAGAGCATCACTAATGATATACTCAAACACAAAAATACTCAAATATGAATATTTTGATACACAAAAGAGGCTCACAATGCTATTTGGATAAATACTAAAAGTTAACAACATTTGTGACAAATACTCAACTTTTGACATTTGGATACTCATAATTACCAATCTTTCTTAATAACCAAATTTTGGGGATCACACCGTATCAAAAGTAACAACATTCTCTTTCTATTTTTCAAATACTTAATTCAAAACTCAATTTTTTGCACTCTCTCCCGAAAATTGAAATTATCAATTTTTAATCTTTACCAAAATATGTTCAAAATTGATCTCATTTTAAACGTATTGTGAATATTTTTTAAATGATAATAATATAATAACAAAATATATGTACAAATTTAAAGTTGTGCCCATTTTATGAAGAAAAAAAATAGAGTGAATCGTATTTTTTTATTATGGACACAAATGAACCATTGTAGAAGGTTAGATACTCAAACTTATAAACCGATTAAATAAATACTCAAATGGTGATGTAACAATATTTGAGTATACCACTAGTTATGGTCTTACAGATCCTGTAAGGACCCGTGTTTTTATATAATTTTCTAGAAATAATGTTGGGGAGGTGTGAGGAAATGAAAATAGAGTAATATAGGGTCAATGTGAAGTTAGTATTGTATTTGGGGTCTTTGTGAGATGCATTATGAACATGAGGGGTGTAAGTGCATAATAGGGGTGTATATATATGTAATGTATGGCTGATTTTGGTCAAAAAATACACTTCTGCCTCTCTAAAAAATTAGACGTCTCTCCTCCTCTTCTCCTCCTCTCAAACTTTCTTCAAAACTCTTCACCAAATCCACCATCCACACTCAAATACTTCAACACCCAACCAAATATTCATCATCTACGCGCAATTTGGAGTTCGGGTTTCTTTGAAATTGCTTGGTGAGGTCTCACTTTGTTTGGAGTTGCAAGAACAAGAGCTAAGGCTTTCACTCTCTCATCCTTGGAGCTAAACCATTGAGGTAGGGAACAATCTTCTACCTCCTCTAATTGTATATTGGTTGAATAATGGCATTGTTGTTGTTCTTGTTCCCAAAATCCTTGTTATACTTATTTTCACGATGGAGGTGAACTTGGGTTGTGATTGAGTTTGGATTTTGTGTGTTTAGTTGATAAATCCATGAATTGATTGTTGATGTGCCCCTCTCTCTTGATTAGTTGTGTTTTGAAACCCCATTTTTGTCTTTGGATTGAAGCCCCATGAATTTGAAACAAGCTGTCAAAATTTCACTCGAGAGGTTTTTGGACCGATCCAAAATTATTTGGATCGATCCAAAACCTTCTGTTGGCTCCCAGACCATTTTGGACCGATCCAAATTTTTTTGGATCGATCCGCATTCCTTTACTTTCGCATGATTTTTTTCCAACCCGGCGGGCACGCCCCGGCCGTCGAACTCCGATTGAGGTGATTCTTGAACCGTTGGAAAGCTCTACGAGTCTACTTTCAAACCCAATTGGTTTCAGATTCATATCCTTTGTATTTTGAGAGAAATGTCCTTTTAACTATCAGTGTGTCGTATTTTTCTCGAAGTTTATAACTCCGTTTTCATGTTTCATTACTTCGGGCCCTCATTGGTCCTTTCAAAGCTTCTCTAATTGACCTTTAAGCTTCGGTAAACTATCTTGGTATATTTTATGCTTTGTCTTGGTTGTCTTGGTTTCTCACGCGCTTGGACACGTGCAAATTTGACTATCACCGACACGTTTTGAGTTTTTAAACTATGTGAATTACATGGATGTTTTAGACACTTGTGAAAGGGTATTGTGATGCATTAATTGACTTGGGACATTAAGTTAACTTATTAATTGATAAGTGGAAATGTAAATGTGAAATGCATGACACGAGGGCCGAAAGGGTATGCCCGGAGTGACACGAGGCCCGATAGGGTATGCCCGGAGTGATACGGGGCCTTTAATGGTATGCCCGGAGTGACACGGGGCCTATATGGCATGCTCGGAGAATAAACAAATGATTCAAAAGAATAAGATACATATGATAAATGTAAATGATACTTGGGTTATTTTTAGACATTTTGGGTATTTGTGAAGTATTGTGAATGAAATGTTTGTGTAAATGACTGATTTTGGAGGGAAATGAATCCACGACACGAAATGTAATGGTTATGAGGAATCTTATGGATATTTTGGTTCCACTAGATCTTTGTGGTATCTCCTAGACACCTCGTCATCGAATACATTTATCTCGGTCCATCTTAGCTTATTCATTCACGTGCATCTTTCAATCTCTATACCCTTAGTGTTGGTAGAAATGTTTCCTACGAGCTAGTGAGTTCACCCTATCTTTCCCAGGTACCCAGTATGGAGCATGAGATCGGATGCTTGGAGTGTGATTGCATGCCATGAAGATTTTACAATTTCGAAGTTATTTTCTCATCTTCATATTAAGTACATTTTTGGAAGATGATATAGTAACTCTAATTCCTCCAAGCTTTTGACTATTTCAACTTGTGTAATAACTTTAAAACTTTTGTTATTTTTGCATTGGTAGGGATACCCTTGAGCAGAAGCTCATTGTATTTCGACTTTGACTTCCTATGGGAAATTGTTTGACTTTTATTGACCCTACGTGAATTTTAATTGTATTTGGCTTATTGAAATTGAGGGCGTGACAGATCCAAATGTATCCTTCAAAACTGTGAAGTTTATTGAGTAGTTTTAAAAAAAAATTCAATAGCGATCTAAAAAAATATGCAATATGGATCTTGTTTAGTAGATCTCAATTAGTTGTTTTACATAAAAATTTAAAAATCATGAAAAACATTATATACTAAAAGATATAAACAATTTAAGAAATCACACGAATTTCAAAAACTATGAAATAAATTGGGAGGGAAAGAGTACTTTTAAGGATAAAATTGGAAGTTTGACATATTTTGATAATTGTTTTTACAAATAGGACTAATATTTTGGGACATTCCAAAATAATAAAAAAAAAGGATTAGCAATTTGAGACGGAGGGCGTATAAATTAGCAAGTCACTTTTTCAAAAATTCATATAATCAGACTCTCTATTATAACATTATTATATTAAACTATTCTTTATTTCTACCATTACTCTCAAAAAGTAATTTTAAAAAATGAACAATGTGTGAATAGTGCATGAACAGTGTGTGAATAGTACACTGATGAGTAAATAGTGCTACACCAAATTTGGTGCGATATTATAACAAAAGTAGAAGTTTAACAAATTTGATGAGCCTAATTTTGACTTATTTTAGGAATTTGATTCTCTACTTTTACTCAAGAGTTACCAAATGGGAATGCTCTTAATGCATATACTGTAAATTGGAGTACTGTTTGAAATCAATTCAATTGTCTATCTGCGGATAATTCATTTATATTCTGAACAAACAGAAACTATACTAGTACGAGGGAAGGTTACTGTACTTTTGTATACTTTTTTTTTTTTTTTTTTTGGGGAGTTATACTATATGTGTGTGTATGCACGCGGTTAACGTTTGTACAGCTGGACTCCACCATTCTCAATCGAAGAAATTAGAGAAATCTTTCGTCCACGTCGTTTTACTTCCTTTTTTATCTTAATTTTCTTCCTAAATCTTTCCTTTTCCGAAGTGTATTTGGTGTATCCCACTGCAGGTCACTTTTAAAACAGGGAAAATTCAAAGGAGACTTCTTCATGTCAATGAATGACACCATTAAGATTGTCCCACGTGGTAATTCCGAGTTCCATCTTAGTAATTCCGATGTTTTTTTATTTTTTGATGGGCATTGATATGATGTGACGTTGTCTGGGCCCCGCGCAAGTTATTACAATAAATTTTTCGTAGAACCCATTTTCAATTGCTATGGGCACGTTAAACTAAGGTTTACATGAAAGAGCTAATTCTTATACGAAAGAATTAGGAAGTGTTCCACTAACTTGTTTTTGTTTTAAAACTACCTTAGTTTTTGTGTTCATGTGATGTATTATGAGAGGATGACCTATCTCGGTTTTTGAAAAAAAATAATTTTTTGAAAAAACTAAGTTAGTGGAACACCCCCTTAGTTTAGTGTGCGTGAATTTTTCTTTTAATTCTCTCTCATTGTTTTTCCCCAATCCTCGTTCTTGTAAATTTTAAAAGCGCAAAATGTTTTTGAAAGATACTAAAATATATTACACTCACAATCCGGTTTAGGCTCCCTAAGATACTTTAATCTGTGTCAAGAAACGTAAGAAATCATGCAAAGAGGTATTTTATTTTCTTTATCCAAAAATTTGAGGTTTTTTGGCAGTGAATTATTGTTATGGGCGGAGGGATTTTTTATTATAAAAAAATACAACTATTTTTTATATTAATTATTTCCAATACCCAAAAAGACACATTTTTATAGGTTAATTATCCATCAACATATTAGGGGGTGTTTCACTAATAAAAAAATAATTTTTTTTCAAAAATTGAGACGGGTCATTCTCTCATAATACATCACATAAAAAAACCCATGAAAAGCCAGTTTATTTTAAAAACACTCTTAGCGGAACACCTTCCCAAAAAGTAAACACTTTCATCTATTAATCACTCATCAATATACTTAATATCAGTAAGTGTTGGCTAACTCATGCAGTAGAGCTTTTGGATGCTCTACACTACATTCCGAGATCAAGTCTCATTTCTACCTCTCCCATGTAATAGATATGACGAAAATACATACATATATATATATATATATATGTAATACCAAAAAAAATACATATGCTTTGAAGAATAAAACTGCTCTTGCAATGAATTTTTTTTTTTTTTTTCTTTTTGTTGCCCGGTGCTGGCACGTGACACCTCCCCACTTCCAAGACTCCATTTGTAGCTGCACTAATGAATTCCCAAATAATTACATCGGGCCCACGTGATAAATGTGACGGGCTAAGTTATTTTCTTTCCCAAAAATATTATAGGTACCTTAAAAATGCACCCCGAATGCACACCAAGTGGTTGTGTAGTGGAAAAAATTTCAGCGTGGAGCCCATTCAAAAATATAAGTGGCTTCCAATTCACCACATTACCCGATGTGCATTTAGAGTGCATTTTTGAGGTACCCATAGCATTGTTATTTTCTTTCCTCTTTAATATGACCATTTCAATCAAGTTGACCCTTGACATTTCATCTTCCCATTTGCACTTTCCTTCTCTTTCATCAGTTGCGTGAAGGTCTGTTTTGAAAGCGATGCCCAAGATGCTTTGGAAGTCCAAAGCCCCTCAGCCACACGTTTCATTGGGCTGATCTCAAAAGTTTTTAATCCTAATCTCTTTTAAATTCTTGGGCATTCCTTGATATGGGTACAATGCCTTTCCAACCCGTAACAAATATAGATAATGCTCTCAAGTTGGTTCCATTATTAGTGACATCATATGTTTTTAGGTTCGTCCATGTGCATGTATATAGGGATTAAAACCACATAATGTGACACTTAATTATGAGAGTTTCGTTCTAAAATGAGGATGCAATTAGGTTAGAGTTAAGTTCAGAAACTAATGTGAGTGATTTTAAGGTAATGTCTCATGCTAAACACGTTTGATCGATGTTGGCTTTGTAATTGGGATTAGCATGAGCAAGGTTAGCTAAATATTATGATTTTGACTTGTAACGTTCTAATTAGGCTTATAGTTGGAAGGTCTTACCCAAATCATTATGATGATTATGAATTCCAACAACGTCATGAATAAATCATGAAGAAAATGTGATCAATTAACCAACCAGCAAAACTCAAATATGATATTTTCATTGTCGTTGCAATAGCTAGAGATACAAAAGTTGACTAATATGAAAATCATTGAATCAGCTGGTTCACGGTATGGATTGCATAACCAGTGGCGTAGCCAGGATTTCATGTGAGTGAGGGCATCGTGGCATAATATTTTAAAACGCATCTAAACATAAGCGGGGGAAAAAAACTAAATATGTGTTGGTGTTTTTTATTTACAATTGACCTCGACAATTATTAATTCATCTTACTTTGTGTATATTGTCAGCGTTCGCTTAAAGACTCTACCTAAGTTCATTTTTAATGGAGAAATTATAGAATTATGATAACTTGCTTAACTATTAGATTCTTAATCTTTATGACAAAAAAATTAAATTAATTATAGTAAAGATCCTTAAGATTTTTTTCAATTTTTATTTCAAAATTAGTAAAACAATGATCAATAAATTTACTCAATTTCTTGTCCCATTTGGAAATAGAAGGAAAAAGAAAAGCATAATAGAAGGGAAAGAAAAAAGCATGATAAAAACCACCACCAAGACTTGAACCCTGGAATTTAAGGAGGGAGGTCAGCACTTGGCCAACTAGACCAAGCAAACCCATTGTCAAAAGTTAGATAATTTTATTATATATAGTAAACTTTTAAACGGGCTGCAAAAAAAAAACAGAGGGTAAAAATCCAGTGTGGTCACGTGCCCACCCTGGTCCTATGGTGGTTCCGCCACTGTGCATAACTACACAAAGAAATTCAGAATAAATTCCAATTGAAGGCGGAGCACGCGCCTTCTTTTAGTGGAAGATCGTGAGGATTCAAAAAGAGCCTGTTGGACAAAGTTTTTGACTAGTCTAGAAGAGTTGAACGAAAAATAAGCCTAAAAATAACATAATTATGTTATGAGGTTGAACCACTACTTGATGGAGCGGTCCACATCCTCTAAAATAGAACGTGGATTCAAGATAATTGCTGGTACCGAAATTTTATGATTAAGGCCTCTTTTGGCTAATAATCCGGATTATGAATTATTAGATTATTCATTTTGTCCTTATTCAATTTTTTTTGCATTTGTTAGTTTTACATCAAGATTTTGTGGTTTTTTTGGACTCCTCTCGATGAGACGAATCTAACAAGTACAAAATTATCGTAAAAACTCAATTTTTTTAATAAAGCCAAAATACTTGGATTATTGGCCAATAATCTAAATATTTTGGCTTTATTCAAAAAAAAATTGTTTGACCATAATTTTGTACTTGTTAGATTCGTCTCGTTGAGAGGAATCCAGAAACCACAAAATCTTGACGCAAAACTAACAAATAATTTTTTTTTAATAAAGACAAAACAAATAATCTAATAATCTATAGTCAGATTATTAGCCAAAACAAGCCTTAAGGATTCATCAGTAAATCGGCAAGCCACATATATGATTTTGACATGTGAGATGCTAATTCGTTAGGATTTACGGTAAGAATTAATGAGTCAATCTTCTTGATCACTATAGTAACGCCATGTTAGGGAGATCGATCGCCCAAATTTTTGCTATCTTACACTTTTCATAAATGATAATCGATTAATTGAACTATGGATCTTGAGGAAAATCACGTAATTAGTATACTTGCATGATGATGTGATGAACTATGGATCAGCTAGTTTTTTTTTTTTTTTTCTTGGGGGAGGAGCTGCCACACCCCAACACCTCCCACTCAACCCAGCCAGCCACCGCATTTCACGTCCTCTCATCTTCGTAACCCTTTCCTCTGCAACCTCCAACCAGATCCGCACTCCAGACCTTGATCTCCACCTTCCTTTCGCCCAGTCCATCGCTTCAGACCACCACAATTCTATTATAAATTTGGGAGAAAAAACAATGAACTGAAATTGAAGTACTTTATTCACTTGAATGAACTGCTTAAATAGAAGATTACAAGTCACAAATTTAGGAAATAACTTGCAGCAGTTTCTGAAAATAAGGAACTAACAATAACAGACTAGTCCCATTACTAATATCACTGCTTATTCTCCTAGAAATCTGGTGATAAAACAAACTCCTAAAGACTAGGACAACCAAAGACTTATTCAAAGTAAATAAACAAACCTAAGTCTTAACACCCTCCCTTAAACTGAGTGCAACTGTCATTCAATTTAGAAAGAGTACTTCACCGGCCCAGCCCCTCCGGCAATCTTGTCCCTCTTAGCTTACTTGTTGCTGAGTATCCTTGCAGCTCCATTTCTCAAAACGGATCTTTCATGGAACAAACACCGAGCAGCCTTCACAGCTTAACGAACACGTTCAATTTGAGAGGCTTTGTGAAAATATTCGCAATTTGATCCACACTTCTGCAGTAGATTAGATCAATAGTACCATCATTTGTAAGATCACGCAAAAAATGATACCGCACATCAATATGTTTACTTCACCCATGTAAAATTGGATTCTTTGAAAGCTTTATTGCTGAAGTGCTATCGAAGCAAACCGGCGTGGGACTATTTTGATGATAGCCCAACTCTTCAAGAAGTCTTCTTAACCAAATTGCTTGAGATGCACACGCTGCAGCAGTGACAAATTCAGCTTCAGTGGTTGACATAGTAACAATCTGTTGCTTTTTTGATGACCAAGAAACAGCCCCCCGACCCCATCATAAATGCATATCCAGATGTGCATCTTCTATCATTTTGATCACCTGCATAGTCACTATCAGTGAAGCCAAATAAACCACAACTTTCATCCTTCTTGTAGAGTATGCCAAAACTAATCGTCCCTTGCAAGTATCGGAGAATTCTTTTGGTTGCAAGGAGATGCAACTCTATAAGAGTTTCCATGTATCTACTTATGAGGCTAACTGCATACGTTATATCTGGTCTTGTTCTAGTCAGATACGTAAGGCTCCCCGCAATTTGCTTGTAGAGAGTTGAGTCAACCTTATTTCCTTCATGGTTTTTGGTAAGCTTCAGTCCAAGCTTGACTGGCGTACCAACTAAATTGCAATTCATCATTCGAAACATGTCCAAAATCTCACAAGCATATTTCTTTTGCGAGATAAAAATCCTGATAGAATTTTGTGCTACCTCATAGCCAAGGAAGTAATGCATTAATCCAAGATCAAACATATCAAATTCGTTCATCATTGGCTGCTTGAAATCATCAAACATAGTAGTACTGTTTCCAGTAAAGATTAAATCGTCAACATATAAGCATACAATTAATGATTCACCAATAGATCCATTTTTAACAAACAAAGTATGCTCATATGGACATTGTTGAAAACCTGACCTTGAAAAATATGCTGCTATGCGGCTGTACCAAGAGCTTGCTTCAGTCCATAAAGAGCCTTCCGTAGCTTGTACACCTTGTTCTCCTTTCCTTGTTGCGCATACCCTTGAGGTTGATCAACATACACGGATTCTTGCAACTCACCATGTAAAAACGCAGATTTCATGTCCAATTGGTAGATAGGCCACGAGTTTTGTGACGCTAATGCAAGCACTAATTGAATGGTATTGTGCCTCGCAACTGGAGCAAAAACCTCTTTGTAGTTGACGTCATACTCTTGCTTATAACCTTTTGCAACTAGGCGAGCTTTGTACTTATCGACTTTCCCTTCCGCATTCAACTTACCCACTTGACACCAATTGACTTTTGTCCACCGGGAAGATCAGTTAATTCCCACGTGTTGTTTTTCTCAATAGCTACAATTTCGGCATCCATAGCTTTCTACCATTTGGGTCTTTGACAGCATCTTGAAATAGAATAGGATCACAGTCTTCAAACATAGCAAAATGAGTAAGTGGGTCATCAGTTTGATCAACTCCACTTACCACATAATCTTGCATCCATGTTGGTCTCCTTTTGCTACGTTTTGGTTGGGACATGGTTGATGATTCAGATTCATCCTCTTCAGGAATTGCTGCAGCTTCACTCCATGAGCTTGGATCGAATGGTTGTTGTACACCAGTTGGTTGATCACCAACTATTGGTTAAGGATGACTTTCTTCTTCATCATCGTCCAAACTCATTGGAATGTGCGGAATAGAATTGTAGGCAACTTCTGCCCACATCTTGTCTTCATTAAAAACAACATTTCGACTGATAATAATCTTCCGAGTGACTGGATTGAACAACTTATACGCCTTGGACTGCTCACTGACCCCAAGAAAGACACACTTTTCCCCTTTATCATCAAGCTTCTTCCTCTTCTTGTCTGGTACATGTGCATAAGTTGTGAACCCAAAAATCCTCAAATGATCCACACTCGGTCTTCTACCACTCCATGCTTCTTCAGGCGTCCTATCTCAAACAGTAACAGTAGGACTTCTGTTCAACAGATGAATACTCCACAAGATTGCCTCAGGCCAAAATCTCTTAGGAAGAGATGACCTATTCAACATACTTTGCACCATATTTAAGATTGTCCGATATTTTCGTTTCAAAACACCATTTTGTTGTGGTGAGTAAGAAGTTGTAAGCTGCCTTTTGATACCATGTAATTCGCAAAAATTTGCAAATTCTTGTGTTCGGAGAATTTTAATAGGCTGCCCAACTTCTTTCTCAACAAAAGCCTTATAATTTTTGAATGCTAAAAAAGCTTCAAATTTTTCTTGCAATAGATAGACCCATGTTTTGCGAGTAAAGTCGTCAATAAAGGTGATGAAGTACCTCTTATTACTGTTAGATGACGGAGTAATGGGACTACATATATTCGAGTACACCAACTCCAAAACCTTCTTGGCCCTCCATACAACTCCCTTTGGAAAAAGATCCTGATGTTGCTTGCTAATGACACACTCTTCACAAACTCGTGAAGGATGATCAATCTGTGGGAGTCCCATAACCATATGCTTTTGTTGCAACAACTTCAAACTAGAGAAGTTCAAATGACCGTAGTGGAAATGCCACAGCCAAGATGCATCTTTCACCATAGCAGAAAAACAAGGAAGTGTATCACTCTGGATATGTACAAGGAACATTCGATTTGCTGTCATACTAACCTGAGTGATCAAACCCTTCCTTGGATCTTGAATGCGGCACATTCCTTCCTTTATCACGATCTCATAACCCTTTTATTGTAGTTACCCCACACTTAACGGATTACTCTTCAAACCTGGGACATAGAATACACTTGATATGGTCTGATGAGCATTCTTTGATGTCGGGATTTGAACACTGCCCTTCCCCATGACAGAGATAGTTGAACCATTTCCAAATTTGATAGATGAACGGTAGGACTCGTCTAATTCAGAGAATATAGACTTGTTCCCACACATGTGATTGCTTGATCATGTGTCCAAGTACCACATGCATTGACGGGTCTCCTTAGCAACATTGCAAGCCATCAGAAGAGAAATTTCATCCTCTTCTCTACAAAATTTGACTTTGCTCCTTTTCCTTTGTGCATCTTGGTTCTATATTTAGAGCGGAAATGACCAAATCTGTTACATCGAAAACATTTGACTTTGAACTTGTCAAATGATTTCAATTCTTGGTCACCACTGCGCTGATCATCCCTTCCTCTACCTTTGCCTTGGTCTTTGTTGTTGGAGCTGCTTCCTCCTTTTCCACGTCTGCAACCCTTCTGTTGCAAAGATGGATTGTTGATCGAGTGTTATAGTTGCAATGCTTGCTCCACCACTTCATGTTGATTTATTAGCTGCTCATGGACATTCAGCGAACTCATCAACTCTTCAATCGAAAGAACATCTAGATCCTTCAATTCTTCAATGGAGCAGACCACATGATCGAACTTCCTGGTTATTGATCGAAGAACCTTCTCAATGACAGTGATGTCTTCCATCTTTTCTCCACTCGATCTCATCTTGTTTTCAATCGACAAAGTTCTGGAGAAAAAATCCTCCACTGACTCTATCGGCTGCATACAAAGAGTCTCAAATTTGGCACGAAGTGCTTGGAGCTGTGCCCGCTTAACCTTTGCATTGCCTCGATACTTTTGCTTCATCGCATCCTAATAAGTGCCCTATATTGTTATTGAAGGGACTTATCTCCCTTATTTTTGTCACTCACGCATGCATTTTATAGCTTTTATACCATTGATATTGCGCATGAGTGTATTTTGGTAGTTTCAGGTAAAATGGGTGAAAAGGAAGATTTTTGACACCATGGTTCAACTAAAGAAGTGCCCAAGTATCCAAGGCCACGTGGTACTCCGCCACCGTGCGCCGAGAGCCAAGAGCGAAGCACCAGAAAAGGCTTGGGGAGACCAAAAGGCGGGGAAATGAACAAAGAAAGAAAGAACAAAAAGGCACAGAGATACCGGTAGCTTGAAAATTGAGATACCGGTATCCCTGAAGAATTTCACATTTTGAACAAAGATACCGGTAGCTAAAAAAATGAGATACCGGTATTCCTAGAACAGAAGGTCAAGATAGGGGAGATACCGGTGGCCGCAAAAATGGGATACCGGTATCCCTGCAAATTTTTTGCACTTTTATAGCCTGTCTAAAATATCTAGTGGCTTTTTTTTAATTATTTGGCACGAATTTTAGGGGCTTTATAAGCCCAAAACTTAGTCTTTTAGGGTTATCACTACCTAAGCTTTCTCTCTCTACCTCCATCTTCCTTCTCTCTAGTTTTTAGGGTAGTTTCTCTTTGATTTAAGGATTTTGTCTTCATTAATGTTGTAAGTGTACTCTTAATCTTTACAAATCTATTGTTTATTTACATTTTCTTCATGTTTCGTATTTCCTTCATATTGCCTTTAATGTTTTGTTTAATCATGTTTGAGTAGTAGTTTAAACTTGGTCATGGGGTGAATATCACTCCATGACTTCAGTATTTCAAAGGCTTCTCACGTTTTTATGGTTATGGTGGGTTTGTGAACCTCTTTGATTGGGTGTAGACAAATCACTTGGCACACACAATGCTTTGAGCTATGCCACTTTAGGTGTTCGACAAAATGTCTAAAAGAGTTTGTTTCCATTTACAAACCTCGTTCTTGTGATAAAGATTAGTTTTCATTGGGTAAGTCATGTTTTATGTACCAAAACTAGGAGTAGTTAACCTTTTTGATCTTGTGTAGGCAAGGGCTTGACTTCTTGCTACACATGATGCTTAGAGTTATGTCACTCCAAGTTGTTTGTAAAAATGCCTCAAAGAATTTATCCCATTGTTAAACCCATTTTCTAGAGCCAAAATGATCTTCATTGTTAAATCTTCCGAGTTAGAGCAAGTGACTTTGTCTCTCACTTGAGTTATAGTTGAGAGCCATTGAATATCCTTAGTCATGGGTGGTATGAACCTCTAAACCTTGCTGCTTTTAATTTATAGTTCAAAGCTTCATTTTCAATCACATTAGAGATACTGGAGAGAATTCCACCAAACAAACTACAAAAACCAATTTGCCGCTTTAAGGCTAAAAACTTTATTCGCAAGTCAACCATCGCGCAAGGTGCATTTGGTCCCTGTGGATTTGACCCGGTCTTACCAGTTATTATGCTACCACCAACCTACCCATACGCTTGGCGCAACACCATCTTTTGCAATATAAGCTAAGGTCGCAAGCATATCCCAAATTTGTTTCAAAGTGTCTTTGGTGAGAATAGTCTCCAGGATTGTGTGATCAATTGTCTGGAATAAGTAGTTCTTTGCCTTCAAGTCCTTCAACTTTAGTTCCTCGTGCTTCATCTTTTGTGCTTCCGTCAATACCGCATCTTTCTCAAGTTCAAAAAAACCTATTTCCACAAGAGGCCAATACTCTTTGGATCTCAGGAAGTTCTCCATCAACATGCTCCAATGATCATAGTGAGCATCAAAGCGCGGTATAATAGGTTGCACAAAATGCTCATTTGCACAATAGTGAGTAGAAAGAGTTTCTGCTCTGTTGGAGATGATCTACTTTAGCTTTTGTTTTTCTATGGCTCTGATACCACTGTTTTAAATTTGAGAGAAAAAACAATTTATTGAAATTGAAGTACTTTATTCACTTGAATGAACTGCTTAAATAGAAGATTACAAGCCACAAATTTAGGAACTAACTTGTAGCAGTTTCTGAAAATAAGGAATTAACAATAACAGGCTAGTCCCATTACTAATATCACTGCTTATTCTCCTAGAAATCTGGTGATAAAACAAACTCCTAAAGACTAGGACAAACAAAGACTTATTCAAAGTAAATAAACAAACCTAAGTCTTAACAAATTCCAGATCCCTTTTCTCCTCTCTCCCTTCCATCCAACCCTCAACCTTTGCCTTCTCCACTAGGATCGTCTATTTTTGATGCAGTGGTGAACTAGGGTGGGGTAACTTGGCTCTCTCACCCCATTGAATAAGTTTTCAAATCCGACGTGGCGGTTTCCGGCAACATCTTTCACGGCTAGGTTTCTTTATTTTTAGTTGTTTTTCTTTTTCATTTTTGTTTTTTTGGTTAATTAGCTATTTTTACTATTTTCGTGGGATCGTATTACCCCCATTTTGTAGGTGGTCGTCGATGATTTCATCTGTGTTTTCTGCTTTAGGTTTGAGCTAGGTGTCCCTTTTTGGGATCCTCTATTATTGAATCGAGGACAGACTCTACGTCGACACCTAGTGTGTATGCTTTTGCAATACATGTCTTGAGCATGAGTGCTCTTTGCAGCTGTTTGTGTCTTAGACTTTGATAGTTTTGGTTCATTCCTATTTTTTGTGATGAAATTTTTGCCTTCATGGCGGTTGCTGAGATGAAATGCCTATTATTAAAAAATATAGATTGGTTACAAAAGCGCCTAAACTTGTTTTAAAAAAATTAAAAAATTAAAAATACGGTCAGAGGTAGTAGTTGACCCTATGGGAAGTACCTCAAATGGAACTTAGACATATTGGATAAATGCCACCTTCTCGTATCATAAATAGATACAAACATGAATTATAATGATCTCAAACAAATTAAGGTGCTAAAAAGAAGAATATCATGATCCGCATCAGATTTTGCTTTCCCTGTTATTTTAATCTAAACAAATTACAACTCATAATCACGTTTTTTTCCCAGAACTCAAGCCTCAACATGTCCGGGTCAACTTAAAGGCACCTATTGTTGAAAAAAAAAACAAATTTAAAGGCACCTCGAATACTCAACTAATCTCTCAAGAACCAATCCCACCATTCTCCAACGGGGTCCACTTAACTATATAATTTGTCAACTATATATATATTTTTTTGTGGTTGTAAGAGTATGTAATTTGACAAGTGACATTTATTGTTATCTACATTAAACAAAGGACTCCACTACGTTTACAAAATGTACACCTACAGAAAATGCACAGAGGTGTTCGGAGACCCACTTGTGGCTTCCGTTTTGGGGAGATATTTGATCAACCACTTACGAACGTCAAATGGAGGTGATTTCTCGCGAAGCCTCTCAGAAATTTATTCTAAGATGGATGAACGGTTCGGATCATCCGTGTGGGACCCACAAGTGGGTGCACAAACACCTCTGTGCTTTTTTTGCACCTATGGGACTGTACCCATAGGTTTTCCATTAAACAAACAAGAAAATAAAATAAAACTCGATCCAAATATTTGAAAGATTGAAACATGACATAGGGAAGGAAAAAAAAAGGGGTCACCAAAAATGAAGCCCCAACCATCATCCTTGTACCACTGATATAGTTTTTTTAGATCGGTACCGCTGATATAGTTTCAACTCACCAAGGTGGTATTACATCGATTGCTCTTGTAAAAGCATCTCTAATTACACGTCATATGTGCTGCTGTAGCATATTATAGCATAGAGTTTTAAGTGAGGTAAAACATATGCTATATTTACAAATAGCCATATGTTGTGTATATAGCACAAGATCTGTAACAACCCGAATTTTCGTAAATAAAAATTTCATTTAAAAGTTTAATTAATTATTTTAAATTTTGGTTTATTGGAATATTTTTCTAATAAAATATTATTTAATTCTTTCGAATAAATAGAATTCTATCCATGTATATGCGCATACGAGGACCGAGTTTAATACCCAAAACCTACCCAACCACCGTCTTTACTCCATCCAACCACCTCGGTACAACCTAGTCTCATCACTTCCCCACCTTGGAACCAAGTTAGAGTTAGAGAGAGAGAGAGAGAGAGAGAGAGAGAGAGAGAGAGAGATGCCGAGAGAGAGCTTGGTAGAGAGGGAGAGTGTGAGTGTGTGCATGAAGTACACTTGCACATGCAAGTTTTATTGCAAGTTCACTTGCACAAGCAAGTTGAGGGTTTAAGGTTGCTACCTAAGCCTACATTTTGTACCCAAACTAGTTAGAATAAGCCTTGTTGTTTTAGGGTTAACCTATGCATACCCACACAATACATGTATTAGAAGACAATCTACACAACCTAGACCTATTATGCTTAACCTTAAGGTGACCATGCAAAAACCTACACAACAAGGAGCATATTTTCCCCCCTACTACTTTCCACCTTGGTTGAATGTACTTTCCCCAAGATTCTTCCTTTGTTTGCAAGTAAATAACCTAGGACCTAACCTAAAACTAGAGTGTGAGGTGTAGCCAACTTGTGTACTTCCCATGTGCACATTTAGTGCACCATTTACACTCCCACATGGAGTGAGGTTCTGCCAACATAGAGAGAGGGAGGCCGAAAGTTTTGAGAGAGGAGAGAGGACTCTCATTTTCTCTATAAATAACCCACCTTTTGCTCATTTGGACCACTTTACACCTTCCTTATATGTATGTCCCTATTATTCCCAACAAACCAACCACTTCTACCACCTTTTAGCCAACTCATTTTAGTTCTAATTAGCTACTTACTAAGTTAATTAGTAAGTAAGCTAGATAGATTAAGGAGCCTCCACACCAAGGTTAGCTTTTCGGCTTCCGGTTTACACCCGGAAAACAAGTTAGTTAACTAAACTAACCTTCTAATTAGTTATTTCTAGACCTATTATGATGTTCTAATAAATTTTCTAAGCACGATTTTAGAGTTTGATTGGGTTAGTTTATGCATGTATTAAGTTATTAAGCATGTTACTTAGTGTTTAAGAAAAATGATTTCATGTTGAGAAATTAACAAGAATGTTAATGAGGTTCTAATTAGACTGGTTCTTCATGAAATTAGAAGTGGGATTAGTAAGATTAAAGTGATTAGAATTTTATTAGAAGTGATTAGAAGATATGTGTTTTTCTATACAAGATTCTAGTGTTATTATGTTAATCTTTCAAGGAAGAATTAGTTATTCATTGTTGATTCAATCAATGGTTATTGTTTAATATGATTTTTCCTAAATAATATATATATGTGCTATATTTAGTGAGAAAATTGTTACTTACTAGAAAGAAAGGATAGTATGTTATAAAAAAAATTGTAAGAAAGTATGGAATTTTCAATAAATAAATGTGAAGAGAGGATTTTTACAAAAGTTTCCTAGAAATGTTTTTACTAAATTATTGTAAGTATAATTTATGGCTTTGATGAAAAACAAAGAAATAAAGAGAGTTGATGAAATTTTCTAGAAAGAAAATTGTGATTTACTAGATATAGGAAGAGATGTCTTATTTGAGTTTATTGGAAAGAGGGTTTTCTAGAAATATAAAGAGTAAATTTTTGGAGAGAGTAAATATTTTTGAAAACCCGTAACTAGTAAAGTTAAATTTTTGATAAGAAATTTCTAGAAAAGAAGTATATGTTTAAATTATTTTAGAGAGAGCAAGTTGACAAGTTTTATTTCTTTTGAAAGAGATAAAAAAAAAAGGTAGAAATGAATTTGAGAGATTTGGAAATATTATTTTGGAGAAAGTTGGTGTAATAAATGTATGATATTATGTGGGACAATTTCTAGAGGAAATATTATATTTTAGAGAGTGAGTGTATTTAATTGTATGATTTTATGTGAGAAATGTCTATTTGGAGAAATATGAATTTTTGAAGAAATTACAGAATATTGCATGGGGCATGATTTGAGCATGTGGCGTTGAGCATGTACACAATACGCTACGACACCAGACTTGAAAATTTTGAATAGCAATTGACGGGAAAATAGAGATGAGAATGAAAATGGATTTTTGAAATGAGAAAGGAGATTTTTGTGAAACGAAATGAAATGAGATTTTTGAGAAATGAAATGAAATGAGATTTGAAAAGGAAATGTGATGAGATGAATTGTTACCACCTCAAGTTCGTGGAGAGAACTTGGAGGAATGGTTTTGATGCGGTAGTGCAGCGAGAGCGCCACTTCCAGTTCCCGGAGAGAACTTGGATGTTTGGGCTAAGCGTGCATAACACACGGTGAACGGACCTCATAAATAGAATGGTTAAGTTCAGTGATATGGGACGGTCGGGACTGTGTCGTGTGAGTCGTAGGGTGGACGGACTGTGCAAACAGGCAGTTAAGTTTGGTGATGCACGACGGCCGGAACCTCGAGCGGAAAAGGTTCGTACCGTCAGCTGAAAAGAGGCGTAAACGGACCAATAACTTTCGAGTGGTGGGAGATATATGAAATTTGAAGAAGAATGCTAAAAGAGGCACTGAATTGAGGAAAAATCGATTTTTGGGAAATTGTCGATAAATGAGTTAAACTTGAGAAACCTGTTAATATTGTTTCGAGAAATGACACGTGACACAATTCTGAGATACTGAAACGAGATATTGTTTTCTGCGCTTGTTTACTCTGATTCGTATAGACACGCATGGTGCATTGTATGATTTTCCCGCTCATAAATTACATGTACTGTTTTTGCACTTATTGTTCTAGAATTGCTACTTAGAAGTTTAGTATAGTGAACTACTGGACTTTGCTCACAGTGTTGCACTCGTGTGACCCTGGCATAATACCATGATGTTGCCTGTGCAACTCGGACGTATTATGTCAAATTATCTAGATGGATAGGGACAATACTGTGGAGACCAGTCCTATGGAGCAGGAAATGCTGCCGGAATGGGGAATGACCCGGCGCAGGAATAGACGTCGACCTAGAACCACCCCGGTTACTATTTAAATAGTGATTAAGGATATTGTAATTTGGATTGAAGTTTAAGGATTAAACTTAATTATGGTTGTAATAATAATATTTAACGTGTCCAAATTTTGGGGGGCGTTACAAGATCTATAGCTACTTTAGCATGACCATTTGTTTCTACTTCTGTCATCACGGAATTTACAAATAACAATTTAAATTGACATTTTTTCAATAAATTAAAGAAATAACATTTTGTGTCATTATGTAATGCTTAATAGAAAATTATATTGTTTTGCTTTCTCGTATTATGATTGTTACTCGAAAAATTATTTAAGTGTTGTACTTGCAAAGCACAATTTTTGGACTGGGCCGGCGGCTCTAATTACAGATCAACTTGTTCATTATCTCTCCTTGTGTGGATGCATGCATTGTCAAGCTACAACCTCACAATGAACAAATTAACGTTATATAATACAGAAGTAGTATTTCATGCCCAGATATAAATTAAAGTCGTTTGGGGATGTAATAGCTAGTTCTTACTAGTAATATTGGGCATGTTAGGTTTACAGCTTTGCTCCAGTTTTGGGGCATTTCTATTTTGCTGACATCATCATTTTTCTCACTTTTCTCTCTATCTCTCTCCACTTATTACACCTGCTTACATTATCAAAACTAAACTAAAACTATTAACCGAACATAGCCATTAAGTCTTCCGATCCATTCCGAATTACTTTGTCTAGCCTCCAGCTACCACCCAAAATCATAAAACAAAAAATAATCAGTTTTATGTGAAAGTTGTACGAAGCTTGATAAAAACGTACGCTAGCTAAATCTTCCATGTTGGGGTGTACTATTAATTAATCGGACATTTACCATCAGGTCACCCTTGAATCCCATAATTACCATCAGATCAAGTTCAACTCTGAAAAATTCTCATCAAGTAAAAAAGATACCATATAAAAGTACCTAAACTATTAAAACTCAATAATAGGAAAGTGCACCCTAAACCTAAACTTTATGATACCCTAGGTACGTTATGACTAAGGTGCCATTATGACTAGGGTACCCTATGACTAGAGTTCCCTAGAAAAGTGCCTAAAATCATAGGGTACTTTATGAAAGTGTCTAAACCACTAAAACCATATAATAGGAAAATACACCCTAAACCTAAACTCTAGGGTACCCCTATGACCAGGATATCCTATGAAAGTGCCTAAAATCCTAAGGTATTTTATGAAAGTGCCTAAACCACTAAAACAGTATAATAAGAAAGTGCATCCTTAACCTAAACTCCAAAAAAGAGTGACTTATCTTAGGGGTAATTAAAAAAAAATGACTTACCTTAGTGGTAATTAGACATCTCTTTTCTAGACATAAAGGTAATAATCTCTTAATTCAACCTGCAGAACCCAAATACTATTAATCCTAAATTCTGCCAAATACAGTACTTAAATTGTTTAACACCATCTTGATCGATCGGGTTAAAAATATATACCGGCGAAATCATCATCACAACTAGTGAAGAGGTAATTAATATTACGCGATCGAGAGCCACGTACGTCCGGTCCGATTGGGTCAACCTTGCGTAAACAATTCTCAACACATCTTTCACTTAGTGGATCATTCAACGATAACTTTAAGGCCAATTGGTACTGACAGGGAAAGAAAGAAAGAGTGGATAATTGGCTTAACGATCGAGTTCCAAGCACTAATAATAAAGGAGTAAACAATTGGTTATTTTGGAGCCTATTACCTTTGACTACGTACAACTCAATTCTAGAAGTGTATTAGTAATAATTTTTTTGGAAACAGGGTTCAACCCCTTTTAGTTTAATTTATATTGTAATCAAGTGGATTTTATTGGTAAATTAAACCGGTTAATATTGCACGAGGTTTTATCACTTATGGAATTTTTAATTATGTTGGCGAATACGGTCGCATTCATGAGGATGTTTTGCTTGACTTGTTAAAAAGAAAAATCCTTATAAATTTCCCAAGCGGAATTTCTTTTGGGTTTTCTTTCTGCTATGCTATAGTGATCAAGAAATGGAGTGTTCAAGAAGTAACGGACTTAATATATATTTTGGGGCCACGGGAGAGTTTGCCCCGTTGTTAATTTCAGGGCCTCAGAATTATTTGAGGTGCAAGAAAATTGGCCCGAACATTTACCCTTAGAATCAGAGGTGCATGTCTTATAGTATAATAATGAAGGAATAGATTTTTCATTAGTAGCTAAAATATGGGCCTTCTAACCCTTCACAAAAGTTAATAAGGAAATGAAAACTAGGCCCTTTGCCAACCGGAAATGTTTGGTGAATGAAGTAGTGAAGCATGTGCTTAGATGGCTGAATAGCCCAAATCACTGATGGATTGTTAAGCCTACCCTAACAAGTTTGAAGCCCAAATTAGTGGGCCTGCGGATTGTCTCTACAATCCGAGTTTTACTACTTTGAAGCCTCGTCGGATTGTAGGCCGAGTGTGTAAAGAAGGGTTGAAAGCAGCCCAGCCCATTCAAGGTAACTACTACTACTTCGCACTTTTTGAATACGAAAAATAGATACGTCAAAATTTAAAGCAAAAGGGCGTTACGTGACTGCTAATAATTATATTGTCCTTCAAGATAAAAACATACTCAATAAGTCTACATACCCAGAAATTTAATCCCGAAAATGACCCCGAAAACACTATTTGGTGAATCTCACCCCTTAGATGTGTTTTCGGGGTCATTTTCAGGGTTAAATTTCCGAGTATGTATCACTGTTGATACATACTATATAGTAATACGTTCACTTTTCAGATTATATTACTTTTCTATGAAGTTTATGTTACTTTTATTTATTTATTTATCAAAGTACAAAGAAATTTGGCTTTACATTTTTTTAAATACGTATTGTGCAAATATGTATTTTACTCTCATTCATCTAACGTAATTTTTTGATCTTGTAAAAAAAAAAAAAAAATCTAACGTAATTTTTTTGGGCTCAATTTTTATTTCCCGTACTCCATAAAATTGACATTCTGTTGGCCTATGTTGACCGCATAAGGAGAGGAATTCAAGGTCAGGTCCCCCACACGTTACGTGAAACGACATTTCCCCCACACCACACGTTGCACAGAAAATTGAACCAAATTCCCGACGAACGAACGCTGCTACATGTACAGATGCATGTGTACTGACAGCATACCGACGGTATTACCGATGTCATTGTGGGTCTCATCCGATCGATCCGAGCCGTTCATCCTTCTCAAAATCAAATTCCGAGTGGGCTTATGCCAGAATCGAGGTAGTTGGACGGTTGTATGAGCTCGATCCAAAATCAATTCATTTCATCCAAAAAATTTTGAATGAAATGGGGTGATTTTGGATCGAGCTCATACAGTCGTCCGATTGCCTCGATTCCCTAGTTTACCCCCTCAGAATTTGATTCTGAGAACGATGAACGGCTAGGATCGACCGTTTAGGATCCACAACGGCGTTGGCGACGCGTCAGTACACTATCGGTGCGGAAAGAATTACTCATTCCCAACTCCACGCGTTCTTTTACAGATCTGTTTGCAGAGGCCAAAAATTCAAGTGTAAATTGCACTGATACCCACTACAAATGCCTAAAATAGCACTTCCATCCCTTGATTGATTGAAATATCACTGCAGTAACCAATAAGGTATGCCAGATTTTTGAAGGTGTGAGAAAACCATATGACCCTCAACTGTTTAATGAGCACATTGGAAGACAAAATTTATCTTTTTTCTTTTTTTGGGACAGGTTCATGCACATGATGAGAGTGTTTCATTTGAACTTTAGTAAAATATCTGAAAACAACATGCTTTGCTTGTTTAATGTTTATTTAGTTGAAAATTCTCATCTTATTACTCAATTTCTTTTAGTCTTGGGTCATTTTTTCTCTTGATTTCTAACCAATATGAAAGGGAAGCTAAAATATATAATAGACTACTGGTTTTGAGAAAAGTAATCTACTAAAACTAAAAAAAGCCAAATTATCAGGTCATTTGACTTATTTTGGATAATATTCCTCTTTGATACTTTCTTTTTGAAATTTGGTACGAAAATTCAATCCTCAAATTCCTATCAACTAAAGGAATTGATAAATAAAAATCTAAACCAAGATTTTCAAAATAATCTAATAATTTAGAAATTATTTTCTTTAAAGAAAAGTTAAAACCAACTCAGTCGTCTAGTGTGGATGAGTTAGGGTTTCATTTTATTTTCTTTAATTTCAATTTAGTATGAATTTTTTGTGATTGCAAATATTGGGGCTATGATAGGTTACTTTTTTGAATTTTTTTTTATAAAAAAAAACATCAAATTAGTGTTTGTTTAAGTGTTTTACAATTATATACTATACCAAAATATTATTTCCAACTACAAGTTTTTTTCCTCAAAGTAAATAAATGAAAACCTAATCATAATTTTTGAAAATTCTAATTTTGAAATTATTCAAAATTTGAAATGAACAAAAATTTGAATGTATAAAAAAAAAAACTATTTGTTAATAAAATCTGAAGAAGTTATGGTCGAACATGAAACGAATAGAGTCTAGGATTTGTTTATGCAAGAAAAAATATACTTTAATCGAAGTATAAATATAAAAATGTCTTTTTTTGTTTGGTTTTTACAATAGGTTGTAATCTATTAGCTATTACTTCTTAGTTTTTATTTTTATTTGCATTCATTACAACAACAAACTTGTAATTTCATTTCAATATTACTTAATATTGTTTTCTGAAGTGGTTGCGTAATGGATGGAGTTCAGTTCCTTTGATACTATTTTAACATGGTATTATTTTAGGTATCTTAAAAAAGAATTCTCATTTTTATCTTATTTTTTTTAGTCTCCACTTCAAATTTTATCTGCGAAGGAATCTTTAAAAGATTATATTGATACTTATGAATTGGGTCCCCCTAAAATGTTTATTATATCCAAATTTATTTGGGTTTCGCTTTTATTGGGACCATTTCGGTATTGTGTAGAAAGGTGAAATAAACATGTTAAATACATCAAGAGATAAGCACAAAGTTGCCATTTTCAGTCAAATTTTAGGCAATTTCATCACTTTTCATCTATACCATACTCTATTGAGTCTTCACTAGGGCTGTAAATGAGTCAAGTAGCTAACGAACGACTCAAAGCTTGCTCGAATTAAGCTCATTCAAACTCGACTTAGTTGTTAAATGAATGAGGTTGAGCTAGAATTTTTGGTTTGTTTAATTAACAAGCCGAGCCCAAACTATTAATTGATTGACTTGGTTGGGCTTGCAAGCCAACACATGTATACATACGCGTACATATGTATGTACACATATGTTATTACCAAGTGGCAGAGCTAGGAGGTGTACGCGCTTGGGGAATAATTGGGAGAAGTAGTGAGGGTTTTTCTTTTTATAGCAAAAGGAGTGGCGACCATCGAATGGGTTAAGCTGTCACTTAATTATGTAATGTGATAAAGTAGTGATATTTGAAGGAATCAAGGGGTCGACAGCGATATTTTACCAGTTTTTAAGGGGCGTCAGTGTAAATTACCCAAATTCTGAACGCGGTATATTTCCACGTGGTATATACCTTTGCGCTTTTCTAGGTGGGGAAAAAAAAAATCAGCTCCAAAACTACTTGTTCCAACCAGAGATAACGATCCACGTACGCAAGATATTTTTTCAGTTTTTTAATTCATTTTTATATGGGAAATGCTAACGGGTGTCATAATGTATCTGTTAAGAGTACAAAAAAATAAAACTTTAAAGTACACGTGTATTTTAAAATACATTTTTAAATACATTTATTTTACATGTCAGTGTATTTTTAAGTGTACTTTAACGGATACACTATAACACCCGTATGACCCTTTTATATTTTTAAAAGAGACAAAACTTGCGCTTTCTGGATTTCCGCACATTTTTTAACACCGTAATAACCGACCTTTCGTAATATTGCAATGACTGTTATACCCTCATCATGCGTCCCCCCTAGTCACCCAGGGGAGCTTCACTACTAGTCTACTACGGTGAAGAACATATTTTCCTCGGAGAAAAGGAGCTACAATTTACCAGTGCCGATTCATTAGTTTTAGAACCCTGACGCAGAATTTATTAAATGAGGCTCTCCAAACATTTTGGACAATAAGTTATTCTAACACAATTTTCATAAAAAATTACTTTATTGTTGTCAAATTTAAACATATATTCATCCAATACAAACATCAATACTCCAAAATTGATCATTTGAATAGTACTTTTCTCACACTTTTAACTATTAATGTACTAATTAAGTCTTTACATATATAGGAGGCCTACATAGGAGGCCTACATATATAGTTGGCTTCATTAGGTTATGCCACGAGCCGGGCTTACGATTTACCTTTTCATGTACAACTTCGGCCCTGAGCTCAAGTTTGAGTCACAATCACTTTAAAATTATGAAATCTAAGGAGATTTAATGTTTTGTTATTTTTATACTGTTAGTCTAATAAAAAAAGAATCACATCTTTAACCTTCGATTTATGTCTCTAAAAAGGTTGAGTCAGTCCCATTCGTAGAATGTAGTGGTTAGCATGGATCTAAATTTCATGTTTGCACCATCCATTTCTTATGTTGATCTAAGCTCTTTTTTACACTATTCTCCATTTTCTTCAAAGATAGTTTTCTTCTTCTTCTTTTTTTCCCTTATTGGGTGATAAACATATGAGGAGAGTTGATCATAGTAAAATTTAATTCCGTTATTGATGCTATTAATCTCCGATTGTCTTTTATGAAAAAGTTGAGTACAACCAATAAATAGAAATTCATACTTATGACGCATACAGTCATAAATCCACAAAAATGTTCAGTTTCAATCACTAAATTGAAAACAGAAGTTTTGAACTAGAAGAAATAAAATTAATTAGAGAAATACCCAAAATTAATTAGAGAAATAATAAAATTAATTAGAAAAAAAAAACTTTTGTTGATGGAAATAGAAGGCCATCAACCAGTGTAGTCGTGGGTATCAAAATACCATAAATCTTACTCCATTCTTATGGTGCATTGGGTGGTGCAAATTGAAATCCATAGATATCGGGCTTAAAATTGATTTCAAATCCAAGTGGGAGTATGTTTGTTTTAGGGGAGTGATTTTCACACCCTCAAATTGTTATCGCCATCCCATTTTTTGTTTTATGGTAAAATCTTCATGTATAAAAATCTCACTCAAAGACAAAAAAAATATGTACATAACAATTTGGAGTGTAAATATCAATTACTTACATTGTTTTAAAGGGAAAAAACAGATGTCAGCAATTAAAAACCACTTTGCACGTGGAAGGGTACTACCGTAAATCACAACACCTAAACGTTTTAGATTTTAATATTCTCCCTTTCCCAGATTCTCCCCCAAAAAAAGGAAAAAAAAAGTGGTCTTCTTCTATATAAAGCTTTCTTCAACTTCGAGCTACCACCTCACAAATTACGAATATCTCCGTTCATCTTTCCAAACGCCTCTCTCTCTCTCTCTCTCTCTCTCTCTCTCTCAACGAACCCATTGAACGTCTCTCCAACTGTAAGTACCAGTTTAATTTTTGTTTTCCCCATTTTGAATTGTTTAAAATTTTCCTTTCCATACCTGTATCTATAAGATCATTCTCTGTTACTTTAGTTTTTCAGGATAAGCAGATCGGTGTACATATATAATTACTTACATATAGAAACAATTATATTTTCACGTGAAGATTACGTATTTGATCTCTATATACTAGATTAATTGGTCGATTCTCATTAAAAAAAACACAAGGAATAAAAGAATGAATACTGGCACTTGTATTGGAATTTCCACAATGAAACCCTGTTGTAGAATCTTGATCAGTTGTAGAAATTCCTCAGTTTTCGGATCCCCAATTCCAAAGTGTAATCATTTGGTTGCCAACAATTTTTCGAAATCTCAATATAAAGTTGACAATTTTTGTCGATTTCATACGTGTAACTATAGGATTTTAGGGTACAGACGTGTAAATGAACCGAATCGGAAGGCTTTTAATGTATCCGAGTTGAGTTGGGTTCAATCTAGGGCATTTACAAGATGTAGTGTTGATAAAAGCAAGAGCTTTTCAGTCATAGCTAATGTATCATCAGATTTTCGGAACCATTCAACCTCAGTGGAAAAAACCCATCTTAATGAAAAGGGTTTTGAGAGTATTTACATTCAAGGTGGTTTGAATGTGAAGCCTCTGGTGGTTGAGAGGATAGAGATAATCCCAGATGTAGGTGAAGTGTCTAAGAAAGAAGTTAATAATGATACAAGTGTAAATGTAGATGATTTAAAGGGTTTGGATGGGACAAATGTTTCAATTCATGAGAGAGAGGCGTCTCTGGCTGAGAAGGAGGCGTGGAATTTGCTTCGAGAGGCTGTTGTGAACTATTGTGGAAACCCTGTGGGGACAGTCGCGGCTAATGATCCTGGTGAGAAGCAACACCTGAACTATGATCAAGTCTTTGTTCGTGATTTTGTCCCATCGGCACTCGCATTCTTGCTTAATGGAGAAGGCGAAATCGTCAAGAATTTTCTAATTCACACGCTGCATTTGCAGGTATATTCTGCTTGTCCTAGCTTCATCCTACTTTTCCCAAATGTTTGCCCAGTTTATCCTTATCCTCCCAAATAATGCAGTGAGAAGGTCATTCTAATGATTGTCATGTAGAACGACTTGTATATTAAATTGGCTACAGTTTTAGTGTTAACTGTCTAAGTACTGGGATAGTTCAACAGAGATTGTTGGTGCCTCATGGTTGGTTTGCCATGTTTAGGAGGCCTTTTAGTTATTAGCTTCATTGAATGAGCAATTTGTACAATACATGAAGAGTGATAGGTGTTATCAAATGCATTCCTAAGTGGACTTCTTGTATCTACATGCTAATGCGCTCAGAGTTCTTTTATTCACCTATTATACCAAAATGGCTTGTTTCTTTTGCTAGTTACCAAATGGTGCACATTGACCTGGTCTGTGATTTTTTCAAAAGGATTCGCTGTAGTTGTTGTCTGAACTAGGTCGTATATGTTGGTATTGTAATATTCATAAAGGTGGAGGGATTTGAGACCAACAGGTGGTCTGAATCCTGTACATTAAAATTCGTGTCTTGGGTAAAATGAGAGAGGAGATTCTACACATTTCTAGCCATTTTACGCATGGATTGCTCACCGTATTTTATTTTTTCAGTGGCATTCTGAGAACTTCAATTTTCATTAGGACAACTACCATTAATAAGAGAACACCATTTACTACAACCACTCCTACTAGCAGTCTAACACGGTAACACCACATCAACCAGAACCTTGGTGACCCCATGGTTTAAAATAACAGATTGCCCCTCCTCTTCAAGGCTTTTGAGTTGTAAATCTTTTTGCCCAAATGCACTTATGTCAATTTGTTTAGACTAAAATTTATACCTTGTTTATTGATTAGAGTTGGGAGAAGACTGTTGACTGCTACAGCCCTGGACAGGGCTTGATGCCAGCAAGTTTTAAGGTCAAAACAATGCCTCTGGATGGAAGTGATGGAGCCGTCGAGGATGTCTTGGACCCAGATTTTGGTGAATCAGCTATTGGGCGTGTTGCTCCTGTTGATTCTGGTAATAATTCTTTGAGTTAACGGATACATGCAGATGTTTTGCTTTAACATGTTGTTTAATGGTTTCATGTGTATGCTCACTGTCCTATTTGTCGATGCCACATTACGTGACATAGTAATTCCTTTTTATCGACAATAGGCTTCAGGAATCTGAATCATTGTTTTCGATTTTGACCTCTGTGACAGGATTGTGGTGGATTATTTTGCTGAGAGCATATGGAAAGCTAACTGGTGATTATGGATTGCAAGAGAGGGTGGATGTGCAGACAGGAATAAGACTGATACTTAATTTGTGTTTAACCGATGGGTTTGACATGTTTCCTTCTCTCTTAGTAACTGATGGTTCCTGCATGATTGATAGGCGGATGGGTATTCATGGTCATCCTCTTGAAATCCAAGTGAGTTAAGATTACTGATTGAAGCTACATATTTTTTTTTACTTCGTGTATTCCTGGTTTTGCAAACCTGTAAAAGATTGAGGCAGAGAGATTTGTTTTCTCATTTTGGAAATGGTTAGTTTAATGTCCTCCTTCTCATTAAGTATGGCACTTGTTCCTTCTGGATCTTATTTCATGCGATTCACTGATTCCTGTCCTTTTTAGTCTCTCTTGCCTGATGTACTTGGTTTTACAGGCTTTATTCTATTCAGCTCTGCGCTGCTCCCGGGAGATGCTTATTGTCAACGATGTAACCAAGAATTTGGTGGCAGCAATCAATAACCGCCTCAGCGCACTTTCATTCCATATAAGAGAATACTACTGGGTGGATATGAAGAAACTGAACGAAATATACCGTTACAGGACGGAGGAGTACTCTACTGATGCCGTCAACAAGTTTAATATTTATCCTGATCAAATTCCTTCTTGGCTGGTAGATTGGATTCCAGAAGAAGGTGGTTATCTCATGGGGAATCTAGAACCTGGTCACATGGATTTCAGATTTTTTACACTTGGAAATCTTTGGTCCGTAATTTCTTCTTTGGGTACCCAAAAACAGAATGAGGGTATTTTAAATTTGATTGAAGCGAAATGGGAAGATCTTGTGGCACACATGCCTCTAAAGATATGTTACCCTGCTTTGGAGTTTGAGGAATGGCGTATAATCACCGGAAGTGACCCAAAGAATACGTAAGGCTCTTTATATTTTCGTTAATGGTTTTTCCGTCTCTCCTGGATTTTCACAGAACTACTGGCTGTGGTCTGTATCATCATAAAATCCTTTTGGTTACTTGCAGGCCTTGGTCATATCATAATGGTGGATCCTGGCCAACTCTTCTGTGGCAGGTACGCTAAATGGTTGGTTAAATCATGAGTTCCTAGTAATATTTGATAAGAAATTGTTTGGATACTCCTACATAGTATTTCATATTTGGCATCACCATCATCAATATCCTAATGCCTATATGTATTTTAATATAACTCACAGCTAAATTATTTGTCTTTTTGCTTGAAATTTCAGTTCACATTGGCCTGCATTAAGATGAAGAGGCCAGAATTAGCAAGAAAGGCAGTTGATTTGGCCGAAAAGAGGCTGTCAGTCGATCAGTGGCCTGAATATTATGACACTCGCAGCGGGAGATTTGTAGGGAAGCAATCTCGACTTTTGCAAACATGGACAATCGCAGGTTTTCTAACCTCAAAGATGCTATTGAAGAATCCGGAGAAGTCATCCCAGTTATTTTGGGATGAGGATTACGAGCTTCTTGAGATTTGTGTTTGTGCACTGAGCAAATCTGGCCGTAAGAAATGCTCGCGTGGTGTTGCGAAATCTCAGATTCGCATTTGAAGAATTCATTCTAACATGGAGCTGACTTCATTTTGTACAAAGATGATACTAGTTACATTCAGTCATTCACTGATAATGGGTTTGTGCCGGCTGTTTTCTAACAGCCCACATCATTGTTAACCAGTTTACCTGTTGTATATTTCAGTTATAGTGGATAACTGATTGGAAGGTAGATGGCTTATGTTTTGTAAAGCCTCTAACCTATTTCCTTGTATCATGTATGTTTTCCAAATCATTACAATCTTGGACTTACTTTTGTTTTCAGCATTTTAGCCGTTTTAATATTTCGTCATCTTTTGTCAGAGAATCATACATTGCTTGGGTTGGGTGTGTATTGGATCGTTACAACATCCATATGTTGGACATCCTCTCCAAACAACTGAAGCTTTTGAACTGAAACCGAACACAGTGTTTCCCAGTTTGGCATTCCAAATACGGCTTGCGGGGTCATGACTTCTATCAGTTCCTTTACAGTAGAAAAACATATTGCAGAATTTGGTCACGACCAAGTCATTTCTTGAGAAGTCATTGTAACGAATGGACAGGGCCGCGTGGTGTTGATTTGGAGTAAAACTCTGTTCTTTCTAAAACATACTGAAACTTTGAAAAAGTGCATGATATATACCAAAACAGTCCATCTGCAGGTAAGACAGGCATGCACTGGCCATGAACCGACGGGCATGTGGGGCCCATTCTGGGTCCTTCACGAATAATCCGAGCCGTTCAATAATATTAAAAAAATCGAGTGGGAACTTTAATTTGATATGTTTAGATACTCAATCCAATCTTTCATTTTTCATTCAGATTTATAGGATCTTTCCATTTTCAAAGATGAAAAGGACTTTTGCCAAAATGGGTCCTGTGTTGGCCGTTTGAAAACCACGAAGATCTCATTTGGATATGATGAGCATCATATGAATGCTCCAGTTCAATGTTTGTGTGTTTTGATTTCTCTTCACATCCATAACTGGAGAGAGTATGCTTCAAAAAAATAACTGGAGAGAGAGAGAGAGAGAGGGGTAAAGGCGCGTACTTCTCAATGCCAACTTGTGGGCATAATCATTTCGTTCCTCGTGACTATCTATCTTTTCTTTGGCAAAACCAAAAAAACGAAAGAAAAAATAATAATTCAATGGTATGTACTAAAGTAAGATAACAATGGATATGCATTGATGCATATGATTAGCATCACTTCCGCCATTTGTTCAAATTCCAAATCAGACCGTGCCAATACTTTTTATTTTTATTTTTATAAGCATATGAACAAACTAATTTGTGCACACCTCGATTAATTTCAGGGTCTAGGACGTGTCGAATGGGCATAACCCTCAATGTCCTGAAGAGTTTGCTGGCATGGAGAATTGAATCTCAGATCTTAGGTGAGAGTAAACCCTTAAGTTTTAAGGCAAAACCACTTTGCCCATTCACCTGCCAACTACTTGGGACTATATATGCACAAAAAAAAAGCAAATATATAATGTAGCTAGGTCTTTTCTTTTATCGAAAACTATGTGTGCAGGCCTGTTAATGAACACCTTAACTAATCTTGAGAACCAATCTTCAGTCCACTAGCAAGAGTCGATTTAAATCAAGAACAAAGCTCTATACATGGGTGTTTGTTACAACAAAAATCCTATGAGTACGCACACCCACGTCAAATGAATGAAGGGTGCATGTTAACCGTCTAAAAACATTTTCAACGGTCCGGATGTTAAATACTCTTTGACAGTAAAGAGTGAACTTTCATCTGTCAAAGAGTGTTTAAAATCCAGACCGTCGATTTGTTAAAATAAACGATTAAAACGCGTTTGTGCACGTGGTGTACGTGAGGGTGCGTGCCCATGGCCGAACTGTTGTTACAGCTCCAAAATTTTGAATCGGTAGAACTTAATTTTAAAATCAAAACTCAAACATAAATATCGAAATTGTGAGGCACACTCTTGGCCACCAAAAACATATACTACTATGTGGGAGCAGCCACTAATCAAATGGAAGCCGTTCAAGTGTAATTAAAGAGAAGGAAAACCCAATTCCAATTTCCAAAGTGAGAGCTCCAGCTAGCTACTTGTCCAATTCTATTTGTCGTGTACAAAAACAGTAATTGAACCAATACTGGAACAAAAGAGAGAGAGGAGAGATGAGTAAAAACAAGTTGAGCTCCTCATGCACTTCTCCCCCTCTTGAAGGAGTACTGTACTGAGTAAAGCCAGCCTTAATTTCAGATCACGCACAAATTGTTGTTCGTCGCCAGCTAGTTTGTAAGTAGTAAATACTACGTACTCCATTAAACTGATTTCCGATTCAGAGACTCAGAAGTTTGCTTTTTCCACAGCGCAGTGATCCCCACGAATGTGAGGACACAGAGAAAGAGAAGTCCAAAGTCACACAAAGCAGTCACGACACGAGGAGATCCAACTCCCACAACTCTCTCTCTTTCCTTTCCACAACTCTCTCTCTCTCTCTCTCTCTCTCTCTCTCTCTCCGTTTCTCACAATTATCATCCGACAACATATAAAACAACAAGGGTACCACATCCATTCATAGGACAGCATATATCGGCCCACAAAACAATCATACTACAATTGAAATCCATAAATAGTCTGACAAACATACATGAAATAACTACTGGTACTTCGTTAAGGTACGTAAGTAATTGCTACGAACACCCACCCAAGAGAAAACACATTTATTGTTGATGAATCATAGTGGTGATACAATTTAATCCTATCCTGCATCAAAAATATCAAATTGAGAAGTAATCCTATTAATACCTGTCATCTGGACTCTATGTTGGTTTTTGGCTCAATTTCTTCGTTTGGAGCATCTATAGACTAGACCAGACCAAGACTTCTCTAGTCCAGACCAAACAATTTTGAGCGATTTGGGAGGTCTCTGGTACCGTAGTCCAGACGGGAATTTTGGTGGTCCGGATTACCGAGTCAGAATGATCCAGAAACGTTTCAGCATCTCATTGTCCAGACCATGCCGACGGGAAATATGATTATAGAAGGTTTTTTTAAGGTTTTTTTGGGGGCTTAAAAGCCTAATATGGTTATTTCTTGTGGGGAACTCATTTGTTTAGTATAAATACATGTATTATGCCTCTTTTATTGGTGTGAGAGCAAATATTAAGGCATTGGGTTAGGGTTTTGAGAGAGTTGCCTTTGTTTTGGCTTTTGGTGAGTTTGGGTAGAAGATTTTCTGCAGAATTCTCCTTTGTAACTCTTTTAAGCATTTGTTTTGTTAGTGAAGACATTGATTGACTACCCGTGGACTAGGCTTACTTCCCAAAGTAAGGCTGAACCACGTAAATCTGTGTGTCTCTCTCTTTTCTTATTTGTTTTCTCTCTCTTTCTCTCACGTTTGGTTTGGTTAATTGGGTTTACTTCTCAATTAGTTATTTGTTCTTCGAATTAATATTCAATATCATCAATTGTATTGGGTATGGTTGAGTCTTGGGTGGCTTTCCGCACAACACTCTGGTAGGCTAGTTTAAGAAAGAAAGAAAAAAAAGCATTAAAAAATCTAATAGGCTCAGAGCCTAGAATTTTGGACAGATTTTTTAGTAAGGAATAAATTAATGTTATTATTAGCCTAATGAATTTGAATAGCTCAGGAGGGATAGACAAGGAAGGAGAACGAGAGTTAGGCGAGAATAAAGAAAGACAATGACCAAACCTTTATCAGTAATTTTCTGATACAAGATTTGTAAAAACAAAGAAGACAGAGACTGAAAATGTGGTGTGGGGTCTTACAAGGTCAAGAAAAGGCCTTACAAGGGCAAAAAAACTTAACACAAAAGAAGAACAAAGGTGACTCAAATTAAATAGACAAACAAAAGAAACTTAAGAAGAGAATGAAAAAGAAGATGAGGTTGTGGAAAAGCTCAGTTAGGATAGCACCCAATTAACATGAACAAGCCACCATCAAAACGGAGCTTCCAAGGCCGAAGTGAAACAACCCTACTATTTGGAGTACAAAGCCCTTTTGCCCATGGATTTTGATGTTTCCAGTAGTTACTTGGAGAAGACCTGCATCAAAGATTGTACCAAAATTAAATAAGCTCCCAAGTGTGGAAACAAAATATTCCGTGCACTAGACTTGGAGAAGTGTCCATTTGACACTGCATAAAGGTTGTATAGGTTTCAAAAACAACAATAAGGCTACCAAAAATGATATGGGTACACCTAACTTGCACTCCACATGTACACCAAGGTGATGGACAGACAGAGAGAAGCTCAATGTGTAGCCCACTTGAAATGATGGGCTCCTCCTTGTTTGTCATATTACCTTGGTGTGCATGTGGGGTTCAAGTTAAGCGTACCCATATCAATATAGCATTCCGATGGGATTTGCCATACACATACCTTGAAGAATTTTCTGCATTGCTTTAAGGTCTGAAAGCTTCTCTCTCTCCCCCACGAGGAGCATCGAGCACAAACTAAAGAACACTCTTTCTGAGGGAGAGAGAGAACAAGTGAGAGTTGAGGCTACTGGCTGGGATTAGATTGAGAGAATTGGAACAGCCAGTGGGCTGGACTTGACAGCGACAGGTCTCAGGCCCAGAAAGAATTAGAGTAGGAGTAATACCCAGCTTTTGATGGCAACCCTTCTTCCCTAATTTTCATTGCCTTTGGGGGATCCTTGCGTTGCAGCCGTGCAGTGCACTAATCTCAACCGTTCAAAAGTGTTTTTAATGGATCAGACCCGCAAACGCTTTATTACCGGTAATAAAGCTTTAGTGAATCCGGACCATTGATTTCTAAGAGGAACAGCTATCATATGTATTGCACCTGTAGCCCAACCTAGATGATGAGCTGCAGGAACCCCGAATCCTTTTTATTGAGACGACAGGATGGCAAACACTACGTGTTTTGCACATTTTTACAATGGTGGTGGATAGTCTATTCTTGTTTTGCCAATAACAGCTACTTAATGGTAAATTAAAAGTAGTTGTAAAAATTTGGTTTTGGATGGCAAATATTGAAATTCACTTTTGTAACACCAGCCAGTTCATAATTTTGTTCACACCAATTGTGGTTCTTCAATTCTGTAGTAGAGTAGATTTGAGACAGCACCCGCCCTGCAAATCTACCCGTGTTGCCGACAAAAAATACTAGTATATGTAAATTAGCTCCTAAAAGAAAATGATCAATTTCTGGGTATTTCAATGTTAATGATAGAAAGGTGATAGGTGCTGACAAACACCCATTTAATCCTCTAATTTCAATATTTAAAAGAGCGAGACCTATGCAAGTAACTTCTTTTCCTTTTTAAAATCACAAACTTAATATATACCAGGAAATAGAACCTTAAGTTTTCCAAATATCCAAAACTTCTCTTTTAAACTAAAAGTAGAAAACGATTTCTTACTTGCTACCAACCCTGAAGATAGGAAAAGCAACTGATTTTCTAAAACAATTTTTCCAAACAACCACTATAGCAAAGAAACAAGATACGTAGGATTTAATCTTCCTCAACAGCATGAACTACTAGTCTTCTTGTTCTTTTTTTCCCCCCTTTAAATAGTATGTCTTAGACTCTTAGCCCAAGTCAACACGGCACGCAAAGGTTCTCCAATTTTTACAGAAAAATCCTAACCTATCTTCTCTTAGATTGTTGGAAATATTCATTAGAATTTTCGTAAACTTATATAATTGGAGCTAGATAAGGACACAACAAACAAATAATACACGATACTACAAATATGAAATAAGAGAGATTAGAAAAACTTATATTGATCGAGGCACGCGTAAAGCGCTCTTTGTTTGGTGGGATTTGGTAGTGGGATGGAGTGGGACCCAAAATCCCATGTTTGTTAACATTTTTTCGGATGGGATTTGAAATCCCTCACCAAGTTTTATCTCAATCCGTATTGGATATAAAATCCTATGGGGGGTGTGGGATTTGGATGGAATATGGATTTTCAATGGCTAAAACAACAACAAAAAAATGTTTTCCAATGGCTATGTTCCGTTGAACCTAAACACTGGACATGGATTTTCTCCATCCATTGAAATCTTGAACAATATCTCAAGGATTTCATGTCTCACCCATATCCCAAGGGATTTCATATCTCATCAATTTATCTCCGGTCAAACAAACGAGGTAGAAGATATGTCCCCTCTTGCACCGAGTTGTGTGACAAGAAGTACCCGTATTTCAATCGTATCCAGCTTCTTGGTCAACTCAAAGGAGAGTGGTTTGGGTTTTACTGCTAGCCCCGCAGATGGCTCTTTGGTTAAACAAATTGCTCTCTCTTCTTATAACAACAATCCTATATACAAACAGAAATTTTAGCAATGCTATATTTTTACTATTGTTTTAATGTCATCAAGCAGATTGTAGGGAAATCTGAGTGTCATTACACTGACACCTTTTTGTTATGCAACCTCAAGATGGAGATTTCAAAGTTATCCTTTTATAGAATCTTAAAGGTTTTGCTTAAGGACATCCAACGTGATCACATCTTAGCCAAGAAGCTATAAACTTTTTTGTATCATCCAGACGCTTGGTGATGGCAAACAATGTCCTTTTGCTGGAGCTAGGACTAATTTATCTGATAATTTGTAACTTTATTGTTGCTTTGTACCTGTAAACTTTCTTTTATTTATTGTAGTTATTTCTCTTTCTCGAAAAAAATAAAATAAAATAAAATAAAATAAAATAAATAAAACTCCGAATGAAAAGCTTGGTTTAAGTGAGAGTTACCTCTAACGCCGACCTTTAAGATTCGAGCTTCAAATGCGCTACTCCCCTACAAATGTGATCTTATTTATTTTCTTGCCCTGGTCGTGAAGAATAAAATCGCGTAGTCCAATTGTACTCAAATAAATTTATACCATAAGTGAACTCCCGCTATGCACAGCAAATTACTTGACTTGTATTAGTTCTACGATAAAAAAAAAATGTATAAATCCGTTCGATGCATATGAAATTTACCGAATAGTAAGATAAAGGAAGAAAGAAAACCTGATATTTACTGAAAGCCAAAAATATCTATAGCTACTCAAATAGTTAATGTTCGCCAATTTTGGCTTCATTTAGTACTTGTACAAAGAAGGAAATATGGAAATATTTCTCCATGGAATTGAGAAAAAATTTATCAACATTTCTAATTCGGATATTATAGGATTAAGTCACTTTAATCATTTTTTTTAAATATATAATTTCTATTCAATTATTTCATGCCATTGTCGCTCTCACGTTCTTACTCATGAATAGTCATTCTGCAATAATATATAGTAAGATTTTAAGCGCTAACTCATTCTAGTGGATAAGGTGATTTCAATGAATGCCCTTCTAAAAAATAGAGAGCTGTCTCATGACTACCCATGCATTTTTGGGAATAAACCATTTTGAGTGAGAAAGAAACAAAACCTGCCAAGATTCTTACTTAGAAAGAGCCAACCAGCTGAAAATGAAATTGTGGTCCAGTACTCAATTCTACCTACCTTTTTAAAATTGGTAACCCCAACTCTTTGTTTTTCACTTAAAGTGGGGTAGCAGTCAAGTTGAGATGTTTGAATGGTTTATCTCATGTATGTTGGTTAAGGATTTAGCTAGATATGTACGTTGACATTTAAGCTATGGACTGGGCTAGGGTGGGATGTGGATCACAGATTAGGATGCAACAATTTGGGATGAATGCTGTGCTTTCATAATAATCGCATGTCTTTGAACTTGACCCAAAAGTCTTTAAGGGCTCAAACCATCCACAGTTGTTTGAAATCGTAATATATATGGCTGCTTCCCCGTTGACAGAGGAGATGCTAGCTGGATCGGACGTAATTAATAATTTAGTAGTATTTCATAATCTCTGCAAATGTCCATGTTATTGCAGGGATGGCAACGGGTAGGGTATAGATCGGGGGACCCTATTCTACCCCCAATCCCCAATTGAGAAGTTCTTTTCCATCCTCATCTCCATACCCAAAAGAGATAGTGGACAATTCATCATACCCGCCTCCTATAGGGGATTGGATATATTCGGGCAAATTCATACCCAAACTAGTTGAACAAAAAAAAAGAGAAAATGATAAGATCTAATTTATGTGTCTTATACTAACAAAAACAACCATTTAAAATAAAATAGAATAGAAAGTTGCGAAGAAATAATAGTCTACCAAGATTATCTTTCATAATTTTCCTTTTATTTGTCATCCTCTACAAAAAGTCGTCTTAAACTTTTTCAAATGAAAAAATAAAGCGTTTTCGTTTATCATTTTTGAAAATTTTTTACACCAAATTAAAGTACTCATTGTGTACTTTAATTCGGTGCCAAAAAATTTGAAAAATGATACATGAAAGTACTTAATTTTTTGATTTGAAAAAAGGTAAGAGAGAGAGTGTGAGACAAATAAAAAGGAACGGAGGGAATATACTAATACAATTTTAAAAACTATCATCATTAAATATTTTTTTTAAACACTTAACCATATAGAGTTTTAATTCAAAACAATGTACTTAAATTATACTAATATGCACACTTATATATATATATATATATATATATATATATATATATATATATATATATATATATATAAACACACACACACACACATACATTTATATACTACTATATGCCCGCATATATACATACAATATTCATAAAAATATGTACAATTTGAAACGGGGCGGGTACAGATATTCGGAGACGGGTATCACCATATCATACCCGCTCCATTTGCAACCGGAGATTCCTTAAGTTCTACCATACCCGCTCCTATTGGATGAAAAATCGAATAATATCCGTCTACAAATAGCCGGGGGTGGGGCGGGTATCCATCGGGTTTGGGGAAATTGCCATCCCTATGTTATTGCTAATCAGTAATCATTCCTCATTGAGTGGTGAATAATGTACACATACTGTCATAAAAATTAGCTAGAACTTTTATACATATCTAACAGAAATTAATATATTTACAGATACAATACATTTTAATTTATTAACCATGCATTTCTCTTATAGATGTGAATATGTGATTATTATTTTTTATACAAACACACAAAGGGCAAGTTAAATTTGGAATTGTAACTCATTGAAAAATCCCCCTTTAGCGTGTCTGGAATGAGATAGCAACAAAGGTCTTCATCAAAAATTTGACAATTGAATAACTTTGCAAGAATTTGGATACACCATTTCAAATTGCTTTGATAAAGGCCTTAACGATATGTAACGCCCCCAAAATTTGGGCACATTAAATATTATTATTACAACTATTATTAAGTTTAATCCTTAAACTTCAATCCAAATTACAATATCCATAATCATTATATAAATAGTAACTGGGGTGGTTCTAGGTTGACGTCTATTCCTACGTCGGGTCATCCCCCATTCCGGCAGCATTCCCTGCTCTATAGGACCGGTCTCCACAAAATTGTCTCTGTCCTTCTAGATAATTTGACATAATACGTCCGAGTCGCACATGCAACATCATGGTATTATGACAGGGTCACACAAGTGCAACATTGTGAGCAAACCCCAGTAGTTCACTATGCTAAACTTCTAAGTAGCAATTCTAGAATAATACATGCAAAAACAGTTCATGTAACTTATGAGCAGTAAAACCATACAATGCATCATGCGTGTCAATGCGGATCAGAGTAACATGCGCAGAAAACAATATCTCGTTTCAGTGTCTCAGAATTTTGTCACGTGTCATTTCTCGAACAATCTTAATCGGTTTTCTCAAATTTAACTCATTTATCAATAATTTCCCAAAAATCTATTTTTCTCAAATCAGTGCCTCTTTCAGCATTCTTCTTCAAATTTCATATATCTCCCACCACTCGAAAGTTATTGGTCCGTTAACACCTCCTTTCAGTTGACGGTACCAACCTTTCCGCTTGAGGTCCCGGTCGTCGTGCATCACCGAACTTATCGGCTTTGTTTGTACCTGGCGTCCCACCTCGTGACTCATAAGACCACGATCCGGCCGTCTCATATCAACCGAACTTAACTAGCCTATTTATGAAGTCCGTTCGCAGGTGTGTTGTGCACGCTTAGCCCAAACATCCAAGTTCTCTCCTCACTAACCAGCCATTAGGCTTCGGCCAAGACTACAGCATCAAAACCATTCCTCCAAGTTCTCTCCGCGAACTTGAGGTGGTAACAATTCATCTCATCACATTTCATTTTCAAATTTCATTTCATTCCATTTCCCGAAAATCTCATTTCTCGTTTCAAAAATCTATTTTCGTTCTCATCTCTATTTTCCCATCAATCGTTATTCAAAATTTTCAAATCCGGTGTCATAACTTATTGTGTACGTGTTCAACGCCACATGCTCAAATCATGCCCATGCAATATTCCGTAATTTCTTCTAAAATTCATTTCTCTCCAAATAGACATTTCTCACATAAAATCATACAATTAAATACATCCACTTTCTAAAATATAATATTTTCTCTAGAAAATTTTCCACATAATATCATACATTTATTACACCAATTTTCTTCAAAATAATATTTCCAAATCTCTCAAATTCATTTCTCGTCAAAAACCTCATTTTCTACCTTTTCTTTTTATCTTTTCCAAAAGAAATAAAACTAGTCAACTTGCTCTCTCTAAAATAATTTAAACATATACTTCTTTTCTAGAAATTTCTTATCAAAATTTTTACTCTACTAGTTATGAGTTTTCTAAAAGTATTTAATCTCTCCAAAAATATACTCTTTATTTTTCTAGAAAACTCTCCTTCCAATAACACATTTAAGACATCTCTTTCTATATTTAGTAAATCATAATTTTCATTCTAGAAAATTTCATCAACTCTCTTTATTTCTTTACTTTTCATCAAGGCCATAAATTATACTCACAATAATTGAGTAAAAACTTTTCTAGGAAACTTTTGTAAAAAAAATCCTCTCTCCACATTTTTTATCGAAAATTCTATACTTTAATTTCTTACAAAAATTTCCATAATACACTTATTCTTTCTTCTAGTAAGTAACAATTTTCTCACTAAATATAGTACATATATTATTTTAGGAAAATCATATTAAACAATAACCATTTATTGAATCAACAATGAATAACTAATTCTTCTATGAAAGATTAACATAATAACACTAGAACCTTGTCTAGAAAAATACATATCTTCTAATCACTTCTAATAAACATCTAATCACTTTAATCTTACTAATCCCACTTCTAATTTCATGAAGAACCACTCTAATTAGAACCTCATTAACATTCTTGTTAATTTTTCAACTTGAAATCCTCTTTCTTAAACACTAAGTAACATACTTAATATCTTAATGCATGCATAAACTAACCTAATCAAATTCTAAAATCATGCTTAGAAAATTAATTAGAACATCATAATAAATCTAGAAATAACTAATTAGAAGGTTAGTTTAGTAAACTACCTTGTTTTCTGGGTGTAAACTAGAAGTCGAAAAGCTATCCTTGGTGTGGAGACTCCTAGCTTACTCACTAATTAGTTTATTAAGTAGCTAAATAGGACTAAAATGAGTTGGCTAAAAGGTGGTAGAAGTGGTTGGTTTGTTGGGAATAAGAGAAACAAACAAATAAGAAAAGTGTAAAGGTGGTCCAAAGTGAACAAATGGTGGCTATTTATAGACACAATGGAACCTCTCCCTCTCTCTCTCTATCTCACGGCACACACACACTGTAGTCTGAAAATTTCATGTGGGGGAAGAATAAATGGTGCTTGAATGGCACATGACAAGTACACAAGTCTCACACTCTAGTTTTAGGTTAGGTCTAGGTTATTACTTGCAAGCAAAGGAAGAATCTTGGGGGAAAGTACATTAAATTAAGGTGGAAAGTAGTAGTGGGGGAAAATATGCTCTTAGTTGTGTAAGTTTTGCATGGTCACTGTAAGACCCGAAATCGGATCGCCTTTTGATTTACTATTACGGTGAATAAATTAATTAAATCAATTAATTTAATTAAACCTTAATCTATGTGATTATGCAAGATAATAAACAGCAAGCATAACACACAGATATACGTGGAAAAACTCCAAGGCGGGGAAAAAACCACGGGAGAGAAGAGAGCACTATACGCAAAACGCGAAAACAAAGTTTCTTACAACCACACTATGAACTCCTTCATTATTGGCTAAGAACTTCTTTGCTGACTCCTCATGAACCGCTCTAATAGATGCTCCTTCGGATTCGACTCCTCAAATCATTGATCTACGCAGGACTCCTCCTTTAGACCAATCTCCAAACGCCTTTGAACTCCATCAAAGAACTCCAAGTGATGTAAATGATGAACAAATCAACTTGAGAGAGATTATGCGAGTGTATAGCTCCAATACTTCATCCAATTTCTCAAGAAAATAATCCACAAGTGTTTTTTTCTTGCTTTCACGAGCTTTTCTCTCTCTATTCACGTTGTGGCTACTAGAGATATTTTTGAACCCTAATGAGGTTGTATTTATAGACAAAGGAAATAAAACGCCACTATTGCTCGACTAACTTGCTCAAGCAGAACCAATCCAATTGCTGATGCTCAACTACTCGCTTGAGCGAACCTGTTGCTTCTTGATTGGGCGAATTACACATTTCCAAATATTTTGTTTCCTTATTCTTAATTTCCTTTCCCCCAAGATTCTTGCTTTTCCCAAACACAATAAGTCCATAATTCTTTTTGAGTAAAATCTTCACAATCTTTTTAATCTTCTCAATCTTTCCATAATGCTTTTTAATCTTTGACTTCACACCAATCAATCAACTAACTACCATATGCATAGGATTTTAATTACATGGAAACGTCACGGAATTAGACAATCACAAATAAGGAACTTACAGTCACCTTAGTTATGGGGTGTTTATAGGGTTAAATATCACAAAATGCATGTAAAAGCATCTAGTAGCTAAGGGATAGCCTTAGTGGGCTAAAGAGTAGGGGAATATTCTTCCCTAAAACAAGGAAGCATGTTTCATGGAGACTTGGAATGCAAGGTTAAGCATAATAGGTCTAAGTTGTGTAGATTGTATTCTAATACATGTATTGTGTGGATATACATAGGTTACTACTAAAATAGCAAGGCTTAGTCTAACTAATTTGGGTACAAAATGTAAGCTTGGGTGGCTACCCTAAAACCCTCAACTTGCTTGTGCAAGTGAACAAACAAAGAATCTTGCATGTGTAAGTGTACTTCATACACACACTCACACTCTACCTCTCTCTCTCTCTCTCTCTCTAATTTCCAAGGTGGGGAGGTGATGAGACTAGGTGGTACCGAGGAGTAAAGACGGTGGTTGGGTAGGTTTCGGGTATTAAACTCGGTCCCTGGATGCTATGGTAGTTTAACGGATGTGTTACTCGGTCTTGTACGCGCATATACATGGCTAGAATTTATTTACTCGAATTAAAAGAATTAAATAATATTTTTATAGAAAAATATTCCAATAAACCGAAATTTAAAATAATTAATCAAATTTTTAAACGAAATTTTCATTTACGAAAATTCAGGTCATTACACGAACTCTAGACTTTTGATAAGTTTTAAGGCCAAATTGAGATTTATTTTTTTTTACCCTCAGCCTTGAACAACATGTTTGCACAATTTAATCCTTGATCAAGTTAACCCCTTTCCATTTAATCACAAATTTATCAAAATAAAGTTGATGGAACTATCATCTAGAGCAGTTGTGCCACGCACACCCCAAGACTTAACCGTAAACTCAAAAAACCACTTTCTCTACTCTCTCTCCATCCCTCAAACCTCCCCTGAGAGGGGTAAGGTATGGAAGGGACAACAAAGACAAAGGAAAGGTATAGTATTACAAGTATAACGAGGTTTTTAGCTAATACACTAGATTCAAGTTGAGATATATGATAGTAGTTAAGATTTGTTAAATCTCGATTTCCTTGTGTCTACCCTGAGTAGAATGTAAACTGTGAAGAGATATTCCGTTGCGTCACATATAGTACATCCCATCAAGTGATTCAGAAAGACGTTTAGTTTGAGCCGTATTGACAATAATTAGATGGTTTTTTTTATCATACCTTAAGGTATGGTAAAATTATGCAGCTGCGTATAATCCACGCTCTTTACGGTTCCGTGGGGGAAAGCATTCACGTTAACTGCAGCCTGCAGGACACGTGGATGAAGCATCTCATCTCATCGCTCATCTCGTCAAGCTCACTCAAACCAAATAGTTTCGTTTCTTTCTACTCGTACTTCCAGAACAACAATGGCGATTGCGGCGGTACTGTTCGTGGCCGCGACCAAGCTCGCCGGCATCCTTGTCACGGTCACCGTCGCCGCCAACGCTATATCGTTCTCTTTTTACCGCCGTAAGAACCTCCGCCCCTTCCGCTCCCCCATCGACGAGTCCTCTGACATTCTCGCCTCCTTCAACGTCTCTCCCTCCTCTGGTATAATTCATTTCCTCCTCCAATAAAAAGAGAAACCCTAGTCCTTCTGGAAGCTTGGAGTAGAGAGAATTATTATTTATTACTTTGCTTTCTAGTGATTGCTAGTATTCGCGTATTTGTTTAGAGCATAAACAACTCAGCATCAGAAGGAGTTCGATTAGAGATTGTTTTCATATCGAACTTCCTATATTTGGAAACTCTAAATTTGAGTTACTAGCTGATTGGTTTTAATGTTGAATTTGAGCTCCTATGCAATTTCCAAGCCAGTTTTGCTGAGTGCTAGTTTGCTCAATTTATGCTTGGCTTGACCGAATAGGGGTTGGGTCAGTGGTTGGAAGTTTGGACTTGGCTGGACGATGCCCAGATTTTAGTCCCCATATAGCACTTTATTGGTGAGATCTTAGCTTCGGTTCGGTCCTGACACATGTGCTGTCGGCTGTGACATGTGTGCTGTCGGCTGTGAGTACCATACCTGCACTTTCATTTGAAGAGATGAAAAAAAAAAAAAAAAAGAAGGAAAAAATTTAAGCTTGGCTTTTAGACTACTCAAGATTAAAACTTGCCCCTCAGCTTTCTCTTCTTGTACAGTAAGCTTCAGCAAGCTCCTTTATGAACTAAAACTAAGCTGGTTATAATTGGGAAAGCTAAATTGGGTGTTAAAAGAGTGCACGTGGAAGTTAGTGCTTCGGCTTGACAAGTGTTTGCCAATCTTTGTGCGTGCTAAAAATGTGTTAAGTGAGAGTTGTTGGGGATAGGTGGAAACCTAAGGCAGGATATGTGGAATACTAGAAGAAAGATAAATAACAAATCAAATTACACAAGGACACAAGATTTACTGGTTCCCCAACAACACTACGTTGAAGGTCGTTGCAAGATTTTGATGTTCTAGTTCTTGGGTTATTAGATTTTCTAGGCTTAGTTGAAGGTGTTTCTTTGTCTTCTTTGCCTCTTGGGGATGTGTATCAACCCTCGCTGTAATTTGCTGTTCTGGTTAGTAATAAAGTATAATAAACCGAACAGAAAAGGTTTACAGCTGAGTAAATAAACTTGTCAATTGGAGTAGTTTTAGGCGGATATTACTTACTAACTTTTAAATCTGACCCTATTACACCCATTATTGTGTCCATCGTCCATCATAGATACCTTAAGTGGTATGTGGCATTGAATTCTTTTCAGTTATTTGTTTCTTTAGTGGAGCATGTGCTTTGAAGTTTGGTGATGAGAATTGTGATCTCTTCTAATGATAGAAAAGCATGCAATCATTGAAAGTTTTTCTTACATATCATCAAAGTTTATGTCTTTTCTCATTGTGTCCAAGGGGAGGCTTTGAGATATCATGCCTTTGGTGCCTTGGTGGGATACAAAAACATTGGACCTTTTCTTGATTATCAAGGAACTGATTATGCAACTATCATGTATTGCATGTAGAAGGTGAAAATGAATTTTTCTTTGGACTGGCAACTGCTCCAGCACATGTCGAAGACAGGCTTCATGATGCTTGGCTTGAGTTTGCAGAAGATAACCCCTGTGACAAATTAGAATCACCATTGCAGCATGACTTGCAACCAGCAGATGCAATAATGGGCTCTGCTGCTGGTGATGGCAGAGCTCAGCAAGCTTCGTTGGGCGTTGTAGATGGTAAAAGTAGAGCAAAAAGAAAGAAGCCTATGAAGATAGCTATGGAGGCAATGATAAGGGGATTCGAGAAATATATAGAAGAGGAAGAGCCTGCAACACCTGAAGAATGTCATCATAAAGTAGCTGCTTGGCACAACGTTCCGCACCCGTAAGCCCTGCTCTGTATTGGTGTTTCAATTTTAGAAGCTGATATTGCCAAAGTATCTTTCTCTTTCTTATCTCTAACTATCACATGGTTTGAAGGAAGGAAAAATGCCTTATTCCTGCGAATCAGTAATTTTTTTCATGTTGAATGGTTTATGGTTAACTTTGGAAGAAATTTACTGTGATGACTTACTTTCAGGGAGGAGAGGCTAAGGTTTTGGTCTGATCCTGATACAGAATTGAAACTGGCTAAAGACACTGGTGTTCGTGTCTTCCGAATGGGTATTGATTGGACAAGGATCATGCCAGAGGAACCACTCAGTGGGAGTAATGAAACTGTAAGTCTTATGGCAACTAGGGTGTGTTTTCTTCTGTGTTTGCGTCTTTTTGCATCCTTTAGTTTACCGCGTTGCCGTTTGGTGAAAATTGAAGTAAATTAGAATTTGTACTGGAGTTTAAATTATCATCTTAAGGATATCTACTTTTTGTAAATGTTCATAAGAGCTGAAGAAGTTGTTGCGAGGGTAAAAATTGCACCAGATTCATTTTTTTTTTGTTGATAATTTCAGGTCAATTATGCCGCATTGGAACGATATAAATGGATTATCGGTAGGGTTCGCTCATATGGTATGAAGGTGATGCTGACCCTGTTCCATCATTCACTTCCACCTTGGGCTGGAGAGTACGGAGGGTGGAAACTGGAGAAAACTGTGGACTATTTCATGGATTTTACAAGGTTTGGCTTCTTCCTGGATGGGTAACTCATCTATACTTTAACATTTGCTAATCCTCTAGTGATCTTTCATTTTGCAGGCTTGTTGTGGACAGTGTGTCAGATATGGTAGACTACTGGATAACATTTAATGAGCCTCATGTCTTTTGTATGCTTACTTATTGTGCTGGTGCTTGGCCCGGTGGTAATCCCAATATGATGGAAGTTGCTACTTCTGCTCTACCTACTGGTGTTTTCCAGGAAGCCATGCACTGGATGGCAACTGCCCACTCAAAGGCCTTTGACTATATCCATGAGAAAAGGTTTCGTACAGTACCTATGATTTTATATGGAACACTGAAGAGAAACTTGTGATGACTGTATCTATTACATATTGAAACCGTGAGTTTTAAGAAACAAATTGATGGCTATATACATATGTATCTGCATAGCTTGAGTGTGTTTATGTATGCTTGATACCCAAAATGCAAACAAAATATCAACATATCTATTTTAGTCATGTACTTCAGAGGGAGTCATGAGATACTTGACAGAAAAGGATACTTCAGATTCTTTCAGTCACGAGATTTTCTATACTCTCGATATGCATATTATCTAGCCCTTCCTGAGGTGCTTCTTAACTTGGAGCCATCAATATGAAAGCCCATGAATAGAATATTCTGAGTTACCATTGTGCATGTATGTGAGTCACATCTTGTTGTTTGTAGACTTTCTCTTCCATCTGACCCTTATTGTTTTTGGAGAGTAATTACAAGTTTTCGGTAACTTATGATGATATAATTTATTTTTTTTTGAGTCTTGTTTTCTATTCCTGCAGCAGCTCATTGAATTCAATCGTTGGAGTAGCACACAATGTCTCCTTTACGCGGCCATATGGTCTCTTTGATGTTCCTGCAGTTATACTGGCTAACTCTTTGACTCTCTTCCCATATTTGGATAGCATTGCCGGCAAGTTGGATTATATTGGAATAAACTATTATGGGCAGGTTCTGCTCTTCTTTAAGAAAGATCACTGTCTTTTGCGTATTTGGTTTTATGTAATCCAGGCTGGTTCTCAAATTTTTTGTTTGTTGATCAGGAAGTTGTGTGTGGTGCTGGACTGAAGCTAGTAGAGACTGATGAGTACAGTGAATCTGGACGTGGAATATATCCAGATGGCTTGTACCGCATGCTACTTCAGTTCCATGAAAGATACAAGCATCTAAATGTACCTTTTATCATTACTGAAAATGGTGTTTCTGATGAGACAGATTTGATCAGAAAGCCATACTTGTTGGAGCATTTACTTGCAATTTATGCGGCCATGATCATGGTTTTGACTCCGAACTTTCACTTTTTAAAGTTGTTGAATAGCTTTCATCTTCAACTTGATAAAGTGTTGGGTCTGCTTTTGTTTATTTTCCAGGGTGTACCTGTTCTTGGGTACCTATTTTGGACTATTTCTGACAACTGGGAGTGGGCTGATGGCTATGGTCCCAAGTTTGGGCTTGTAGCAGTTGATCGTGCCAATAATCTTGCACGGATACCTCGTCCTTCTTATCATTTGTTTTCCAAAGTAAAAGTTTTTTTTTTTTTTTTTTTTTTCTTTCAGTTCACATGTCCTTTTGCCCTTCTTGTGTTGATTTTGCTGATCATTTAGCTTGAATTTTAACTTCAGGTGGCAACGACAGGTAAGGTTACACGTCAAGACAGGGAACAAGCATGGAATGAACTCCGCAGAGCTGCTAAAGCGAGGAAAACAAGACCATTTTATCGAGCAGTTAATAAGCACAGTTTAATGTATGCAGGTGATGTGCAGTTCAGATTTCTGCTCCATGTTAGAATGCCACTTTCTTGCCTTCATAGCTTATTTGATCTTACTATGGGGGAGCTTATTTAACTAGCCCGTAGATATTTCTTTGTAGTTCTGTGTCCCTATCAAATGCTACATCCCTAAAATACACTGCTAATCAGTTTAAGATTTAAATTAGGCATCTAGGGGAAAGGTGCCTCAAATAATGTTTGTGTGCGTTTATCGAACCTGGTGGATCTTCCTGCACTCATTATACAGAATACACACTTACATTTGAAGGTTACTTTTATGGATGATATTGCCATGGTACTATGCTACTATGCTAGTAAAAGATGTTATATCTTTTTATTGTACTTTTTCCGCATTCACAGACATTGACTGTTGCTTGGTTATCCTAACACCAGGGCCGGCCCAAGGATAAGCCCACCAAGCCTCCAGGCTGGGCCAACCATTTTTTTTTTTTGGAGCATGTATATTATGTATAAATTATTCTGTGATTTTGAGCATGTGGAGCATTTGCCTTTGTGGTTTGTTGCTGCCTTAATACACCTTTAACCTTTTGGTCCCTAGTTCAAGTCCCAGGTGGGGTTTCTTGGCAAAAGTTTTTTTTTTTTTCTTATTTTTCTATTGGATAATTTTAGATAATATACAAACTCTTGCATCTCTTGTATTATAAATTAGGTAAATATTTTTGTTATAGTGGGTGTAACTCAAAACCAAGGTTCAAATTTTTTGCACATTGTTTATGGTTGATAAGTTTTTTATTTTATTTTCTATGGTTTTTTTATAATTTTTAAAATTTTAATATCAAATTTAAAAATAAAAAACTTTTGACTATAAAGAAATAAAAATAATTAATTTTCACTCAACAAACATTGATTAAAAAAAAGGCTTAAAACAATCAATAGAGTTGTTAAATGCTACCCACTCTTGGGCATGTGACAAGAAGCAGGAGTGGACTCATTACATCCTTACTTTTCTTCCATTCATGAACGGAGCGTTCGGGAGAGCCTTCCTTCTCTTATTGTTAAAAATAATATCTTATAATTAAAGTTAATAACTTAGTTAGAGAAAAAGCAGCGTATGAGCGGTACTTCTTTATATTTGATTCAATTTTTTCCTAATGGTATAAAAAAGTTTAGAAGTTTACTTTAGTTTAATTATGAGCTAAAATACCATGTTTATTCTTTTTACCTTATATCAATCAGCCCACCCATATCGAATTTCTTTTTAAAAAAAACCAAGGGCACTGTTTTTCAAATTCACATTAGGCCTTCAGAATATTAGGGTCGGCCCTGTAAATGGGCAACGAAGCTTGGGGTCGGGCTTGGGCAACCCAAACATTGGGCGGGCCCTTCCTAACACTGGAGAGCTTACTTTGTCCCCGTGGCCCAAGTCCTTGTTTATATGACCATCATTTTTGTTAGTGAATAAAATTCTCCTGTACCTGTGATAAAGGCTCCTAGTGATATGCTTGGTGGTGGTAATATGTAATGTCGATTCACCCATTGATCAGGCACATTATGGTTTCTCATTTCCCTTGTTTCAACAGGAGGCCTTGACGAACCTATACAGCGACCTTACATTGATCGTGATTGGCGATTTGGACACTATGAGATGGAAGGTCTGCAGGACCCATTGAGCCGGTTGTCACGATATCTTCTCCGACCTTTCTCCCTTAGAAGGAGAGCAAAACCTCAAACAGAGGATGATGAGTTGGTTCTTCAGCCTCTTGCACCAACTGTATGATTGATTCCCAATATAGTACAGAGATTTCCCGATATGGTATTTGCTATGGAGCACAACAAGGTATAACAAACTCCTTGATTTGCTTTATTACTTTGTTAATCCTGAATTTGTTGCCTTCTGCCTTCACTAATTCTAGTTCGATAGCCAAGGCCGGCCCATGGCACAGGCCCACCAAGCCGCCACCTAGGGCCCCCAGTTTCGGGCCCAAAAAATAGTGCCCCTGAAACTGAGTAGGTAACAAATATTATTTATGTCAGGTAAAATATGAAGTCATTGGATAGCTCAATGGTAAGTAGTCTCTCCTTAGTGTGCATTTGTATGAGATCGAGTCTTGTTCCGTCCTTTTTTAATGCTGTAAAGGTTTCTCCTGCAAGACTGCATCCACCTCGCTTATAAGTATTGAACCGAAGACAAGGGGAAGCAAAAAAGGATTCCACCACTGTACCAAGGTTCCCACTTGGAATAATGGAAGTACAACAACATATATACTATTGTCAACCGGGCAAAACGGATAAACAAGAGTTGTCCGTTTACATCTCGGAAAAAGGAATAAAAAATGAACAATTTCTTCTGATTTTTATTTTTTTTTAAGCTGGAAAAAGGAACAGAAATTAGCTTTCCTTCAGCTCTTTTCTATTGCAATATCGTTCAATCTTTTTCTTCTGTTTGGCTCTTATTTTTATTGTTAATCTCTCGTCTTTCTGCCTCTTATTACTTTTTCTTTTTTCTTTCCACAACTTCTAAGCAAAATAAAAACTTTCAGATATAAAGAGACTCTGCTTGTTATCCATCTGTTCAAGTTTTTATTCTGGTGTTGCAATTCCTTCTTTAAAGAACTTGTTAATCAATTCAAAATATTATATTTTACTTCATAAATTATCCTAGTATATCTTTTATATTGAATTATCTAATATGCAAAGGTGGCATTTAGTGCTTTCCTGGGGGCCCCAAATGTTCAGGGCCCTATGGATAGGTTTTGCATCTCTTGCATGCTGTGTCCTGAATCCCAGATGCAGTTCAAGATCATATCCCCTTTTATACTAGTTTTTGGTATAGCTATGTATGCTGGAGCTTTAAACTAAAGCTTTGTGACGCAGAGAGATGGTCCATACTCCAAACTAATTTTGTGATTCAATGTGCTCTTAGGGTTCAATGGATCTCTTGTTCCTCATTAAAGGATTAAGTACTCCTTGTTGAGTAACAAAGTATAGTTGGCTTTGCGCTGATACAATCATAAAACCTGGTGATAAGTGACTAGTTTGGGATTCGCTAAATTCTTTCTTCTCTCTTTCTTTTGTTTTTATCTTTTTGTTTGTGTTTTTATTTGTATTTGTGTGCGTGTTTCTTGTAGCATTCAAAGAATCTCATAAAAAAATATGTTTTGGTGCAGGTTTCTTTGATGCTGCTGTTGGGATATGCTCTACGTTTAGTGAGCAGTCTAAACAGTTAACCATAAGCTGTAAGTGTTTGAGTTTGAAGTTGGGGATGCCAGAATATCTGGTAAGAAAGAGGTTAAAGTGGTGTAGAATGTAGATGCTTGACAACATGAGCCGCACTCTCCTCCATAAACTCCTCCCAAATTGTAGTTTAATGAATGAATAGTTGTATTATGATTGTGTCAACTTCAAAGAGAGTCGTATCCAGAATCAAGTGTAAATTAAATATTGACATGATAGTTTTTATTTTTCAGAAATAAATTGTACGTCAATGTATACTTAATAAATTGTTCCTTTTTTTTGGTAGTTATACTTATTAAATCGTTGCTTGTTACTCGGATTATTTTACAGCAATAGAAGTTGGTTTTCATGGTAAATTGGCTCGTTATTTATACTAGCTATAAAGCCAAGAAATATGTGCATGGGAATCGAAGTTAACTATTTGGTCACTTCTTTGTTGTCGTCTTTGTAATAGTACCGATCTTATTTCGTTTGCTGTAGTCCTGAAAAATTGCTTCTATGAAGCTGAAAAATTGCTTCTATGAAGCTTTAGAAAATACTCCATAAGGATCAGATTGACAAGTGGTGAATACGTTCTTCATTTACATTCATGAACACTTGTTTTCTTGGTTGCCACTTAATAAGTGTGTATTTTGAAAAGTTAATGAGTACAACTTCGTACAATTATCATTTTGCCTTTTTGAAAATTTAGTGGATAAGAGTTAATGAGTAAAAGTGAAGGATAATTTTTTAGAAGTGGAGGTAAAAATGGATGTGAAAAATGTAAAGTCAATACAAAAGTTGACGTGAAAGGTGTAAGATGTTTTTTTAATAAGTTAAATTTACGAAGTAACACACTTAAAATGGGTGAAGGGGGTATTAATTAAGACTTACTGTCATTGGTAACCATTTGTATTCTATATTATTCGATGCCATTTTATTTAGAAAATGATTACCACATGTTTGGTTCTTTTACTTATTTGCAATTGAAAATAATTATGTGTGAGTGTGCCAGAGAGAGTTTTCAATCTCCTCCCTTAAATTAACTTTGGAAAATCAAATCTAATTAGGCGATTGTGTTTTAATAGTTCAATTACCTCATTTAAGAGGATTTTTCGTTCAAAGTGAAGAAATACAAACCAATATACTTAGGAAATCAAAGAACAACAAATAAACAAGATACTTTGACTGATAAATCAAAGGTAGACTTAATTCAAAATTGTCTTCAACTTCAAATAAAAGGTAATAAGAACTTCAAACACTTGATTGTTACAAGAACAATCGAAATCTACTTCTTAATCTACTTCGAACTGAGTCGAAATCCTAATTCTACTTGCCAATGAACAAATGAAGCATCATTTTTTGATAGCTGTTTGTTGAAGATTTGTCCGGGGGCTTTTCATCCTTCAATCTCTTCTATTTATAGACACTGCTTGTAATTTGAACTTCCCGCTCAAAATATTTAAACTTGGCTTGCTTCGAACTCCATCATTGCACTTCAAATGGGCAGTTTCTTCCCTCCAACTACGTCTGAACTTGAATTTCTTTGATCTTCCTTTAGAAGTTTTAATTTGAATATGCACGGTTACTCGTACAAACCGTATGATTAGTTTTAGGGAAATAACTGCTTTAAATAACTTTTTCCACGTGTTCCAACTGTCAACCATCTCGTTCTGTACGTTTACACGTGTAATCCATGCAAATGCCAGTTAGAAATGTGGCTTCGAAATCAATTCCTTACTCGTCCTCTGGCTTGTAACTGGATTTGTTAATTTACACGTGTAATCCATCTGGATTTGTTAATTTTATATGTAAACACCACCCAAGTTGTAAATGGAGAGAGCAAAGCCTAATTGCCCTTGGGAAGGGCAGAGCACGCGCCCTAATTAATCACCACGATAGGGTGAATAGCTTGACACCACATAGGGAGTCCTTAAGCCCTGTGCTGAGCTGGTTTGGCCATGAATAATACTAGATTAATAATAATAAACTAATAAGTCAGGATACACTAGCTCGGCGTGAGACATAAAGGGATGCCCCTAATATGGTCAAGCTAGGTAGGCTACATGTATAGCTTAAACAGCATTCTGAAATACATAATTCAGCTCGGCGTGATGAGTCGAGCTATGTACAGGTTATTCCGAGCTACATGGAAGCACGGCACCGCCGCGTATAGGGCAGTGAGACATTCCAGAATAATCTATGGCAGTTCCTTACGAGATAAGGAGCAATACCGTTGAATGAGGGATTAATATGAGTATTCTTAACAAGATTGGGAATGAACCCCATATAAGGAAGAATCTTATATGGAAAGAAAGACTAATGCAAGACGGATAATGGAAAATGCATATTTGGATAATGGAAAAATACATTTGCGGCTTCATTTTATATATGAAATGCTACACACACAACAAAAAAAATATAACATTTACACAACAAAAAATGCATATGTGGCATCATCTTTATATATATATACACAATTTACTTCCAATCAAGGCTCCTAGAATTTTAAAAAATTCACACCTCATAGATCCCGATCGAATTTCAAAAATCCGAACCGTCCAATGTGTTTAAAAAGTGTTTTTAAGGATTCACGCGAGAAATCAACCAAAAAAAATACCAGGAAGGGCTTCATCCAAGCAATTTTTCATAAAAACTGTATATGTTCGCTTTTATGTAAAACTGCTCAGATCAAGCCCTTCTCGGTATTTTTTTTGCTGACTTCTCGCGGGAACCCTTAAAAACACCTTTTAAACACATTGGACGGTTTGAATTGTCGAAATTCAATCTGGAAAGTGGAGGTCCGGATTTTTTAAAAATGCGGGAGCCCTGACTGGAAATGGATTGTATATATATACAATTTCCTTCTTATCCGAATGCCTGGAAATTAAAAAAATCCGGACCTCTAATCTTGGTTGTTGGATGTGGGGAAAAAACACATCTTGCGGATCATTTCTAGGTAAAATAAGGCACACGGGTTGCGATCCGGATCCTATTACACAACTTGGTCACTTCCTCTCCTTCATTTTTCGAAATCGACAGACAGAAAAGAGAGAAAGAGCGATTCAGGCTATTCTAATCGCGATGAGCATCTCATAATCCACCACTACCACTCCTCTCGAGCTCCAACTCTCTCTCTCTCTCTCTCTCTCTCTCTCTCTCTCTCTCTCTCTCTCTAAAACCCTAGTTTTTTGTTTGTAGGTGAAGCAAAACGAAGCATCTCGCTCTCTCGATCAATCATCTTCATCTCCATCATGAAAAACGAGGTCTCTTCTCTCTTACTCTCTCCATCTCTTCTCTCTTTTTCGATTTATTTGACAAGCATCGAAACCCTAGTTTTTGAAAAAAAAACCCTAGATCAAAAATATGAAGATATTGTGCAAGAGTCCAGTTTTAATGAAAATAAGAAGATATTGTTGTGCTGTTTCTTGTTTGTTGTTACTTCGAATGAAATCGATATCATCATACCCTACGATTGAACAGTAACTATAAGTCTCTAATAGTACTAAAGTGAACCAAATCCAACTGAAAAGAAATAAGAGGTTATTTTTATAGAGGCACTCAATGTAAGATTGCCTTGTCTATTTGAACCATATTTCTGAAACGCACCGTTCCACTTTGGAAGTCTACATCGGTGATTTTTGGTTTTTAAGCAAGAGTGGTGAACCTAATTCTTACCCCTTTAGCTAGCTCTTTCAGTTAGCTTCTGTGGCTATTGTAGTGCTTTAGTTGGACATCAAGTGGTTTTGAGTCTTGATGTTGATGTTTGTAGTTTGTATATGTTTGTTTCCAAAATTGTGACAACCTTATTGAAAGCAGAGTGTGTAGTACCGATATATCTTCATCTGTTGATGTCTATTCTTTGGCCCTCATACTAGGTCCAGGTTTGGTTATTTGGAAACTATCATCCTACTCAACACTAATCAAATCCCATTACATTACAGAAGCTTTTAAAATCTGTTGAACACTCTCTCTTACACATGTTGGCAGGTGGGTTTATGCCCACTTTATATTCATTATCACTAGCAATTGATCCAGTTAAAATAATTTTTTGTTAGTAACCATGTCCCACCACAATGTCCATGTTTCCATCTACCACTACTGCTATTATATCAAACTATACAATATGATTGATTACTTATGTTTTGAGATCTGTGTTACTTATGTTTTGGGAAGCCATGTCGTCGTCCTCCTTTGCCTCTTCAACCTTCCAGATTGAATACCCAACTTGCAATTGTGAGAAGCCTTTCCCCATGAGGAAGTCAAAGACTAAAGAAAATTCAGGATGGAGATTATTAGGCTGTGGCAACTATGAGGTAATAAAATGTAATTATGATATGAATGCTAATTACCTGATAAAATGCACTTTTGAATTTGATTCTTATGCTATCGCAGAAAGGGAAAAAAATTGCGATTACTTTTATTGGATTGACCTAGACCCTAAAGACAAACAAATTGAGGACAAAATTGAAGCTTTATAAAGTGAAAAACGTGTCCTACATTTGAAGTGTCAAGAACATGTTGATTTTTTGCAAGAATTAGTGAAAGAGAACAAGAAGCTCAAGAAGAAGTTGAAGGTAGTAGAAGGCGTAGTGGTCTCCTACAAATGGAAGTGTTTGTTTCTTCTATGTTTATGCATCATCTTGTGGTTAACAAGGAAGACTGTAATTGTTGGAAATTGCAAGCATCTGCCATGAAGTCGTAACTGTATTTTTTTTTTTGGAAACTGTTATGTAATATTTCTTCATTTACCCCTGTTATGTATTATTCCTTTTCAATCTTCTTTAAGCATATGAAATTAGAGCAAGTGAGTGAGTTACTGTATTTTGCTTGATGGAACTCTACTTAGCTAAATGGTCCAAAAAATATGCCTAATAAAATTGTGTAATTATATGCTGATATGAATGCTAATTACCTAATAATATGCTTGATTATTCAAATTGCTTTGATTTGCACTTTGTGATGCCATTTCTTTAGTTGAATCAGCTTTGTATTTTGTACTCACATCTATATATTCCGAACTTTGTTTTTCTTCAATAACTAGGAAGTTTAGGTCAAAATTGTTTTTTGTATCATTGCCATAAGCATAATCATCTTACCACTTACCATAAGCATCTCCATGCCAATGGGTAGTTCATGTCAAGTTCTGATTATTTTGCTTGCCTTGGTAAAACTGTTGTGTGTAGGGTAGTTTCATGTAGGGCTGAAACCAGTTCGTTTCGGTCCGGTTCTTGGCCATTTGTGGGCCAATCGGCAAAACTCGGTTTGGGAGGTTAACTAAACCAAAACCGATTATATAGACCTCGGTTCGGTTTGGGGTTGGTTCAGTTCGGTTTGGCACAAACAAAAGCAAGAGGTAAAAACCCTATATCTGATTGAACAAATCCAAGAAATAGCGCCAGGAATCCCAAACATTGAAAGAGATATAAATTTACGAAGTTATTTACATCATTTCAAAAAAAAAAAAAACTGCATATTCATATACCAGACGGTTTCTATTTTTCTAGATCTACTGATACACACACACACACACACACACACACACACACACATATATACATATACCAGACAGAGAGAGAGAGACGAACATGGTGCCTGGATGGAGATGATGGACCATGAGTCGCCGACGATGATGGACGAGAGATGATGACCGACGATGGTGGACGGACATGATGATCGACAACGATGGTGGACGGACTTGAAGATCGATGAAGAGGATGGGTTTCTCTCTCTCATCACCGCCTCTGTTTGTGAAAAGAAAGAATTGGGAAAGTGTTTTGACTATTGAGTTAAGATGAGGGAGCCTATATATTTATAGTAATAGGTCAAACTTAATAATAAATGTATTTTGTTCCCTCTTTGGAACATCAAGTTGTGCCAGCCAAGTGGTAAGGTCCTTGGCTCCCCATACACAAGGCGGGAGTTCAATCCTTGGTAATTCACTTTTGAAGGTAAATATAAATATACCAGTTCGGTTCGCCGAAAATTTCCTCCGAATCGGGAATCGAATCGATTTTCAAAATTTTCTATTATCACGAACCGGACCGAACCGGAAAAGGAAAAGAACCGAAAAAAAATCTCAGTTCGGTTCGGTTCACCGGTTTATATTTTTCACCCCTAGTTTCATGTACCTCAGTACTCTAAATGTAAATGCCAATGAGAACTTCACATGAATTTATAATCTAGACGCAGTGCATTAACAGCAACTGGTATTGGTCAAGTTTCAATACGTGCTGCATAATCATCACTCACGTATCATACAGGAATCAACATAAATGTCCAAGCAGAAAGTGCCTTTCAAATACAGATTCACTTATCCAAACATAAACTTGTCTCATCAAGCAAAATACAGATTCAGAGTACTAGTTCAAACTACAAGTTGAGACAGATTTAACAGAAAACAAACCAACACCAATGCTAATGTTCAGACTACAAGTTCATTCAACATAAAACCCATTAGTGCTAATGTTCATCCTCAAATGCTCTAGCAGCAGCAAACTTTCCACCAACACAAGTTTCATAACAAAATAAACAAACTGTCGAGCAACTTCTACAAAATGCAGGAACACATTCAGAGACAAAACAAAACAGAGACAACAAAGCCTAAATGCAGTAGTAAAAAAACAGTAAAATGTAGTATCATTATCTTGTTAAATGCAGCATTACACACACAGCAACAAACTTTCAATTGCACTAATTTCATTGAAATTATAAATGAACACTTACAATTTTCATCATAGTCCATGCTTTCATTGTTGTCGTCGTCATCCTCATCATTGATCTGTGATGCTTGAGAAGACCTACAGTTCACGAAAAACAAATTACTACAATTAACATTTCAAACATAAACTTAAAAGTGAAGTATGAATACACTTATATGGCTAGAAGTTTGGGACAATTTTGTTTGTCATGCGAAACTCCTACCTCTCCACAACCATTACAATGCCTACCCTTCTTCATGACACTCTTCTATTTTCCTCCCTTTAGTCCTTTACCACTACCCTTTGGCCTAGCAACATTTGGTTCTTTCAAACTACAAGTTTCGCTTGGAAGAGGAATGGACACTTGAATACCACTTTGTTCGCCATCTTCCCCATACTTATCTTCAAGGCTGCGAGCTTCTTCTCAACAAAGTCCAATGCTTCATTGTAAATTTCAGTTCCCTCTTTAGTTAATTACGGAATCATCAATGACATTAGAATAATGAAGGAAAGGCTTACTTCGCCTCATTAACACTAAAGTGTCACATATTTCTTTACTCCCCCCACCCAAGTCTTCTCTAACACTACCAGCTTTTGCAAATTTCGTCCACCTCCTTAAGATGTAAATGTCAGGTAGCTTTCTAATATGCATGAAATTGAAGTATGCCAATATGTGCTGACATGCAATCCCGTCAGTTTCAAACATCTTACGACTGCAAGTAACATAGTTTGACGACTTCTTTACCAACACCTCACGACCTTTTGGAGCATTCTTTACATCCATCTTAACATTGTACAAGTGTCGATGTTCATCCTCAAATGTTAAAGTTACCTCATACGCCTGAAGTTGGAAGATTTCATCTTGAAACTTGTAAAACATTTTCCATGTATAAATTTGACTCATTGTCTCCTCCATGCCCCACAACGTTTTCAAGATTGGCTTCTCATTGATATCTTTGTGATCCAAATCCAATTCATTATGACATAAAGTTGATGTGCGGGGTATTTTCCAAAGGCTACGTAGGACGAACAGAATAGCTCGTCCAGAGCTACCACGTGACATGCACGATAAAAGAAACACAGAACAATACGCCGAAGACCATAAGGCCCATAATTCAGTAAAACACCCAAGTTTATTTGCTCATCGGATAACGCAGAAGGGACAGCCCTATACATGAGAAACCCTAGTAGTGGCCGTACATTATAAAAGATAAGGAAAGGAGAAAATATTCAAAGATAATCCCGGAATCAGTTGAGCTTATGAAGATAAACACAATCTTATCCGAAGATGGAAAGCCAATCAACTTACTAAACAAGGAGCGAACTCCCATGTAGGGTAAAACTCCAAATGAGCAATATGCGGCCATCTTGGCAAGGATCCTTATCGTATAAGGATGCAGAATCATGCAAGTTACACTGCCCAATAAGGGAGAATCCTGAGCTTGGAAGGATTCCATACGGAAGAGAATTCCGCAAGGAATGTAAATACAAACTAATCGCCTATATAAGAAAATGACTCTGAAGTACTAGAGGTATGCTTAAACCCAATCTCATACTTACACACTCGTTGGACTTATCCTCCAATTCGTCAAATACTAACTTAGCCATCGAGGGCCCTTGCCACCTAGTGGTAGTGGTGCTCTGACGGTTTGTTTGTGCTGCAGGATAGAGGTCACTCCATTCGAAGAGGATTTGATCTCATAACAGCAAGGACATAACTTTGTGAGTTTTTCCCCTCTTACAGTTGCAAGTGCCCTTTCAAACCGTGTGACAAAATCCCACAAAGAATTATGTAGAGATAGATACCTCTTGAAGAAAGCATGTGAAATTTGTGCACTTTGGTTACTAGTCATGTGGGCAGAAAACATATGATTCATGTAAACTGGAACTCATCTCTCACAAATTGTGTACATGTCATTTAACTATTCATTAGAAGTCAATTTAGCTTTCTCTACCACTTGAACCCATCTTGCTTCAAACGCTTCTCAGGTTTCGGATTTCCATATGCAACTTTTGAACTCATCATAATGTTCTGTATAAGATATTGCACCTAATTTTTTGAAAAATTTGTTCACAATGTGTCATATGCAATATCTATGATGAGTGTTTGGAAGAGTAGTAGCAATTGTCTTTGTCATTGTAGGATCTTGATTGGTAATGATCATTCGGGGGGGTTGGCATTGCTTTCAACCATTGTTGGAAAAGCCACTCAAAAGAAGTAGTGAGTTCATTATTTAAAAAAGCCACACTCGAAAAGAGTTGTCTGCCGTGGTGATTAACTCCTAATAAAGTGTGAACATCATTTGATATCGGTTTGTCTTGTAAGTGATATCAAACACCTCCACGACCCCAAAATACTGGTACAACTTCCTACAAGTGGCATCAGCCCAAAAACAATAGTGCAATTTCCCCTCATCATCTTAATCACATATGTAAAAGCTAGATTCTTTTTTTGTTCAACCTTAAAATATTCTAACAACATGTTGGCATCTTGTCCTAATAACTCTTTCCTCATATCCCTTTCAGTGTTATAAAGGTCTTGCTGTAAACATCCTGCATTTTTAATACCCCCGGATTGCACCGCAAAAATACTCATTTGTTGGCATGTTGGCACATTTGCAGTGGATAATTGTTGTGTTAAAGCCTTTTTGGCAAAAGACACTTCCCGATGAGAATGCAACAAATGCACCCTCTTTGGCGTTGTAAGAGAGTGGTTATGACCCTCGAAAAATTAGAAAACAATAAACCCCACACCTGACTTGTCTTTCACTACAGCTAGTTTTGCACCACAACCCTCTCTAGTAAGCCCCCCTCTCCATGTGCTGGGTTCAGTATTGTTTGCCTTAGTTTTTCTCACCCTTTCTTTGTAACAACAATACTCCTTCCTAACGACTTGATTGTCCCTATTCTTCTTTCTAGAGTTAATTCGCATACCAAATCCAGATTCTCTAGCGTAATTGTTGTAGAAGGTCTGAATTATGTCTAAATTGTCAAAATGTTGCCCAATTTTCGGTATCAAGTCATTTTTAACTTGAAGAGTGTAAACTTGTCCAGATGAATTAGCAGAAGATGATTGACACAATGGTTGACATGGTGGCCATGAGCATATTTATGTATCATCTATTGGACACTCCATTCTAGAAAGAAAAAAGAAGGTAACTTTAAAAATAAGTTAACAAATGCAACATCAAAAATTAGTAGTGGTATAGAATGGCCAATTATAAATGTGATGTTAAGTTAACAAATGCAACATGAACAATTATGACTAGTACATGATTGACATTGATAAAAATGCTATAGGAAAATAGTAGTAATTATACCTTTTAGAGGATGGTTTTACGCTGTCCCTATATACCTTTTCGATTCACACAACAACTGTGATTGATGGCGAACTGAAGAAATCAAACAATATTTGGTTACAAAAACAGTAAACAAACGAATAGGCAACCAATATTGGAGATGGAATAAGCAACCTAACAATGAAATAGAGGTGTAAGATTCTTGTATTTTTCAAAACAAAACAACATTCAACCAAACAAAAGTGTGGTCTGATGGTAAAATAAAATTTAAAAAATTTGAGTTTGCATCTACAAAAGTGTGGTCTTATGGTAAAATAAAATTTAAAAAATTCAAGTTTGCATCTACAGTATACTTGTTCAGTATGAAGCCACAAACATAAAGCAAATCAAGATAAACAGACAAATCGGGCCAAAAATTAGCAAAACAACTACGGTATTTTTCTCAAGTAAAATCAAAACCCTAAATGAAACATCAAAAAAGTTCGAACTAGATTGCAAATTCGAGTGGATCGCGCGCGCGCGAGAGAGAGAGAGAGAGAGAGAGAGAGAGAGAGAGAGAGAGAGAGAGAGAGAAGGGGCCTTAAAATTAGTAAACTCTTTCGTACGAGTAGTAGATCTAGGTTTTTGAATCTAGGTTTTTGAAAAACTACTGTTGTTTTTGAGATACAGAGACAAAGTGAGGGAGAGAGAGATATATAGAGGGAGAGGGAAAAAGAGGAGAGACTTGGAAATGGAGGTCGTCGAGTCTGGAGATCGTCCTCGTCGCGATTGGAATCACCTAAATCGCTCTTTCTCTCTCTTTTGTCTGTCGATTTTGAAAAATGAGAGAGAGGAAGTGACCCTGTTGTGTAATAGGATCCGGATCTCAACCCTCGTAACTCATTTTACTCAGAAATGACCCGTGAGATGTGTTTTTTCCCCACAACTAGAGAGGTCCGGATTTTTTTGATTTCCAACCGTCCGGATTTAAGAAAAAATGTAATTTTTTCACTTTAAAAATTATTTTTAGGAAATATGAATCGTACAATATGTTTTAAAAGTGTTACAATTTTGCGAAAAACTGTTTGGATCAAGCTCTTTCCGGTATTTTGTTTTGAAGATTTCTCGCACGAACCTTTGAAAACACCTTTTGAACACATTGGACGGTTCGGATCGTCAATCGTTTCATGTTGCAACTATTAATATAGGCTTTACATGTAAATCTAAGGGGGTGTTCCACTAAAATTAAAAAATTTTGTTTAACACAAAAACTATCTCATTCCACTAACAAAAAACTACTTAGTTTTTTTTGCAAAATTAAACATAGAAAAAACTAGTTAGTGGAACAAATTAATTTTTTTTGCAAAACTAAAAACCAAAAAACTAATTAGTAGAACAAGTTAATTTTTGTACAAAACTAAAATATCTAAAAACACCAAAAGATTAAAAAATCAAAAAAATAAAATTAATGGAACACCCCTAAGACGTGCTCTCGCCTTATCATTAATGTTCTGTGTATCTTTATTTTTTGTTGTTGCCGTATCTCCGATGAACATTAGCCTCTACACTTTTTGTTGTAACAGTAACACACCGTGAGTGAGTCGAAGTCAAATTCTGTTGAGGGACTGAGGGAGTAATTTCTTATTCTTCAAAAAGAGAATTACACATTACTACTCGGTAGAAAAGTTTGTCCGTACCACACCAAAAAAAAAAAAAGAAAAGAAAGGTTTGTCCGTTTGCTGCGTGGACCCCTTAATGATGCCGCCAATCTGCTGGCGTTTTCGTAATTAAAGCGCCTAAACCGGGTGAGGTTTTCATCAGTAACTTTTGCTGATTCGGACGCCACGCCACCGTGCTCCCGCCACTATTGGCCCTAACGTCTCAACATCGATCATCTCCCTCTCCCACGCACCTACGGACAACTACTCTCTCTCTCTCTCTCTCTCTAGAATTTTTAGGGTTTTGGACACCATGCCCGCCCCTCATTTCGAAAAGGGAGACAGAGTAGAGGTCAGCAGAGGTGACAGCAACTCTACTTGTTCATGGTTCCCAGCCTCAATAATCCGCCCATTTCCGTCTAAGCACAAGGGCCAGATCTGCGTCGAGTACGAAACCCACTCCTCCGCTGACGAGGACGAGACCGAGACCAAACGCCGCCGCCGAGAGTACGTCTGTGTTACCAATGTGAGGCCTCTTCCGCCTGTGGAGCTACACCGCTACTTCAAAGTTGGGGAAAACGTAGACGCGTTTCACGAAAAGGCGTGGCGGAGAGGAACGATTGTCGATATACTTGAGGAATCGAGGTATGCGGTGTCGTTTGATGGTGTGGTGGAGCCATTGGAGTTCGATCAGTGGAACTTGAGGCTTCATCGGGATTGGGATGATGGCTCTTGGGTTCCCCCTTTCCACCACCAGGTAAAAGACTCTCAGATATATACTTAACCCGCGCGCGCACACACAGATTATATTATTTACTAAATGAGATTATATTAGTATTTGCTAAGTACGTCTCTACGTTTTCTCTGCGAGTCTTTGTTAATTATTTTCTCAAGTGATAAAATATAATCTAGTCTCTAGCTCCCAATCCCTATAGTCCGTTCTGTTGGAGATTTGGACTATGTGGCTCAAATTCAACAAAAGCTGCTGAAGTTGACCATCAAACCCACGTTTGATATTCTGAAGATTATGGAGATCATCCACTTGATAAATGCAATGAGCATCCAATTGCATTCTTCTCCTACAAGTACCTTTGTAATCTGAGGGAGCTGGTGTAGTAGCAAAAATGTAAAGAGTTGTGAGGAGAGAAAAACCAGTGAGTTTCCTGTATAGGTTTTGGTGTGAGAAAAACCTCTGTAATCTCTGCTCATATTGAAATCTGCTGCCCGTGGACATACCCGTTTTGTTTGGGGAACCACGTCAAAATTTGTTTGTCTCTGTGTGTGTGTTTCGTGTGTTTGGTTTTGATCCTTGGGGCACAACACGTTCGCCTTGGTATCTAAGTAGTATGGAGTTCGTATTATGAACTAATACATGAAAAAAAGCGAATATAAATTTTTCAGCTCCTCTGTTCCACATGCGACAATAGTAATATTTATATAGTTCACCAATCCTTTCATCAAGTCTGATCTAATGAAAAAAAGGGCAAAAGATGAATTCAGTCCATTCGCCTAAATGATGTCAAATTGAGGAAGAGACAAGTTTGTAAAAGAAGCTTTGGGAATTAGCTTGAAATTTCGTAAAATATTTGAGGAGATGACTTTAAAGGATCTGGGGCATTCTTTTTCTTTTTCTTTTGTTGGAAGTGGGTTCTTGGGATAAGTTTGAATTCTTTTAAAATATTTGATGAAGACATTGGAGTTGTTAATACTTCGTAGCAAAATCAAGCATTTAACCATACTAACTTTAGTAGGAAGAGAAACGTTCATTTGCCTTCAGCTAAAATCTGTTTACTGCCTATATTTGCCTCTTTCCCTTCATTCGGATGGGCCTTATGTAGCAACTTCATAAATTGGGGTGAGTGCCATTAAAACTAGTTTCTTGTGGGAGATTTACATCTCCCTGCTTTAATGTGTTTCTACCTCCGGAAATCTAATCTGAAATGGGTAATCTTATAAAAAGAAAGCTTATACAGTTTTCTTGCTCTAATATTCTTACACAAGAGACAATCCATTTCCAAAAAATTGGAAATGCAACATATCTGAGGTGCAAATTGAACTTATTTTGGCTGTAGGATGCTTTTGATTTCTTCTCGTATTCTAGGTTATCCAGGTCTTCTATTTATATATTCATTTTAGGGTCATTTAATCTTTTGCATAGGGAATGAATCCAATGATACATGAACTTTCTGCGTGTAGGTGTAAACACACACACACACACACACACACTCTTGTAAATTTAAATGCTTTTTGTTAACTCAATTTGCATTTGTATGCTCAATCTACATTCAGATCCAACCAAAACTATTGAAATTGAGGATAAAGTTTAGTGGAACAAAGTCAGATGCAAAGTTCAGCAAGGGAACGATGGTGGAAGTCGGAGGCATCAAAGAAGGTTTCCGGGTTTCTTGGTACGCTGCAGTCATTGTTGACTTAATACCAGACAGTGAAGACAAGTTCTTGGTTGAATACCAGACGGTGAAGACATTGAATGGCACTGTACTCCTCAAAGACAAAGTTGATGCTTCTAACATTAGGCCTTGTCCCCCTGAAACTCCACAAATCGGCCATTTTAGAAAGTTTCAGGAAGTTGATGCTTGGTATAAGAATGGGTGGTGGGTGAGTGAGATTGTTAAAGTTCTTGATGACTACAATTACAGGGTCTATGTCAGAAGCACGGATGAGGAAATAACACTTGAACATTCTAATTTGAGGCCTCATCAAGACTGGATCGATGGTGAATGGGTTACTGCTTCCAGGGTAGGACATCTATGTCCTCTTAATTTCTGTGTTATTTTCTCTGTTCTAGTTAGTCTTCTTCGACTAATACAACACTTATGCCTTGTTTCCTTGGACACAATTCTCTCAGTTTTACATTTAACACTTAAAAACATGTTCCCCAAGAATACCTCCTTGAAGTACTGCTCTGAGCAAGTTATCTTATCCTATTTTCAAATGATTAGCTACAATTTGAATGCCTTCGATTTTATTAGTTGTGTCTCGATTTTATTAGTTGTGTCGCCAATATTTGGGAATTTAAAATGCAGAGGTCATCTGGATTAGAGTTGAAGTCCAGAAAGAGAGACGTGGAGTTCAAGGCAAAGGTGGGTGGAAGAACATCAAAGGCAAAGTTCAAGGAAGGGACAATGGTGGAGGTCAAAAGTGATGAAGAAGGTTACCATGGTTCTTGGTTCACTGCAGTCATTGTTGGGTCACTAGGGGTGGACAATTTCTTGATTGAATACCAAACACTGAAATCAGAGGATGAAGCTAAACCCCTTAAAGAGAAGGCAGAGGCTTCACTTCTTAGACCTTGTCCCCCAATATTACAGCGGCTGGACCGTTTCAAACTTTTTGAGAAAGTGGATACTTGGTACAATGATGGATGGTGGGTGGGTCTTGTCTCCAGAGTGCTTGATGGCTTAAAGTATGCAGTTTATTTCTGGACCACAAACGAGGAATTGGAATTTGGGCATTTTAGCCTGAGGCCTCATCAAGAATGGATTCATGGAAAATGGGTTGCTGAATTCCGGGTATCATTTCTACCTAGTTAAGAATTCTTGTGTTCTCTTTGTTTAATTTTACATTTTGCTAATATTGGAAAGCTTGAAATGCAGAAAAAAACATCGTTTTTGTCTCCGAAGCCCAGACCAGGAAAGTTGAAAGGCCAGAATGGCTTAATAACATCAGAGGCAAACTACTTTTGCAAGGGGATGAAGGTAGAGGTCAAGAGTGATGAAGAAGGTTTCTCAGGTTCTTGGTACCCAGCAGTCATCATAAACTCTCTAGGGACTGGGAAGTATTTGGTAGAATACAGGACACTGAAATCTGATGATGAGAACAAACTCCTAAAGGAAGAGGCTGATGCTCTGTGCATAAGACCATGCCTTCCTGTAATTCAACAGAAGGATCCTTTTGGACCACTTGATGAAGTTGATGCTTGGTACAATGCTGCATGGTGGGTTGGTGGTGTCTGCAAAGTCCTTCAAGGCTCAATGTATGAAGTCTACATCAGGGGTATGAATGAGGTATTGGAATTTCAACATTCTGATTTGAGGCCTCATCAAGATTGGTCTGACGGAAAATGGCTCGTTCCTTGCAGGGTATGGTATTTGTATGCTTTGAATTCGTGCAGGTTTCTTTTTGTATTCATGGTTGTCTGTCCTGTATAAATTTAAAGCCTCTTACCCGTGGACAATCCAAAATGACCTTTTGAAACGTCCTCCGCCAGTATCTGGTGTTAGTTGTATAGTCATCCTGTTTGAAATCCTATTTAAGAGTTCCCTCAAGTGTCCCAAGTCTCCTCCGTTCCTTTCCAAATTTACCACTATTTTAGACATTTACTTTTGAACACCAATCTAATCGTCGAGATTCTGTATGAAAAGGACTTTTGCAAATGATTTTCTCACTTACGTATTTGTGCCAGTTTTTGTTGATATCACGGTGTGAATTAATACATACAGTATTTCTTTTCATGTTGATCCATGCTATCTGCAAGCATAAAAAACATTCTTCTTGTCTGACATTATCTAGTCCCTTATCTTCTTTCCTATTTTCTGTTTTACACTCTAAAGCTTGTTATTCTGCAGGGTCGGAAGTTATAATAACTAAGTGAAGCGTGGATGGTTATTTATGCCAGCTTGCAACCTTATCTTGTAGAGAATGTTTACATCATTGGTAGAAGGGGAACTGCAAATGATCTTCCTTGATGTAACAAATTTTGTTGGATCTGATGACTTTGTAGGCTGAAGTAGCTGAGCAATGTGCATATTCAGACTTGAGTAGACGTAATTAAGAGGTCCTACGTAAATTTTCTAGTATCTACATAGCTAAACAAAACTGATTGAGGTTTCCAATTTTGGTCAGACTTTGGGTTCTTTCCTTGTTTCTTCTTGATGATTAACTTGTATACAAGAGTATGGGAAGTCTTAGTTTTCAGCATCAATTGTTGCGCAAACACTGTTTTTGGAAACAAGTTTAGGCCAAGGAAGGAGTTGTTTTGGTAATTTCTTTACTGGCCTTGTGATTTTCTTCCTGCCAAAGAAAATTTGTTTATCTTGCCTCCATCTGGAAACCCTTTCCTGGAGTGCATCTATTTTCACTTTTTTGCAATGTGGGATTCCTTAACAGTGGTGAGGTATAATTCCCCTTTTAGATTTTACCGTGCAAGTGTAGAGGGTCTTTAACAGTAAGCTAAATTAGGTATTCGTCCCCTTGTTACGTGCATCATGGAAAGTCTCTCTAATCTATAGAGATGTAACCTCAAATTTTGTACTAGTTGGTAATAGAATGCCAGCGATGATCTTTGGCGAAAATTTTTGTCCCACCAAGTATGTGTTTGTGCTCTGACCTGCAATTTTTTAGATTTCTCTAAAAATTCGTGATGTTTCTCGATATTCGATAGATAGCAGGTTGATAACTGTGACATTCCAAGTTTCTACCATGTCTTTTATAGCAGGTTGGTTACGCTATAGATATAACCCGTGTGGACATTAAAATCCGTACAAGCACAACAGGTATCCAATGCATAATGATGTTAAAGGTGCAATTATTCCCTGAGAGAGACATTATTCGTACAGAATTTTAATTCTAATTGAATGGATTACTACCTGTTTATTATTTTTCGTTCAGAAATCGTGAATGATGGTCTTTTGATCACGAGTGAGTAAACTTGAAGATAGGTTGCATTGTTCGATGTGAATTTCTCCTTGTTTTATTTTTGCATAGAGATGGTGTTGGTACATCATACATGAACCAGTTTTGGTTGCAAAGGGGATGAGCCTATAAAGTCTTCCAGTGTCACTGAGTTTAAAGAGTGCGGGAGAGTGAGTAAATTAAACAAGAAAATCTGCAGAATCACCAAATAACACATTCGAATGTCGGTGACAATAACAAGGGAATTTAATCACGCGGTATTGTGCGGGACCAACTTCTTTTTTTTTTTATTTTTTTGTATCCCAATAATCTTACTAGTAATTATCTTAAACAGAACATGTTCGAATATCCAAATACAGGTAAATGAGTGAAATTGAAAGAGTAGGAAAAGAACAAAGACCGTTACCAGTAGTAATAAATTTCTGAAATCAAAGCGCTCCTACCAACAACAAACTACCATTGCTAAAAGACAATGACCACTTCAGTAGCCACCTATTCCTCCTTCACTTTAGATCAACTCCCACGTCGCTGTGAATTAGCCTTCCGCCACGTGGCTTCCCTAATTTTGTCTCTACACTCCTTCCCCTTATAACTGTGTTACAAACAAACCCCCATGCTTTATATATATACGGATGTGGGGCTTAGAGAAAAACCATCAAACAATTACTCCACTTAGCAAACACAAAGACAAGAAGATGGCATTGTCCTCCATTTCAACCACCTCCGCCACGGCCACCGCCTCCGTTTTCATCTCATTCCTCCTCCTCCTTGTTCCTACTTCTTTTTGTTCTAACAACGGCGTGAATTTCAAATCTGATGTCCCTCAATCTGATGCAGACCTCCTAGAGTTCCCTCTAAATTTAGAGTATTTGGAAGCAGAGCTCTTCTTATGGGCCTCTTTGGGCCGCGGATTGATAATGGTTGCTCCCGATCTCACCATGGGTGGCCCACCGCCGGTTGGAGCCAGAAAGGCCAATCTGGACCCTTTCACAAATGATGTTATCCTCCAATTTGCCTACCAGGAAGTTGGACACTTGAGGTTTCTATACTCTTTATTTGATTCGATTTCTTTTCGCTGGCCTTTGGGAATGATTTTCCAAAGGGTTGATTAATGGCTTCTGAAAACTAAACTCGATCGTGGTGATTGCAGGGCAATTAAGAGCACGGTTCAAGGATTTCCGAGGCCACTGCTGAATCTGAGTGCAGAGGCGTTTGGAGAAGTGATGAATAGTGCATTTGGAAGGGCATTGAACCCACCCTTCAATCCATATGCTAATGAACTCAACTTTCTACTTGCTTCCTATGTTGTTCCTTACGTTGGACTCACTGGATACGTTGGAGCCAATCCCAAACTCCAAAGCCCCCCTGCCAAAAGGGTACGTAATTACGATGCATGCATGCATGCACCTTCCACTAACCCGACCAAGATTTTAATCCATCTCCTAAAACTTTTATTACATAATTAGTCTATTGCGGAATCTTGATGATGCCGTAGTATTTGTGCATAATGAAATGTCCAGTACTTGGAGAAAATTATCCCCATAAAAATGAAATTTAGTATATACTCTCCGATACTGTATGTGTCATTCATTCTGGGTGTACGTACTGTAACCTTCACCGCAACTAAATTTGTCATACATCAAATTCACACAGCACAAATGAGCGCACTCTTTTTCCTCACAAATTGAAACATCTCCTCTTTCATCTCATACAATACAGACAATGGCAACTACACTTGGGTATCATATAAGATATGATATAACATCTTGCTTTCACTTATAATACACGTGCTAATGTGAAGTTAGTGTCACTGGAAGCACTCCAACATCACTTGTTTAAAATGTGGAACCTGCATGCATACTACTCTGTTGGTTTATTAGATTGATCATAGCTTAGGCCTTAGCCACATACATGACTCTATACAAATTTTCTGTAAACAACTTCACTGATTTTTCTTATCAAACACGTGTTTTGTGTACGTATCAGCTGGTAGCAGGGCTTTTGGCTGTGGAATCAGGCCAAGACGCAGTGATCAGAGGGCTGCTTTACAAGCGGGCATCGGAAAAGGTAAATCCATACGGTATCACCGTAGCAGAATTCACCAACCGTGTTTCGGAGCTGAGGAACAAGCTGGGGAGTTCAGGAGTAAAAGACGAAGGCCTTAAAGTTCCGAATTTGCAAGGAGCCGAGGGGAAAATCAGAGGCAACGTTCTAGCTGGGGACCGAAACTCTCTTGGTTTTGACAGAACACCTGAGGAAATTCTGAGGATAGTTTACGGTTCTGGGAATGAACGTATCCCTGGTGGGTTTTACCCTAAGGGAGCTGATGGTAGAATTGCCAAATCACATCTCCAATCTCCTTGAATCAGCTTTGCTTGAGTAGCCAACTCCTTTGAAATGGCGCTGTTGATAAGGGAAGTAGTTATGAGTGTTTTGGTAAATGAACAAAAGTGTTGCATCGCCATGTTTTATGAGCAAGAACTTGAATAAATCGGTGATATATGGAATTGCTCCTTAATTACTGCAGTCTTCCATTTTTTTTATTTTTGGACATTGCTCTTCACCATTGTATATGACATCGCTCAATTTGCAAATGCTTTGGAGACGAGGAAGGTAATGTCTGTGGTCATACAAGTCTGTAAAAACCTTGGTAGCCAAGATTCCAAAAAAAGTTACAAGTCTGTAATGTTCGTTTTATGCTGAAACCGATGACCCATGAGTAAGACATTGACCGAAATACCCAGGAGTTAACTTCTGCAGAGCAAAGAATGCAGCCCGCGCGTGATATAGAGTTTTGTGACAAAAAACTATGACCATGGGACAGCAAACTTGAAAACATATAGCCGTAAACTCGGAACCTGTTGACGCAACCTCATACCCGTGACCGCAAGTTCATATAATGTAGCCGTGAACTTGGAAACCGTGACCGCAAACTTGAATTCTGCATCATCGTCGGGGTCTCAATCGGTGGTCTCTTCTAGTCCTTTCAGGCAACAACGTTTCAGGATCCAGATCTGAGTGTCCTTGTGGTCAAGGTATTTTCTGTCTCCTTCCTTGGCTTCTGAATTTGTTCTCTCCATAGGTGCCTGGGTCTGTTCCCTTTTGTTGCTTTCTGGGTTTAGGGCTGCCGTTTTATTGCCGTTTTTGTTTGCTTCTTCCTTTGCTATTGTCGCTCTACTGAACTGTGGTGGTGTTGTTTCTGGCATCTTTATGGGGTAATTGGTGAGGCCATGTCTAGGGAAGGGTTATTCACGCTTTCGGTAGACAATTTACCTGAGCTTGTGAGTCTTTCATGGCTCAAGAAGATGTTCAATAATTACGGGGTAGTGAAGGACGCTTTCATACCTGTGAAACGTAGCTAGATCTCTGGAAGAACATTTGGATTTGTGAGGTATGATTGTTCCATTTATGCCTAGATAGCTATAGCGAGGGCAAATGGCTTATGGTGCGAGAGTAAAAAAATTGTTCGTGAAATATGCAAGTTTTGATCAAAATCAACATAGGAAATCTACTGGTGCAAAAGTGGGGTTATTAAATCATGCAGGGGTTGGAGCGGTCTATCACAGTAACCAAGATAGAGAGATTACTTCTCATGGTGAGAACATTCTCAATAGTGTAACGCTCCCAAGATTTAGGCACGTTAATAATGTTATTACAATTACCATTAAGTCAAATATCTAACTTAAATTTAAATTACAATATAAAAAATAATAATATAAATAGTAACTGGGGTAGTCCTAGGACGACGCCTATCCCTGCACCGGGTCATTCCCCATGCCGGCAGCAAGCCCTGCTCCAGCGGACTAGTTTCCACGATAGTGTTCCTGTTCATCTAGATAATCTGTCATAATACGTCTTAGTCGCATAGGCAACATCATGGTATTATGCCAGGGTCACACGAATGCAGCACCGTGAGCAAAGCCCAGAAGTTCACTACACTAAACTTCTAAGTAGCAATTCTAGAATAATATGTTACGAAAACAATGTATATAACTTATGTACGGTAAACCATGAAATCCATCATGCTATCAATGCGGATCAGAGTAAACGTGCGCAGAAAATAATATCTCATCTCAATATCTCAAAGTTAGCCACGTGTCGTTTCTCGAAACAGTCTCAATCGTTTTTCTCGTTTCGTCTCATTTATCTTTGATTTCTCAAAAATCCGTTTTTCTCAAATCAGTGCCTCTTTCAACATTCTTCTTTAAATTTCATATATCTCACATCACTGGAAAGTTATTGGTCCGTTTACGCCTCCTTTCAGCTAACGGCACCAACCTTTTCACTCGAGATCCCGGCCGTCGTGCATCACCGATCTTAATAGCTTATTTGCACGGTCCGTCCACCCTGCGACTCACACGACACATTCCCGGCCGTCTCATATCACTAAACTTAATCAGTCTGTTTAGGAGGTCCGTTCACCGTGTGTTGTGCACGCTTAGCCCAAACATTCAAGTTCTCTCCGCAAACTAGAAGTGGCGTTGTCGCTGCACAACCGCATCACGACCATTCCTCCAAGTTCTCTCCGCGAACTTGAGGTGGTATCATTCATCTCATCACATATCATTTCATTTTATTTCATTTCCCGAAAATCTCAATTTCTCATTTCAAAATTCATTTTCATTCTCATCTCTAATTTCCCGCTAAACGTTATTCGATATTTTCAAATTCGGTGTCGTAATCATATCGCGTACGCTCTCAACGCTACATGTAAAATCATGCTCATGCAATATTTCATAATTCCTTCAAATTTTCATATCTTTCACTTAGATATTTTACCACATAAAATCATACAACTAATTCCACCCTTTCTCTAAAATGCAATAATTTCACATAAAATTATACTTTTATTTCACTAACTTTCTTCCAAAACAATATTTCAACTCTTTAAATATCTTTTCTTGTCAACCTCATTTTTCATCTTTTCTTTTTATCCTCTCAAAGGAAATAAAGTTAGTCAATCTATTTTTCTAAAATCCATTAATCACATACTTCTTTTCTAAAAATCCCTTGTCAAAATTTAACTCCATTAATTATGAGCTTTCAAAATATTCCATTTCTTTCAAATTGTATTCATAAATTTCTAGGAAAACTTTTCTTCCAATAATCTCATTTCAAGTCATCTCTTTCTTTATTTAGTAAAAATTTTCTTTCTAGAAAATTTCATCAACTCTCTCTATTTATTTCTTTGCTCTTATCAAGTCCATAATTTTGTTCACAATAATCTAGTAGAAACATTTCTAGTAAACTTTCATAAAACTTTCTTTCTTCACATTTATTCATTTAAAATATCATACTTTCTTACAAAAACTCTCATAATGTAGTTACTCTTTCTTTCTAATAATTTTCTCACACTATATTTTATGAAAATCATTTTAACAATAACCATCTATTGAATAAATAATGGACATTTAACTTTTCTTTGAAAGGTTAACATACTCATGCTAGAAACTTTTCTAGAAAATTATACAACTTCTAATCACATCTAATAATCTTCTACTCTTTAATTTTACAAATTTCATTTTTAATCTCGTGAAGAACTACTCTAATTAGAATCTCATTATCATTCTTGTTTGTTTTTCAACATGAAATCCTCTTTCTTAGACATCAAGTAACATGCTTATTCACTTATTGTTATGTATAAATTATTCAATCAAACTTTAAAATCATGCTTGGAAAACTAATTAGAACATCATAATTATTCTAGAAATAACTCAATAGAAGGTTAGTTTAGTAAACTACCTTAGTTTCCGGGTGTAAACCAGAAGCCAAGAAGCTAATCCTTGGTTGAGAGACTCCTAACTTGCTTACTTAATTAGCTTAACAAGAAGCTAATTAGGACTCAAGAGGTTGGCTAGAAGTAGTAGTAGGTGGTGGTTTGTTGGGAGATAGAAAGACTACACAAAAGAAGAAAGTGCAAAGGTGATACAAGACACATTAGGTGGACTATAAATAAGCAAAATGGACCTCCCTCTCTCTTCCTCTCACACACGGCACACACACACACATATATGCCGAAAATTTTGGGTGTGAGGGGGAGAAAGTGATGCTTGCCATGCACATGGCAAGTACCCTAGTAGATTCTCTAGGTTTAGGGCTAGTTTTAGGTAGTTTCTTGCAAGCAAAGGGAGAATCTTGGGTGAGTACATTGATGTGAGGGTGGGAAATTATAGTGGAGGAATATATACTCCTAGTTGTGTAGGTTTTGTATGGTAACCTTAGTTATAGGATGTTTGTAGTGTTAGATATACACAAAATGCTTGTATGGTGAGGTTATGTATAAGCTACTACCAAAACAACAAGGCTTATTCTAACTAATTGGGTACAACATGAAGGCTAGGTGGGAATCTTCCAAATCCCCTAACTTGCTTGTGCAAGTAGCCAACCAAAGAATCTTGCATATGCAAGTGTACTTATGCACACTTACACACTCCACCTCACTCTCCTCTCTAAGTTCTCTCTCTCTCTCTCTCTCTCTCTCTCTCTCTCTACTGAATCTCTCTCTCTCTAACTCTCTCTCTAACCCTAACTAATTCTAACTCGGTTAGTATAAAGATCCTAGGGTTGAGAGATAAAGAAACTAGATGGTTCCAAGGCGGTTGGTTAGGTTTCTGGTATTAAACTCAGTCCCTGGGTGTGACGGTAGTGTATCGGATGTGTTACTCGGCCTCGCACGTGTGTATACATGGCTAGGTTATTGTTTATTCAAGTCAAAGGAAATTAAATAATATTTAATAGAAAAATATTTCAATTAATCCAATTTTAGATTAATTAATTGGATTTATAAACAACATTTTTATTTACGAAAATTAGAGTCGTTACAAATAGCACCGAGGGTCACCATGTTTCAACTTTCAACTCTACTACTGGTTTCAAATCTTATGTCCAGATTTTTAAAGGGAGATCATTGTGCAAAGCTGGAGAAGGCATATGAGAACTTGACAACCCTTATTATCTCGCCTACGGGATCTGAATGGCTCTCTAAAAGTGAAGTGGCCAATCTGAATAAGATGATTGCTATTGAGAAGTTATATGAGGCTTTCAGAACGAAAAATCATACTAGTGATGTGAAGATTAGAAGCTTGGGAGGAAGATCTTTGTTGCTAACCTTTCTTGAAACGAAAACATTGGAGAAATTCATTAATGAGAAAAGGATATTTAATTGGTTCTCTGATGTAAAAAAGTGGAATGGTGAAGCTGCTAGTTTGGAAAGAATTATATGGCTTAAATGTTCTGGAATGCCTCTCAATGCTTGGAATCTTTCAACTTTTAGAAAGATAGGTGAGATTTGGGGCTTTTTCCTTGCCATTGATGAATCTACTTCAACTTTTTCTTCCTTTGTTGAAGGAAAAGTCTTGATTGCTACTAAGAAACAGGATCATATTGATTATTGGATTCAGCTGGATGTTCATGGGGTGCTTTACAAAGTGAGGATTCAGGAGGTCCATAATCCTGATGGCTTTAAGGTGGATACTTGAAACTCGCAGGAGGAAAATCTGTTGGTTATTGATAAGTCTGTTGAAGAACCAATTGAATCTTTTCAATCTTGGGTTTCCGACACTAACGAAGCACAACCTGACTCAACGGGATCCTTGGGTTGCTATGATTCTTGGGTTGGTGACTCATTAGGCCTTGTTCCAATTAGAGAAACCATTGGGATTGCTACAAATACTACCTTTTCCAAAGCTCTTGTTCTTGTTTCAGAAGGTGTTGATTTGACTAAGGATAAGCCAGCTTTGGAAGAGGCGAAAAACTCATTGGAGGAGGTGGCAAAATCAATGGAGGAGGTGGCAGATTCTTTGGAGAGTGTGGAAGATCCAGTTGAGGTTTTGGAAGTTGATGTCACAGCATTAGATCTTGTTTCTGCCGATCCTCTTATTAATTATGTGGAACTCAAGCGTCACAACAAGAAAAATTGCATCAAACAAGGAGTTCGAAGGAAATCTATCCCATTATGGAGATATAATCCTTTAAAAGCATCTATTTTTTCAAGGCCGAATAGCTTGGACAAATTTGAGAACAATTCGAGAAGGTTTATGTTGAGATCGAATAAAGTAAGTAGAAAAGGTCAATCTCTCCTTGGCTCGTCTATCGATGCATCTCTTTCTTTGAGGGACAGCCGAAACTCTGTTTTTGGGCACATGCATTTGACTCAAGAGGAAATTAGCAGCTTCGAGAAAAGATTGGAGCAAGATGTTATAGCTTCCAAAACCACTGAGAATATTCTCGATATTAACCTTCTTCCAGGGGATGAAGCATTATTAAAAGAAATTATTGAAGCCGATCTTAAAAGAACTCTCTATTATGGTTGATCGATGGATGGTTTTCTGTTTTTCTCTACTGAGCGTTTGGAGTCTTTTGGGTTTTTTTTTTTTTTGGGGGTTGTAGGAGCTTAGGGTCATGTTGTTGGTGCCTAAGGGCAGTGTTGGGGTGGCTTTGCAAAGGTTTGTGTGACGGCTATTTTGGTTTTGGGGTTTTTTGGTGCTTTTGGGTGTTTTCTTCTTTCTCCTTTTTCTTTCATTCAACATTGGTTGGATCTCTCCTCCCCCTTCTCGATGTACCCTTATCGAGTTTCTTTAATATATCTTCTTTTTTTGATAAAAAAAAAAAAAACATTGTAGCCGCAAACTAGTAACCTCTGAGAGTATCCATACAGGCCTACGACCACTGATGTTTTTAGGAGAGTCCGCCCATAGACCTTCAGTTATTGGACCTGATACCACTTGTTGGAAGTGTGTACGATGCATTGATTCCACTACGGCGTGCACAAAGCCCAATATTATGAGGAGTAACGACAACGAGTCAACCACATCATTTGGGTCTAATTCATTGAATTGACTCAAATCCAGTTAAATGGATTCGCACGCTCAAACTCACAAGCAAGAAAAGAACAAGAGACAAAGATTGCTTAATCATACTTCACAGGGTATTGGGATGTTTCAATATGATAAGAATGATCACGACTACAAATGGATTGCCCTAGTGTTCCCTTTTATAGTTGCAAGGGAATACACCATTAGAAAACCCTAAAAAAAAAACTGCATCAACGTTTTTCTTTCGTGCCCACCGGTTTTGACGGACTTGACCACCGTCCGGATGGGATTTTTAGGACTTCTAGACCTAACCAAACCTGCACAAGCCAACTTTCTGAACTCTTCGTCCAAACGAGCTATGCAGAAGCTCCTCTGGAGCCTCTGAAACAAGTCTTCACCCCAACATTACTATCATTTGGAAGGAAACCAACCACGACATTTGCGAAATCTAATTGCAAACCCCATATTTTGGTGTTCGAACTTTGAACCGTAACGTAATATGCATACAGGTGTTTCGGCTTGATTGCAGCTAATGTGTGGTACTGGTTTTGAACAATGAGCTGCTGTATGGAACATCATGCAAGTTCCTCTAAACGAATCGCCTGAGATATTTGCAAATTTTTTCGGAGTTTAATAGTATGATTCTGCTACTTTCCTAGGCATGCAAAGATGTGCTTATGACATTGCGCATATATTTGAGAAGAACATGTGCTAGCTACAAAATGGAGAATAGTATCATGCTTTGCTTTTGTGAATTTTTAATGTACCCTTAAAAAGAAGAGCATGCACATCTCACTCTCCAAATTCACGGTACATGGTAAAGCGTTCCAACAATTTACTCCGGCTATGTACCCTTGTCACGTACAAGGAGATACAATTCAATTTACTCTCCTCTCCTCTTATGATATTATTACAGTACATGTGTTCTTTAGCTCAACTCAAAAACTATTTTAAAAAGAAATAAAACAATTTGTGTGTGTGTGTGTGTGTGTGTGTGTGAAATAGAGAAAGAATGAGAGTAGGAAACGAGTAACTATTGCAGAAAAGTAGGTCTTGAAGAGGCATGTATCATTTGATTTGAGCTGGAATTACACAGTGAATTTGACCCTTGTTTGCTGCTAAACTGGATCGGCAGAGGAAACACGGACGCTGGACCGGGCCCAAACATAATCCAGGGAACATTTTTTGATGATGGCAGGGCCGGGCCAACTATTTTGCAGTCCACGTTGCTGCTGTTGTTATTGTTTGATGACATTGGGCCCAGTCTCAACACTAGCGACAGGGAACCACGACGTCACCTCTCAAACATATATCTAGCGAGTGGGCTTCGTGACCTCCACCAAGAAACGCCAGTGAGCTTTGACAGCTTGCATCCGATAATTACAGCTTCTTTGTCGCGGTCAAAGTGGTGTTATGCCATCTGCCAGTCACACACCCACACGTCATTTCAGTTGGGTCAATAAAAAAAAAAAAAAGCATATACTTATTCTACTACGCTACGACACGCATGCATCATCGTCAGATAGAGATGGATTTTCCTTTTTAATTAATTAAACCCAAGGGCCAAACCCGTAATATTGTTCCAACTTCTGGTGGAGGTAGGAAGGAGGCATTCGCATCTAAGGGAGGGAGGGAGGGTGGGTCCACGTGGTACAATGAAGGACAGAAATACCCTTCTACCATGAGAATTGATGCCTGCCTCTGTCTTGACCCCACCCATGGGTTTTAAAATAAATACTACTGTAGTAAGTAATTACACTCCTATTGCTATTTTCTTATGAACAATAATTTGTTTTGATTTGGTTTAATTCTTAGATCTAAACTTAGGCGTACCGCCCCATTTTCCCTTTCTTTCTTTCTTTCTTTCTTTCTTTTTTTTCCGTTTGATTTTCTTTACTACTGTGTGGTGGAAATCTAAACCACCAACAAGGGCTGTTACCCCTATGCTGCTGTTTCTACTAACGTCCGAATGACCCGACCCCACCAAATATCATCCCTGAAATGGGCTCAAAAGTTTTAGTAAGCCCACCACCACCATGGGTTCACAATCAAGGCCTCCTCCCTTCTAGATCCAACCAGACGGGCTTCTTCCCCCATTAACACCCAAACTCCAAATTCGATTTAGCCTCTCTCCCTCCCTCCTTCCTAGATCCAAATTCGATGCAGCTGCCTGTCACACAAACTACTCCTTTCCATCAAAATGTTGTTGAACCTCCATTCTCGTCAAGAGAGAGAGACGCATAGAGTTTTTCCAGGAAATTAAAATGCACAACCAACCAAAAAAATAGTATAAAACAGACAGACATCGCAGCACAGATATATAAAAGAAAACATCAACGTTACATCAAAACAGCCCACAAAATGTATTAAACGTCCACACCGAGTCTTTAAACCCATTCAACAGAAGAAAGAGAAGAACAAGAACAAGAAGAAGAAGACCACCTACCTACCAACGGAACATAAAAACTTTGAAACACAAGCAACTAAAAGAGTTTCTCTAGCATCATAACCCACACCAGAGCCAGATCAAAAGTCCCAATACTGTTTCGGAAACAGCTATTAACTAATCATTCCCGATCTACTTTTTAACCTACTGCGACATACAGAGAGACTAGAACACCAACCACAAATCTTTCCCTCTAGAAAGAGGTAAGATAGATGATATAACAGAGAGAGAGAGAGAGAGAGAGAGAGAGATTCACCTCAACGCCCTTATCTTTTGGGTGGTCTCTCGTCATCCTCACCACCATCATCACCACCTGAGTCATCTCCATCTGGCCTCTTCCTTTTCGCTGAAGCCTCCACCTTCCCTCCAGTTTCATCTTCATCGTCATCATCTTCTTCCGCGTCCTCTTCACCGAAATCTTCTTCCTCGCCATTCTCTTCTGGTTCAAAATCACTGTTATCTTCCTCCTCTTCAGCACGACCCAGGGGCCGGACAAGGTACTCAGTTCCCATATCCTCCTAAATTGTCATTTATAGGAAAGAGAAATCAGTAGACAATTCAGAGACGAAGAACAAAGCAATGCAAGGCAGAGAAACACAACTTAAATGGAAAAACTTGTTATTATTGTAAGCACTGACAGAGCATGCCTGCAAAGTGCAAAATTCCTGGAGAAGGTAATCCCCATAACAACTCGGTTTCCCCCTTAATACGTGGATTAGCAAACAAGAGAAGTTTCATCCACTAAATTTTAGCTTAGCAAATTACTCGAGACTTTTCTTCTTTTTTTTATCACAATTACTCAGACTTTGAGCCCATGACTTTAGGACTTGGGGTTGATGTTGGTGACCTCAGAATTTAAATATCAGGAGGATCCAACTTTGGACTTTAGATCTAAGATGCAGAAATATTACCGGCTCTCTACCAGAATTTATGTTGTTGCCCTATTGGAAACCACAAGTACTTGATCTTGACAACTCCATGTCGACTCACGGGGCAAAATAATCTGAATCACGGTTTTGCAGCCTCTGCTCGAATACTGCCTCCATATGAGGAACCCAGTTTACACAACTACCTACTGGCCAGGGACTGGTATAGTAAAGCTTCTAACACAGATACAGGAAGTTGTCACAAATGGTAAAATCAACGGACAACTCGGATCTTCACCAAAGATTAAGAATAATACGACTAATGTGATCGATTTCATACAAGCACCAAAACAAAGAATGAAGCAGCAAAATCAGAATACTGAAGAACCAATTTATTAAGAAAGAGGAATTAAATGAGAGGTCCATGTAGTTCCAGAAATTCAAGAGGAAAACTACTACTTTGAAGTATTCCTTGGCCCAGGACAAATTAAAATCGCACTTTGACAAATATACCAACTCTGATTAAAAAATCCAGATACTCTTCTACAACCCAAAACAAGTTTCACGTCACGAAAATATCCTTGGAAAAAAGTTCCCCATCGAACCGAATGGAGAAGGTAACTGAGCCCAGAAAAGGTGGTCTTCAAGGTTGACTCAGAAAATTTTATATCCGGTAAAAGGAAAAGTTTAACTTTTTAATAAACACCATACGGTCTCAGATCCACAAAGCCTCATCGTAGGCAATTTCTGGTTGTGATTATTCTGATATACAAGAGTATAAGAGCGGAAATCCCTTTAAGAGTTTTATGATAAACACAAAACTACAGATCCTACAACTTGCAGATTTTCACAGATCTGGACACAAATATTACTAACATACAACGTAATAACCGTAAAAAACAAATTTTGACTAGAGCCTGTTGGATTAAAGAAAGCCAACTCCAAGATATATTCCCACAAAGTTTTTTTAAGTGCAGCAACTCAATTTTATTCATGGATCTGATCGCAAAAGTCCAAATTTTTTTCACAAAATAAAATCTTCTGACAATTCAAATTCCCTCTACTTTTCCACTGAAGAAAACCTCTGGAATTTCTTACCAAAACCTTGTCGAAGAGATACAAAGAGAATAGTACCAGAAAAACCAGATCTGAACAAATACAACACCTGAGTTATTGAAAAAAATGCGGAAACATAGTCAACTTTAGAAAAATCGTTTAATTTTAGATAATAATAAAAAATAAAAACCTTCGTGCGTAATTTTTTGAATTTCTTTCCATCAAATAAAAGCACTGCAACTATTTTAAACTCGCTCTATTTTCTTTACACCAAATTACAGCTGAAGAGGAGTATCTTCTGACTGTTCAAAACTCACTTTATTTTCCATGAAAGAAAGTCTGTAAAATTTCTAACCAGAACAAAACCTAACTCTGTTTGGAACGTAGGGAAAGGAAAAGAAGGGGAAGCTCAAAAAAAAAAAGTCATTCTCTCGTCTGGTTAGCAAGAGAAGAGGAGAAAATTTTGTCAAATAATGGATTAAATACAGTAAAACTTCCCTCTATTTATCTCATATTTTTCTTCTTAATTATTGTGTCTTCTCTTCCCTCTCTTTCCACAAGTTCCAAATAAGCGAAGAGATACAAAGACAATAGCAACAAAAAACCAGATCTGAACGAATTAAACACGGGATTCATCGAAAAATTGCGGAAAATTATGTAACTAAGAAAAATCACCTGTTCTTCGTCTTCTTCAGCGCCCTCCTCTTCGTCTTCGTCGTCGTCATCGTCGTCGTCATCATCATCGTCACCATCGCCGTCTTCGTCGTCGTCGTCATCTCCCTCATCATCGTCCTCGTCGTCTTCTATCACATGGACAGGAGGAGGACCACCGGAGCTCTGCAGCACCTCTCTGTCATCATCCTCATCCTCGTCTTCTTCCTCCTCAACATCGTCGTCGTCGTCGTCGTCATCCTCTCCGTCTTCTTCTTCTTCTTCCACACCCTCCACCTTCTCAGTCTCCTCAGCGTCCACTTCATACTCACGAACTTCGTCCAATTCTCTCTCTTCCTCCATGATTTTCATATCCGTAAAGAAAAATTTACTCGCAAAAATTTGGGAGAAATTGAGTGGGGAAACAGGGGAGGAGAGAGAAGCGGATAGAGAGGAGCAGCTTCTTCGTTCTACCCAGTAGCTCTCCCCCTGCAATACCCTTGATCTCAGCCGTTGAATCACCAAATGACGGGGATCGCTGACGTGTATGAAGATCGGACGGTTCTCCTGCGTGAACTTTGTATTTCTTTTGTGTTAGTACTTCTGAAGTCTTTGCCCCTTCCACACACACACACACACAAAAAAAAAAAAAAGTCTTTGCGGCGCTCCGTATTTCTTTTGCACCTCTCTCTAAAGTCACGTGCCACACACGTGAGGTATCTAGGGTTAGGTTTTTATTTGGGAAATTCTCAAGATAGCCAACTTTAATAAATTTCAATTAGACACCTAAACTATGAAATCATTATCTCAATTAACCTCCTCCGTCTAAACTCGTCAAATTGGTAAAGGATTTTGCTAACTTGGACTCTTTTAAATTGCTAAGTAGGAACGTAGGAACAAGTGGGGTTAAAATAATCCCAATGCCCCCTCCCCAGACTCTCTTTTCTTCGTATTCCTAATTGTATGAGTTGGAAACAAAAATAAAGCAATAAATTGTTCAAGGAAAGGAAAGTACACTAACCTAAGAAATAGAAATTGCAAAACCCAATTATGAAACCAATAGCCTAATTTTTCAATTCTTTCTCCAATTCAACAAAAACGCCTCCAAAAATTTCAGAGCATTATACATTAAATATTTTCAAGAATTGCATTTACCAAAAGACTTAGGCTTTGTTTGGTTGAGAATTTTGAGAAAAATATTTTGAAAAATATTTTTGAGATATTGTTTGGATGAATTTTTAGAAAAAGTAATAATTAGAGAGAGATAGAGAAAAAAATGAAAACAATAATTGGACAAACTACCATGACCCATTCAACTTGTGACGCATAAAAAAATTCAAATCACTCGCGATCTAACCATTCACAATCAACTCGTGTTTGGCTTGATTAAAATTCGTTTTAGATCGATAGAGGGTTCCTTCAACTTGTGATACATAAAAAATATTCAAATTATTCACGATCAACTTGTGTCTGGCTTGATTAAAATTAGTTTCAAATTTTAAATTGGCTTAACTCACCTAGGGTAGGGTTACTTTCATAAGAAGGCTTAAAACCATTTCGAATGGTTAGAAAATAATATGATAATGACCGAGGCACTTGTCACACGATGAATTTATGTCATCCAATAGAACCTCTTCTGATTTTAGCTTGAACACATTTTCAAATGGATCGTCGAGATTCCCATGGGATTTGGGTTTTTAAATACTTAAAGATTAACTCATCAACTGCTCAACTAGTTCGGCTTATTTATGCTTAGTATAGCTACAAACTATGTTGATCACTGTATATTCTCGTAGATTCCTCATTTATTAACAAGCAGAATGCTGGCCCCCCAAATTGAGTTGGAGGACTACTACTGCTTGATGTTCTGGAGGTGGCCTGGGATGAGTAGCCGGTGAGCCATAACTCCAAATGAACGATAGAGATACACACGACACTAATACGATGTAGCCATAGCTTATCCGTGCTGCTATAGTGCTACTTGCATCATAAACTCTTCCAATCAAATATGGGCAGAGCAAATGAGTCTTCGATATGTTAACCAGCCAAACATTCAAAATCATATTGCATCTGACTCAATAGAGGATCACCAGATTTTAGAATGGCTAAATTACCTCGCTAGAAGAGGGGAGGTATGATTCCCTTGTTTCTCCACCACAATATATTTTCATCAAGCATTTCTCTCTTTTTTTTCTTTTTGTCGGCAAGAGCCAGTATTATTATTGGGAAAATGACCAAAACATGGTGCTTAGGAAAAATTATGTCCAAAACATGGGCATGGTTTGACAAATGACCAAAACATGACAAGCAAAAAAAAAAAATCCATATACATGTTATTTTAGACTTGTACTACCAACAATACCCCTCATCTCTCTCTCTCTCTCTCTCTCTCTCTCTCTCTCTCTCTCTCTCTCTCTCTCTCTCTCTCTCTCTCTCTCCATCCCTAGGTATCAAGCGGTATGAGAGACAACGGCGATGGAGAAGAGCGGTCTGAGAAAGGAAGCGGTGGAAGGCATATCAAATAGATTATCAAACCTGGAAAGCAAACTTATGCTCATGTTAACTTTCTCTAATCTCTGATGAGAAAATTACTCGAGACACCTAAGACCCTAGCCCTCCCATCTTCCCTGCGCCGCCTCCTTCAGCAGGAGGCTCCGGTCGTCCTCCTCTCCTCCTTCGATCCTTCTATTCCACCCTCTCCATCCTTTTCCCTCTTTCGGCCTCTCCCGATAGTTGCGTTTTTGGCCTTTCATCCATAGCCCTCGTTTCCTTACGCGTACGGTGGTTTTGCTTAATCAATCATGGCGGTTTTTCTTAAACGAAGTCATTGAGGTAGAGTGCAAGGGAAGAATTTTTAAAATTAAAGTTATGGAGGAACAACTTGTTGTCAACACTTTCCTGAAAGCAAACTGCTACTGCAAAGGTTGTGTTATTTAGATATCTTCACCCTCAAATGAGGTGGAGGAACAAAAGGAGAATAATGAGGTAGTTGCTGAAATAGAAAATAACAAGGAGTATCGCAAGAAAGCCAGAAGAAAGATTTAAATTGAATGAGGATATGGTAGCTTGGAACTCTTTTGATTCAGAGGATGTGGTGGATGATTCAATTGAATCAAAGGATGAGCAATCAAGGTTTGAGGATGTGGTCGACTTCCTTACTTCTATTGACTTGAGGCAGGGAAGGAGATGTCTCCCACTCCTGTTGGATTTGTCATATTGCCTCTGTGAGTTGAGTCAACTGGGACCTAAGGTTCCCAATTGCTTGGGTGGTTTCTGCGGTGAAGGTCATTTGCAATTGCACAAAAGTCTGTACCCTCTCCTCAAGCTCCTCATCATGAGGGGGATAAGTCAGCTCTGGGGGTGGGCCACTAGAATAAGGATCAAACTTTTGCGGGTCTTGGAAAAGGGAGTCAAATTGGGTCATGTGGTCCTGGGCAGGTTCGAACGACTGTATTTCTGGCAGAGGCAAAGGCAGTGCCTGTGGTGGCACTGGGGGTTCAGAACACCACCCTAAAAAAGATAGTTGGTGGGACCACCCTAGATTGTACGTATTTGGATGTGGATCCCACTGCTGATTAATAACATTCACCCTAGCCTGATTATTACTATAAGCTTGTTTTAGTGCATAAAAAGCGGAGCAGGTATAAACAGAATGCCCCCAACACTCACACATCTCACAGAATTCTTCCATTCTCACCTCATTCGCCCAGTTGTTTCCTTATTACTATTTTTTTTTTTTGACTCGACTTAAGACACAAAATATTTACCACTCAACTGACACTAGATGACTCAACCTAGAAACAAAAAGATGCTAAAAAAACAAGACACTAAAACTCACACTCTTGAACACACGTCGCCGTCCCCGGCAACGGCGCCAAAAATGCTTGACCGTTCGGGTGACTAAAAATAAGACGCGTCCCAAGCGTAGGACTCTTGACCGGTGTAGCACAATAAATCCGGAAGTACCGGAGTCGAACCACAGAGACGGCTAACAGTGTTTGACTCAAAAGTGTGGAGTTTTAGTTTCAACGGCTCTTAGGTAGCCACCCCTTAGATTTTATGAGATTAATTAACTAATTACTAAGCTAATTTAACTGATAAACTGCCAATTAATGAAAGGAGCGCAGCTGTGGGAACCCAGCGCTCACACCTAGCCTAACCAATATTTACTCAGGCCACAATTAATCATTTTGCTGATTTTAAAACACGAGAAAAGCTTCCTAACAAATGCGTACCACCTATCACCAGATTCCGTGCGCATGCGAATTCCGGTAATGCCTGGGTTAGTTTGTTAGATAAGTTTCAAGTTCTCAAAATTGCTCGAAAATTGACTTGATTCGGCCCCGAGGTGAAATATTGCTTAGCCTAGATGTTGGCGCCTTCGCCCCGCAGTCGCACTCAAACAACTACTCACTCATGCTTATAAAAATAATTGGAATCAAAATAACCCTAGATCTATGCATGCTTGAATATAGGATAGGAAAAACAATAGATAATGGTACCGTGAATTGCAAGGGAAAACTCGAACTTGATTAATGATTCGTAATACTCCAATCCATCACCGAGATTCTTGAAGTAAAACTTAACACAGAACGCTGAATGTAGAACTGAAATTTGTAGCCAAAAACTTCAAAATACAAAACCCTAGGTAAAAGTGTGGAACCCTAATCTAAGTTAAAACATAAGTATTTATACTAAACTCTAATTTCTAATTAAAATCCGAGACAGAATAGGATTATACTTTGCGAACGACCAAAACGCTGCCGTTCACTAGCCAAGATAAGCTATTTGTAGCGCTACACCAAAAGTGGTGTAGCGCTACCGCTTGACTCTTCCCGTTGACCATTGACTCTTAACAATCCGGTAGCGCTACACCACTTTTGGTGTAGCGCTCCTAATCCTTCTGTTCACTTTTTGGACCTTTTTGTGCCAATCTTGAGCGCTCCAAATAATTAGAGTAGCGCTCCTCTTCTCAATCCACGTACACGAGCCATCCGGACACTTTCCATTAGCATTAAATCACCTCAATTCCCTGCAAATTAAGCATAAACACCCAATGCAACCACGTGCACATATTAAATAGAAAATGAGGATTAAATCCATGATAATTAAGCCAATTCTACCTTACTCAGGCGCTCAAATGCAACCATTTCACGCGCCAATCAAATATTATTGTCAAATGGTGTCATGTTATTTCACTTAACGTGCAAAATTTATTAATAGAGAGCAACTTTTTTTTTCACGTAAGGTGCACAATTTGTTTATGAAAGGATATGATCTCAAATTGGCAAAGCAAGTTGGACTAACGTGAATGCAATTCTTTTATTGCTAGGTGCAAGGGTTTTCATTTACAATGCACAGTTTTTACATGCACAGTGCAATTTTGAGATTACTCGTCCAAAAATATTTGATTTAATCTCACATTGGCAAGACAAGTTGGAGTAAAGTGAATGCAATTCCCTTATTGCAAGGTGCAAGAGTTTTCATTTACAGCACAATGTTGTTGCATGCTAATAGGTGCCGAAAAGCACCCATTGAACCTCATTAACTCATACTTTGTTAGGCAAATTAGGTTGTTATTTGATTAGCGTTTGTTGGTTAATGGTGTTACAGGCTCCAGGTGCTCGAAGACTTGGAAAACATGCTTTGGAATGGTTCGAAGCGTCAAAGATGTGAATAGGGGCAAAAGAGGACCAAATGGCCGATTTTTAGGACCATGGTCCAGACCATGCAAATCCCTGTCCCTCTTACCACCAAAGGTACCAATTAGAGATTGTATCATTATATAACCCCCATTAAATTAGGTGTAACAAAATAAAAAGAACCAATTTTTGTTGCATAGTAGTAGCCAGTTGCCCAGCCCACCATTCTTTTGATTGGAATATCTCATCAGAAAACAATCATTTTCTCTACCCAACAGAATTAGATTTTTGGTTTCTCATCATTTTCACAAACCCAAACAAAACCCATTAAACCATGGGGGAAGACAAAGAGAACAAAAAGAAAAAGAAGAAGCAAAAGCACAACCACCCAAATGACCAAACCTCAAAACTCACATCAGATTTCTCCTTCAAACCCACCTCCGATGTCAAGGGCCTTAAATTCAGCGGCCAATTCGTGGTCAAATCCTTCACCATCTGCAACACACGACCGTTTAAGCTCACCCGCCTCCTCTCTCTCCCCACACAACAAAACAGTTGTAGTAAACCCAATACACATGTAACAAAACCGCCATCCCCTTCCACCACAACTTTCCTCCCCACAAATTCCACAATCTTAGCCCACCACGACTAGCACACACTCACGCTTGGCCTGGGGACAAAGAAGTCCAAAGTGGTGTCATTCGTATTCGAGATGGAGGCAATGAGGGCGGCGGCGGAGAGGCAGTGGCCGCCAGAGATACCGCTAGGGGAAGTGAACAAGAAGTTGATAAGAGGGTTGAGTGGATGCAAGGATGGATATGCCGAAGAAGACTGGGGAAGAGGGGTTGGATGTTAGGGTTTAATTCACAAAAGGTATTTCAGGGAAAGTTAGATGGGGTACCACTTATGTGGAATTATTATTTTCCTTGTCATGTATCAGGTCATTTCCCAAAACCTTACCATGACATTGGCATTTTTTGTTTTAAATGCCACTTATTGGTCATTTTTCCATTATTATTTATAGTTAGTGATGTTTAAACTCCAGTCAAATGCATGAGAGTATATGATGTCTACTACTAATATACTTATTCCACTTGCAGCATTTTCTAATGACATAGTGCTCGTAATGTTCCTCCCCAACATCTCTTGCTCATCATATTGAACGATTGAGCTTCAATGCTGTTACACTGTCGAACAACCCCATCCCCCGTCAGTTTGTTGAAGATCTGACCCTCATTGCACATTGCACTTACTCAATCCTCAAAAATCTTTTTTGGTTTCCCATTCACTGGAAAGAGATAGTCAAACCAGATACCCTCCTCATTTCGCCAATGAAGATACAAAATCACCAGCCGGAGTTGATTCGTGGGTAAAAGATTGCTAAGTCCTACTCGTACGGAGATGATCTGTGGGATATAGGGTTAAACAAAAAGAGGAAAGGATATCTAAATGGAAAAGGAAGTAAAGGAAAATGACTATTTTAATGAAGTGGAGATAAAGTGCAAAATTTCATGCAGTGTTGTTTTAGAAAGTTACCTAGCCAACTGCCAAAGTAGACAAGTGACTTTTGAGGCATAATTTGATTCAAGATTTATTGAGATTCATATGGATGGGTTAGGTGTAGCATGCAGCGGCAATCCTCACTCCTACCATCTTAGAAATAAAAAGTACCTCATGGGGAGTTTGCACCACGAATAACATATAATATCACAGTCGCGTTGCTTATAAATGATACTCCCTCCGTTCCATAATATTAGTTCCCTATGAAACTACATGCAATTTTCAAACTAAAAAATAACGTATCTATAAAATAATTTTTGGATTTTTTTCGTACCGTTTAAAAATTTACAATGAGATCTATCAAGCAACATCCATATTAATGAACAAATTAAGTTCATAAGTACATTATTTTTAAGTTTGAAAATTGCACGTAGTTTCGTAAAGAACCAATATTATGGAACAGAGGGAGAGTATAAGAGTATATACTACTGTTGCTTTGGCTTCAAGTCAATGATATAGGAGTATATACTACTATTGCTTTGACTTCAAGTCAATGGCATACTTATATGCGGGTCTACTGTTGCTCCTCCCACTTTAGAATCATATGGCAATGGGTTGGGACGGGGCAGAATCAGATTTACCGTCCTCCGCCACCGCCCCATACTATATCGGGGCGAAAGGAGTTAGGAAGGTGCCAGATTTAGGGAATAATCAGGGCCCCATTCACCATAGCAATTTTCTCTAACTTCGTTTTGTTTTCGTTAGAGTTGTATGACAAGAAACCTAAATATGGATGAGATATGAGAGTTAACAAAATAGATACAAATAAAACAAAGACATAAAAATAGCGATTTATTATTGGATATTTAGCAACCTCTTATTATATGAAAACAATGAAACCTAGATATATAACAAATACACCAAAATATTAATAACAATAATTGGAGTCTAATCGGGTTTAAATGGGGCGGGGGAGCAAATACCAAACCCAAACCATTTGCCTATCAAATCAGGGAATACCTGCTCGGATCAGGGAGGTCAGAGGCTGGGACGAGGCGGAGGTAATTACCACCCCTACCCGAGGCACCCTGCTTCCTACCGTGTACCCTTGTACCCAATAGGCCAAGATAAAATATTCATAGACAAAAATAAGCTTCCATTGATGAATAATAGATAAATGCTATACCAGCATGCACAAATGGTGCTAATTTGCTTCCCTGAATCTCAAGAATATCAGACTATATATAATTCAGCATACAAGATAATCGAGCAACACTCAGTTATTCTCTCAAATTTCACACCCAATCCCTCAGAAAACATCTGTACACCAGTTCCATTGGAAATAGAAACCAAACGTTGTTTGGCCAGTCCAGTTGATGGGGGCAACAACTTCAATCCTTCAAAAAGATACCCAGGGAGCACATGTGGTAATTTACCTCGGCTCATAATATTGATTACCCTCGTGGGATATATGTTTGGAAGGCTGCAGACAATAATGGATGGCCATTCTTCAAAGACCATTCTCCATTATAGACTGGCTGTTCAGTTCCCATGTATTTGTCCTTTAGATTTTGCAGCTCTTCGCACCTTACCACCTCGAACTGAATTAGAGACCTGCTGCACTAAACTGCAAAGAACAATTCAAATGGATGATGTGTTATTTTCAGAAGCAAAATCATAAAATATAAAATGCTGTCACCAGTGGAGTTCCAAAAATCATTATCAGGCTGCCATTCGAGAACTTTTACGATTGAAAACTTAAAATCTCCAAGTTATTCGAGAAAATCTCACATTTATCAAACTTCTCATATGTACACTCTGTTTGGAGACCGTAAGAGGAGGGAAATTGGAAATGTCATGGCATGACTGGGTTTGGTTTAGCAAAGATGTTCCTTGATGGAGCTTCATCACCTGACAGGCTGCTTGGGAATTATTTAAGTACAAGACAAAGATTGCTTAATTGGGAACTCATATTCAAATCACTAAATCAGTGTGTGTTGTCTGGGGCTGGGAAGAAGACACATGGCCGTTGGTTTTCTTACTGTGCCTACATTGCTGAGGTGTGGCATGCTCTGCTGCATAAGATTCAGATTTCTACAAGACCCTTCAGGTTGATGGGAGAAATCTCTTGGGCTAGTCTTCAAAGGAGAGACACACAAAAGGTCAAGGAGTACTTTATATAAGATGCCCTTAACTGCTCCCATATATGCTTAGTGGATAAAAAGGCATTTTTTGGATTTTTCGACACAAAGCAACCACCCCTGGAGCTATAGCCAAGATAGTTATGGAAGTCAGCTCTAAACAGAGCTATTGGAGATTCTTGCAAGATAAAGCGAAAATCAAACTCTGTTGTAGTTATGGGAATTCGTCTTTCAGATTTTTTAAGTCTTAGTCTCTCTCTTTGGTCTGTGTAGGTTATGCATATATGAGCAGGCTTGTTTGCATATGTTTGTTTGTGACTATGAACCTGGTTTTTTTTCTTTCTTAGAGTTAGGCGTTGCTCGATGGTCCCCCTAGCTGTGCCCCTGTGTGGGGAAAGGGGTGTCCTAGTTTATTTCGTTTTGGCATTGGTGGTGTTGGCCTCCACACACACACACACACACAGAGAAATACTTTAAGTTTGTAGATAAATGGGCTTGAGTTGACTATTCAATAGTTGAGCATGCAAGTGCATGTGTGTGACAGTGCGAGAGCAAGAGAGAGAGGTCACATGCCTGGAGAAGCCGGAACTAGAAACCCTGACATGACTAGCAGGTGTATTCTTGCGGTGGTGAAGAGAGATAAAACCATAGTGAGAAGCTACAGCGGATTCTGGGGAACCCTGGAAGGTAATTGATAAACTTCTTCCAGGGGACATTCCTACAGAGATGTAGCAAAAAACATGAGCATTTTTTGAGACCATGAAAGTGGCAAGAAACAAATAACTAAATCGTTGATGTGACAGAAGTACATCAATACTGTTTGTAATGGGCTGAAGAACTCCCATATTATAATACAATGTAAAACTGAATTGAATAGCTAAACTATCTAATGCCATCAGAAAAATCGGTTGTCCTTTTAACAAAGGATTTCCCTTCAGCCTCTTCCCTCTCTGATCCTCACTTCTTTCATTAAACCAACTAAATCTATTAACAGACCATGCAAGTTAATTAGATATGAACATAAATAGTATTCCAAGAAAATATACAGGATTCAGATGAAAGATATTGATTCAATCTAGTGACTGGACATTCACAAAAGGGAAAGCGATGAGCCAGAGTAATCTATTTTTTCCTTTATGATAACCGCAATGGGCCATCTTATGCACACCTCGACTAAAAGGGTTATCTATTGATCCTTCCAAATCCTTAAAGGGTTAAGAGTCAGCAAAGGCAGGTGGTGGTTTCCAGGAGGCGCTCATAGGAGATTCATGGAACATCGACTGGCATTGCACATGGAAGGCCAAAAAATTTCCCAGGCATATGAATATAAATGAGCTCTTATAAGTCCCATTGACTTAGTGAAGCCTCCATTTTTAGTTAAAAGTAAGTCGCCTACAAGGAACGGGATGATGGTTCATAGCAAGTGGAAACCTACATCGTTTCTAACTGGGGGAGAACCGTCGGTGAGGGTTTGGAGAAACTAAAAGGATTGAACAAGTTTGTCATATCTCCCATAAGGGAGTGTCTAAAAGAGATGGTAGAATGAGTGGAGGGGAGGTGCGGTTTTCCTTGACCTCTCTGTACTCTTGTTTCCTTTCTAAAAGTAACTAAAAGAAGGCTAATTTGACAAATTACTAATGGTTATGATTGGGATATAGGAAATGCCAATTCGGTCATTCAGCATGCTCAAAACGTCAATCAGTCATGCAAAGGATATCTTGCAAAATTCCATCCAAAAAGGGTTTGAGATTCTGAGTATGTAAACAAAAGCGTAGAAAACAAATTAAACAGCATTCCACATTAGGGTGCTCCGCACAAAAAGAAAGAAAAAAAAAAAGGATAAAAAACAGAGATTAAGGAAAAGGAAAAATATAAGGAAATTGGATTTCGTGCCTGAGAAAAGAGGAAAGACCAATTGGGCAATGTTAAATTATCCCCTACCAACACAAGTTAAACAACAAGGGCAGAGATAATGATTGCAAATTAAGATGAAAACAAAGTCCAAGCAAAGTATTACCTTGGAAGAATATAACCAGACAGAAGAGAATGGCGAATATGAAGGCCAATAAACTGCCAGTGGATACGGATTCCTTCGCAGCTTTCATCTTCTTTAATCCCTTCATTCGCTCGATCCTTGCACGTTTGACCCTGGCTATTTCTGAGATCTCTTTGATTAGCTTTTGGTCAAAAGCATCCAAAGAAAGAGATTTGGGAGGTCGAGGAGGTCTGGGAGGCTTTTTTTTACCACTTGTTGATTTACGTCTCTCCTTCCCTGGTGTCTTTTCCACAGGATCTGTTGTCCGGTCACCCTCAACATTCTTATCTATTAATGATTCCAAATTCTCCTTAGAAATCCCCTTCTCACCGTTGACGGACCCATCAACAACACTCCCAAACCCAGTGCGGATCTTGGCGAATGTATTTGCTAACTTGGCACCCAAACCAGGGTCTGTAATTCCCACGTCTTCATCCGTAGTCCCACCACTCTCGAGATCGACACCGAAATCTTTATCTCTTTGAGCCATGTGATCCATAACATCAACAATTTTTGTTGTTGTTATTATTCACCTTACAACTCAATTACCATTGCCTATACCAAAAACCAAAGATCAACCTATAACTTCAAAACTTCCTAAAGAGGTGAACTGAGAGCCAAACCAAAAACTGAGAAATTAACAATCTTTACCAAAGAAACTCAATTCACAACCTTTCCCATTTGCTGACACCTAGAAATCATTCTACTTCAACAATTAGATACCAACTTGAATCAATGGACTCAATCTTCTTTGAAACCCCCCCGTTTTTTGTTTCTCTCAAGTCAAAAGTCCCATTCAAAGGTTGAAGCTATAAACAAAACCAAGAACGAATCACAAAACAGATCAGTAACAAAAAGGGTAATAAATAGAAAAACGATTGAGTTGACCATTTGAGCTTAACAGCATATGAATCCACTTGAGATGAAAGCAAGTGAAAAAAAAAAAAAGTCAAGGCGTCGAAATACAGTTTAGTTTTGACACTGATAAAAAACAAATATAGGTACATCATCTGTAAAGGAATTTAAAGTGAGAGCAAGATTCAGATTAAAGTTATGGCAAGAAATGCCTAATCACGCAACCACTCATCGATCATAATCAAGACAGACTCTCAGCATTAACAATTCACACAAGGAGGAAGGCAAAAGGGTACCTTTTGAACGGAAACTGAGGAGAGTCTGCCCTAGATCCGATAGAGATATATGAATGAAGATAAAAGGAAGGAAGGAGGTGGCTGGGTTTGTTTAAGATCGTTCGAGTGTCGGTGCGTGCAAAGAGATTCTTGGTTTTACAGGTCTATTGTCAAAGCAGTTGTTACTTCGGGCAGGGTACTCTCAGTACAGTTGGTTCTCTCTCTATAGCAGCAGGGCAATCTGGAAGCAGCCAAAGTTGGCTTGGCATTTGGCATTTGGCAATTCAATTTTTTTTACAACTAATAACGAACAGATTATTAATACTCCACTAGTAAACTAGTGACAAGGACGCCATCAGGGGAAAAAAAACCTCTCTCTAGCGACGAGGATACTCTACCGACACGGAAATGAACTGAGCCTCCGGTGTACGCGGAAACGGATATACGGTAACTGCTAAACAATTGTACAGTATTTGGTTAAGTTATGCACTAGTTATTGGGATTTTTAAAAAAATTAAGAAGTGATAACTATGGTTTGGTTACTAATTTTTAATTTAAGAACTATAATTAGAACCGAATCAAACTGTATATTTACTTTTATGTTTTTTTGGAGTAAAAATCTATTTTGCTAAAAAGTCTCCAATATTTTACTACTATAACTATTTGACCCAATTAATACTAATTTTCAATTTAAAAAAAAAAACTTTTGAGTTCATCTATTGTGAAAAATATTCAAACGCTAATCAACTACAACCGAAACCAAACCAAAATTGGTCCGGACTTGCGGTTTGGTACATGACAGGTTCTACACATATATTGATTAGATTTTGGTTTGTAAATTTTTAGAACCGGTTGGAATAGATAAGTTATTGAATTTCTAAAGAATTAGTCCAAATCAAACCGTGTGCACCCCTAATTGCCACCCCTCAAGTTACTAGTGGAGGATAAAATTTGGTATATGTTTTATTGTCTAAAGAAACTTTTCTTCTGTAATGCAAGTTGCCTCTGACTAATCTCAAGCTTGTATTTTGTCTCGGATTAATCCCTACAGTTTTTTCCACTATTTTTTTCGTACTTACACGTATTGTCAGGTGACTCCAAAGATTGTTTATTATGCTAATTAACCTAAAAACTTAAAAGGAAACAAACTTCTAAATCACATTACAAGTCACAACCACAAGGTCAACCCTTGGAGTTTTTTAAAGAACTTGTAATTACATCTTGTTTTGACTTCTTTCTACACTAATTGTTCCTCGAGTTTCCATAACCTGTTTGAGGCAATAATGGAGTAAAATTTAAACTCCCGATGTCAAGAGAAGGTTTATATTTTCCCCCCCATTTCTCAAGTTTGTATTTTCGCCCCTCAAATTATAAAATGTCGAAAGAACTTCTTTTTCTTTTACAATGCACGTTGCCCGGACTAATCCCCAACTTGCATTCTGCCTCAGATCAATTCCTACAGCCTCTTCCACAGGCTTTTCCATGCTTACACATGCGGTCAAATGACTCCAAAAATTACTGACTTTACAAATTAAATCTAAAAACTTAGGAGAGAGCAAATTTATAAGTTTCAGGTCAAGATCACGAGGCCGAACCCTTGTAGTTTGTTTAAAGAACTCTTGTTTTGACTTCTAGAGTATAATAATTGTTCCTCGAGTTTCCAGACCCTGTTTGAGGCAATAATATAAATTTTAAACTCCTGATGTCAAAAGAAAGTTTACATCTCTTGACAAACTTTCTGGTATGTGAATATGTAACTCAAATTTAAAGATAACAGAGACTAACTTAATTGGTCAGATATTTCATTTCCCAAGTTACAAGCCTACGACAACTTATTTGCACCAAAAAGGTTAATAAGATTCATCTCCCCAAAAACAAGACAAAATCACAGTGACTAATGTAGCTTAAGATCTGAGTTATTGAACTCGAGTTTGATGGAAGGGAGAAAAGACGGAAAGGGAAGAGGGTCAAAAGCTTGGTAACTTAAGTAGCACACTGCATAATTTAGGGCAAGAATGAAATAAAGAAATTCCAAGATAAGTGAACTACTACAATAGTAAAAGAGAGGTGGTCTGTTATTTGTCCTAAATTTGAGATACTATGGGATTGCGTGGTTGTCATTGAGATGATAGGACGGGAGGTTGGGAGGTATATTGGACCCACCTCTTCGTTTTGGACGTGAGGTTCAGTTCAAGGCTGGCTATTAACAAACAAGGGCCAGCTACACTAACTGTTCTGTTCGAGGTGCAAAGCCATGTGAAAATTGGATATTCCCAATCTGATAATGGGGTGTTGATTGATAAGAAAAAACTGATTGTGGGGCCCCTTATCAGTATCTAATCCATTGACAGTCCTTCAAATTGAAGCAGTTCATCCAACAACTCTAAAATATGATATGAGCATGATCATTATAATTCCTAGAACAAGATCAAAATCTACTGTCACATGGCTTTGCACCTCAAACAGAACAAATGGATGAGTTAATCACCATCCATGACTAAACAAAAGGGCATTATGGTATTCCCCCAAGGTGTAGTACTAAAACTAAAATTTCAAGATTGCAGCACCACTTGACGGCTTGGAAGCAAAAACATAAAGACCAAGATCATTCTTCTCGATCACCCCTTTTACGACCCTAGATTCATAAAATTGCTCCTGATACAAACAAAATGGAAACCATGTCAATACCGTTTGCCAAGAATTAGTTGTAAGTTTGGAACTGAATTTGGAACAGAAACTAATAACCTTTAGGTTGAGGATGAATTGAGGCACTAAAGACTCTTTGACCAAAGCAACTGCACAGCCACCCCATCCGGCTCCCGTAAGTCTTGCCCCAAGAGCACCGTTATCACGACACGCCTTTACAAGTTCTTCTAATTCTGGGCAGCTAATTAAAGGAAAAGATACAAAAGAAATGAGGTATACGGTAAACTTTTTCAACTAACATTTCGTATCACGTGATGAAATGAAATCAATGAAATTCATCATTGCTCAACTTCATTGTCACAAAACAGCAAAGCATAAATTGTTCCATATTGTGATGAAGCGATGTTTAAAGAACATTTCAGCTTCCACCAGTTTCATCCATCACGGACAAACCAGAAAACTTGTATAGACCATGCTTACATCCTGGTGCAAATGGAGACGTTTATAGAAAGTGGGTACATGGGGAAAGTATCAAATATGGACCAAACTTTTAAAAGCTTAGAACTGGAAACAATACGCCACCATCACATTTTTGTACGCCGCCATTGTCGGATGAACGTCATTTAGTGCATAAAAATATGGGAAGTTGGATAATTACCTGCACTCGTAGAGAACACTGCAGCTATAATGGCTTTCATTCATAAGGTCGCCCAGCTTCTTCAGCACTTCCTCTTCACTGCAATAACGTCTAGGAAATTAGATCGAGGAAACTTGAAAGCATTAAATTCAGATTTCCAGAGTGTTGGAGTTTCATTCAAACAAATTGAGAAGTTCCATGTCAAGCCAGACTTAATGACGACTTTCGACCACATTCTACTTGTACTTGCAGTTTTTTCCCCCGATACCTCTTCAGTGCAGCAAGAGAACAAAGGGTTTAATATCAACATTACTAAAGCAATAACCTTTCCAAGCATCAAACAGCCTGAGCTTGTCTGATAGCTTAGTAAGGGGATGCCAGACATCAAGAATCTCTTACAAATGCATATGCCTGACAGCAGTCACAGCATATGGGAAATTCTTGGTTGTGATGCTAAAATGTAGCTCACCTTAAGTTCGATGATACAGTGTCCTTGAAAGCATATACTCGCTTGGCTTCAGAATACACATGGGAAGCTCTCTGGAATCCGATAATGAAACAAAAGTTAGTAGTACACTCGCACAGGGATACAATCTAGTGACATTTAAACAGGAAAACGTATGGATATAGTACCCCTAAGGAAAGGACAACAAACGTAATAAAATAAATAAATAAAAAAGTAGAGAACTTCAAACAGAAGACGGTCAAACATAAATAAAGTTTTCCGAGGGTCTAAAACCTTAGATTATCAGAGAGTTTGCCAAAACTTCCAAGTTCTATGTCAAACTTAACAAGCTGTGAGCAAGTTGCACCAGATTTAAGCTAAAATAAATTAGGACACAGTGTCGGACCTAGGTAGTAACTTCCACCAAACAAAAGGAAGCAAAGAACAAATGTGAACAACAGAACCAAAACTTTCATTCCAGAAGACAAAAGGTAACAATGGATGTTGTGCATATGCATAAGAAAATCTCCCAAAAGTGGCTCCTACTGCAGCATTTCATCCGCAGTTCAAAGAAATTAAGTCACAAACCAGCACTCTTATGGATCCAAAGGAATATCAAAATTAACAAACAGAGAGAGGGAGGATTAGAGCAATCCATGTTTACAACTTCAAATCGCAACTCAATCGTGCTGTTGAAAAATGTCACAATAGACTTATAGAACAGAAAAGGAAAAAGCAGCCGAAAGAGAAAGTTACCTGGAATAACTTGTAGCGTTTGGCAGCTTTAAGCACATCCAAAGAAGTTGGAGAATTAGCAAAAATTGATACCAGGTTTTCCTTGGTGATTTTCTCAATGTCTTGAGCTGTATAAGGTTCTTCACTCAAAAGTTCCTGCAGCAATGACACGAGCTACTATGACCTGATACTATTACCAGTGGAAGACTGTTTATATATACTTCGAAAAAACCCACAAGAACCCTTTGAGCAACATAAGCAAAAATCCATTATCACAACCTCCAATGTTGTTGCACAAGTATACCAATAATCCATGATCATAACCACCTCTTATAGCTACACAAAAGTAGGGGGATCCCAAAAACACAAACAAACAAGTACCTAATATAGCTCTGGTGCCAAAAAAAAAAAAGATACCTTGACAGCCAGTACAGGATCAGAAGATCCATGATTACCAGCAAATGATACACACAATCCTTCAACATCGGAAAGAGTTTTCACTTTTGAAATTGCCTCTTGAGGTTCCATTCCAAGCTTTATACCGAGTACAATCTGCATTAGCCCCGAATATCATGAGTACAACAAGTACAAACAAAAATTATCAATACCATATGATATGATAGTCCAACTATCTATCTCTCTTCAAATTTATTTCTGTAAGTTGGACTAAGCAAAAGATGGAAACCCTCAATTTACAATTTAAGGCCTTGTTCTCCAATACATTTTATGCCATAAAATGAGAATTCTCATTTTAGTTGGGGTTTTATGGAGTGGTGATAAAATGACATTGTTTTCCCAATAGATTTTATGTAGTTATCATAAAATCTCCACTAATGGTATATTTATCAAAATACCCTTATTTTTGTTTGATGGGCAAGTAAAAACGGTGTACTAGAGGATAAAATTGTAATTTTACCTTCCACTGTGGGTGGGCCAAGCTTTGACAGAAATGGGTTTGAAATTTTTTGAAAAAAGGGCAGAAAAATGGTTCCCTTCATTTTATGTATTGGAGAAGGAAGGACATAAAATGAGTTCATTTTATGTCATAAAATGTATTGGAGAACAAAGCCTAAAACTTGCAAAATAAGCACTTGAGCATACGAAAAGAGTTAAATCCATAAATCTCACTTCATAAATGGCTTAATATCTATCGAGTAACGATGGTCAGTTTAGTATATACCAGCTTTCATAAAACGAAAATAAGAAGATGAACACAATGAAACTTACAGCAGCTAGTCGGCACTCAACAACCCGATTATTATAATTTGTAGCAGCAGTGACTGCTTTATTAGATTCAGCCAATGAATGGGCTATAACAAAAGAACCACCTGCAGGTAGTGGCACATCAGTTGCACGAACAGGATTGAAATCAATCAGCTCTGCAAACCCAGATTTAGCCATGATAGAGATAGCCTGCAATACGAAACAAGATAAGGACTAATAGTTAATGGCCAAGAAGCCAAGATAGCGGTTATCTGCTAAAAACTACTTTAGTATCAATGTCTTTGTGCTGGACTTGATTTTACCAATGAGACATTTTCTTTCACAAGGCGCAAAACCCCTAGAATATCAAAGAGTGAAAAAGCGTCGTGGTGGTTGTGGTTGTGGAATAAGAACTCTTTGTATCATAATGGACACATTTGATTCATTCAGAGTTATTACACAAGACGTCTCATTGGTTCTACAGGCATAATTAGGGGTGTAAACGAGCCGAATCGAGCCAAGCTTTGGGCTGCTCGGGCTCGGCTCGGTCTAAATTTAATTGGCTTGAGCTCGGCTCGAACTCATGACGAGCCAGAAATTTCAGCTCGGGCTCAGCTCATGGAATTTTTTCCAAGCTCGAGCTCGGCTTGCTAGGCTCGGTGGAGAACAACCCTGCTGAGTTGAAATTCAAAAGGTGGGGTTGGGTTCTTGATTTATATGGGATACAAAGCTGTGTGTTTTAGTATCTGGCTGATGTGGGACTAAAGGCCTAAAAGAAACAAGAACGGAACGACGTCATTTGGCAATAGGCTTGCTTTGCCCTTTGATGCATTTGTCCCACATCGCCCAAGTAATGTTCAAAGGCAAGCGGCCTCCTATAAAATCAAGCAGTGAACACTCTCCAGAGCGCAGAGCATTGTTGCCTTGATGAGGAATAATCTCCTACATCATGTGCATATATATATACATGTGTACATGTGAATGTATAGTGGCTTGCGAGCCCATTCGAACCGAGTACCTTGTAACTCGGGCTCGGCTCGTTTATGAAACAAGCTTTAAAAGCCAGCTCGAGCTCGTTCGTAAGTGTAGCGAGTCAAGATTGAACAAGCTCTTAGCGAGCTGGACCGAGCTGAGCTCGCGAACGGCTCGGTTCGCTTACACCCCTAGGCATAATAATATCAGCCGGCAAATGTAAGCCTGATTTGGAACAACAGTGCACATGGAGTGACTAACTAGCCCAGATGGGATCAAAAGACAAGCGCAATAGAGAGTACGTGATAACAAGGATTGGCCTGAAACCCAACCTAGAGTCCTAGATTTGTGAGTGACCGTACTAAAAGTAGCAACTTACTAACAAAAGCATTCTTCCATGGAATGCATTGGGAAGTTGAAAGTGGCCACACGCAAGGTAAAAGTGGTTCTGAGAGCCAGGGCATGTTTTCAAAGAGTCATTTTTAGAAGAACAGCACAGAGGATTCAGAGAAACTGGGATATATTCCACGAGTATGTATGAATTGTAACCTGATCCATTCCACCAGATTGCGTTCCAATGTGACGTTCACACTCGCATGTCAGCTGGGCAAGTTCTTTCTGTAAAAAGAATAAGCTTAAAATCAGTAAGCCTCTCAATCTGTGGATATTTACTGCAGACTGCATGGCCACCGTGGAAAAAGTTTGTCTCAATTCCAAAGAGCAAATGGGCAAATGCAAATAATCAATGTAGCATTAGGTAAACTTTGTAAACAAATAGATCGTACGGTCAACACTAGCTAATCTCAATACCCTAAAAGCATCCTAGTTCTTGAAAAACCAAGCACCAAAGAATAAACCAGTATTTTCCCTTGATTGACATTGGAGCAAGAATATCTTTGGTAATGCACTTCTCAGTTTATACAAAGTTCTGAGACATCTACAGACAAGACAAATGAAACAAATAAAAAAATTTCTTACAACAAAAAAGAAAATAATACCTTTGGAAAGTTCACGTCAAAGGCTGCCATAATGGCAATTGTAGAAGAGCAAACAAATGCTGCAGAGCTTGACAATCCAGAACCTAAATGAAAAGTAGGCAAGTCAGATCCGAAACATTCTATCAAAGAATAGCTATCCGAATATTAAAATAGTTAACAATTTCATCAAACATTTCACATTGGCTTTACATAAAATTCAGGAGAAACTATACCGGTAGGAACTGTTCCATCAATCATGACATCAAGTCCAACAGGTACACCAACATCCAGTCCTTTTGACTTAGCATAACCATAGTAGCCCTTGTACCTGCAAACAAAAAGCATCAGACATATAGTGGAAGATGTTACGCAGTTCCAAAAGAACATACACAATCCACCGGCACTAGGTGCTTGCAAGTACACTGTTAAAGCATCCAACTCAAAACGAATTAGCAATGAGTGGAGAAGCTGCGCAGGCTCATGTACTAGTTTTGGAGGTATTAATTAACCAATGTGGGACAAACTCTAACACTCCCCCGCACGTTCAACCTCTGAATCATAACGAAACATGTTGCACTTATGGCACAAACAACGGAGCAATAACCAAGAGATTATTGTCCAAAATCCTCCGAAAGCCTAGCTCTGATATTATGTTAAAGTATCCAACTCAAAACCAATTGGCAATGAGTGGAGAAGCTACACAGGCTCATATATTTGTTTTGGAGATATTAATTAACCAATGTGGGACAAACTCTGACATACACAAACCTTCAAACATACAGTGTTCAATTCCATAACCCTACACACGATTTAACTGCAAGTATTTCTAGTAGTTGGCTTGTTTTTGCATGGTTACATAGCTTCACATCAAAAAGCAGTTGCACAACTCTTAGAAACTTAGGAATTCTCACCAACTCTGTGAACTAAAGATCAGTTCTATTGACAACTCTAACTTGGGGTACAGATTTAAAGCACGGGGTTCTAGTATACATTTCATTTTTTTTTCTTTTCCATTTTTGGAAACTAGTCTGGTACACGTTATCACAGTTTTAAGGGAAACAGCAGAAATTCCAAGAAAATCTGTCAAATACAACTAGGATGGCTTTTCTACCAGTATCAGAAACCAGACAGGCTTGGATTTGATTGCCCCATAACTCCCCATAGATTGCATCTTTAGAAGCCCTCAAATCGAAGGGTAAACTACACAAGCATCACAGGACACCATGCAATGTAATTTTGAGGTAGAAAAATAACATTTAGGAGTTACTACCAAAACAATACTTCATCATGAAAAATCAAAATCACATAAACAATTTAGAAATTGAGGTTATACTTGATTTCAAGTAATTAAAAATACCATAAGACAAATGATGTAACTCTGTGAAAGGTACCATTTAACCAAATATCTTACTTTTATTTGATTAAGTTTGAAAAATATTAACTTCTTGCAAAATGTTAGAAACAAAGTTTCAAAAGCAGTCGTCCCACATTAACACTTTGGCAAAATAGAGGAAACATGATAGCTGCTATGAGAAAAATTGTCCCTCACTTTGGAGTTTCAATCTCTACAGCCCACAGGGGCATGTTGACGTATGCAGAGGGAGAGTGAGTTAGGTGAAGAAGATATAATACTCTATAAAACATTAATATGTGACCATCTTACAAGAAGAATGAGTTGGCAAAGAAGATCTACAGCACCCCTGTTTTCTCTTGTTTCAAGTCTGGAAAAATTCAAGGAGGTTTCCTTATGTCCATGTTAGCTAAGAGTGCCCCTTCCCAAAATATGGCCACAAGGTCAGTAGGTAAAGAGAGCACTACGCAACATCAGTCACCTTTGCTTTAAATGACATACTCTAACTAAACAAGAAAATTCAATAAACATGTTTGCTTTGAAACTAATAAACATCAAAGCATGAGGTAGTAATTTACAGCAACACAGCGAAAATTTAATTTTGAGAACATACCCGCATATGAAATAATGACCCCACCTATGGTTCTTCAAATCAATATCCTGCAAAATGAAAAAGGTCAAGCACCTTTGCATGCTATTGGTTTCTTTATTGAAATGAAACGGGCATTACTACTGGAAATTAACAGCATCACGGAAAAAGTTTGTGCGGTTATACCTGGTCTGGATCAGCAGGATAAGTACAAAGGGCGTACTTCTCGCTAACATTCGCAATCAAAAGAAGCTTTTCAGATTCTGACGCATCACGCTTACGTATGGCAACGATTGTGTCCTGTCGAATTGCCATTGGCAACACCGAGTAGCCCTCATAGTCAATATGTTCGCCGATCAAGTTCACTCGCCCTGCACCCAATGAACAAAATTACTATTTGTTTCCATTGAAACTATTCCATCTCCTACAAAACCGAAAAGAAACACTAGTGGAATTACTAAATTCAAATATTTCCAACTTTTCAACAAAAGAGAACAGGATATAGCAAATCACATCAACGAATAACAGAACAGTAGCAAAACAATAGCAACGTCCACACCGATTTGAAATATTGTTGACAACACTTGACAATTTTCCTTTGATAATTACTACAATACACTTAATTGCTTTTAGCTCTGTGTGTGTTTGATTTCAAATTGCAGGATTAAACTTTTTGCGACTCATGCAAGGTTTGATATATTTATGTTGCTAAATCTTGTTTACATTACACAAATTCGATTTTCTCTGTTTCAAACACTTTCGAAACAAGATTGTGTTGTTTCCTAAGCATGCCGGAAAAAGAATCTCGACGCTTGGTCTGAACCACATCCACAGCTCAATCCAAGTCAATTAGATTAAAGGAGTATATGTATCTATGTGCGCGCACGAGAAAATACCTGGAGAGCGAGCGTAGATATCGGGAAGGTGGCCGAAAACTTGGAGGAACTTGGATTTCAAGTTGTCGAAACGGAGTTGAGCTTCTTGGAGTTGAGGGCCGTGTCCGTATACTGGTTCAAGTGTGGAGAAGATTGGGATTGGAAGCTCGTCGTTTCTCTCCATTCTCCTCCCTCCCTTTCACTGCTCTCTGATTGATTGAAATCACCCAACAACTCAAAAGAGTCAAAACACACCACAGCGCTCTTCTCTTTCTCTTTCTCTCTCTCTCTCTCTCTCTCTCTCTCACAGACAGCACGCGTTTGGGATCGGCGTTGGCGTTTCTGGTAAACTTTATTGTAGCATGTATAAACTGTTGGAGCTGCGCTTTTACTAATACTAGTATTTGATGGATAAGAAATCCCAATGTTACAAGGGAAAGAAAGATTCAGAATTTTTTGGGGTAAAGCAGGTTGCTTTGAATTTTTTTAGATTGATGATCATCGGAGTCCTGCTTCTATACGGGTCGTTTGGAGAATCCAACATTCATTTTTATACTTGGGGACTTTTTATGTTCTTTTCGGTCCCTTTTTTCCCATTATTATAGCAATACCAACTTCTTTTTTTTACCATTATTGTTTATATTTTTCTTATTACTCCCCCTTCCCATTTTTGTTTGTTATATATGGGAAACTCAATTATTTTACAAGTGTCTCCTTGTCAAATTTGATTAAATTTTCAATATTATACCTAGTTCTTGATTTTTAGAAATTGTTTTAGCCATTTATGAGGGTAATTTATTAAAATATATATTCACTTTTTATTAATTTTTAAATGACTTTGAAACCATCGTGAGATAGCCAAAAATGTAAATAATACTAATTCGCCAGCTATTGTTAAATTTCTATGTATGAATTAAACAATTGAACATGATGAATAAAAATTGAACGATCTAACCAAATAAAAATGGATGCAACAATCAATCTCTCATATAAATCAAATGTTACATACGGGAGAGATTCATGTTAAGGTCATTGAGTTTTTCAAGAATGTTTGGAAAAGGAGAAAACAATATCAGCTTTTGACCACTGAACTTCAGAAAACTTACAATTTCGTTTTTTCTTGGGTTACTTCACCTCACACAAACGCTTAAAAAAAGATAGTAAGAGAGGTGGAAATTGGTTCGGTTTACCGGACCACTCTTCATTACCAAAATTAAAAATTAAAATTTTTTTCAAAGAAGGGTCGGACGTGCTTGCAAATTATGTTCCAAAAAGAGCCATGAAAGTAGCGAATCTTAGTAACTAGAAGACACAAGCTACGGAATCTCCAAAACTACAATATTCCACACCCTTTTACCTAACCACAAGCACCAAGATCCAACACCCCTAGTTTGCAACGTGCTTAGCATTACGAGGTCTTGCCAAAGCAATGTACGAATTTTTAACCACACACTTTTCCATTCTTGTCTATAATATTTAACACCAGTGTCATAAATAATGTCATACGACTTGTATGATTGTCACTTCAATATATGTGTGTGTATGTGTGTGTTTGTTCTTCGGACTTTGATTTTGCCATAGCAGAATAGCAAACAAATGACTAGACAAGATGTCCCTGTGAGATTTCATCATTTTCTTGATTTGAAGGGGAAAAGGGTCATTTGACACTTGCGTTCTACATAATGCAAACGCAAACTGATTAGCAGTATGGAGAAAAATAACTTATGAAGCCACTGGACAGAACATCCAAGTTCACTAAAGCATCCAAACCAGATACCGGAAATTTTCTCTATCCACTATGATCCCAATCCAGTTGGATTACTATTTATAGTTCTTCATAGCTTTGATTCATTTCATTAAAACACAAAAGCAGAAGTTAAAAATGAAAACTGGCAACCTCTTCATCTTCATCCTCATCCTCGTCTATAACATAATTTTCTTCATCCTCAACATCATCTTCGTCATCCTCTTCGTCATCTTCCTCCATCATGGCCTTGCTACTGGTTTCTCCATCCTTCAAACCGGTGCTCAAGACCACAGTCTCCCCCCTTGACTTCTCCATATCTTTCCTAAGCTTTTCCATGTTCTCTCGTCTCCGTTCTTCCTCCAAACGCTGCTTCTCTGTCCGTCTCTTGTCAAGATCAGCCCTACAATATCAAAAAAACACAACAAAACAATCATATTTGATCACTTACTCTAAAACCCAAATGTCATTAATTAGGAAAAAGTCATTAAAATGCCTTTTTTGAGACAATACCGTAAAAAAACAATTAAAACCAAAAAAAATGACATTCGGTTGCATCAACATGGCTTCGCCAAACACTTGAGGAAAATAGTAAGAAAAAGTATCAAGTGCAGGCTATACTTGTATGTGTCCATGTACTCTTCAGCACTAGCTTCAATAGCCTTGAAAAAAGCATCCATTCCTGCTCCAGAAACGGCCGACACTCCAACAGATCTTAGATTTTTATAGAACTCCTCCAGAGCAAGAGAGAGGCTTCTAGTAAGGGTTGACGAGTATGAATGATCTGACTCTAGCGCTGCGTGAAATACCTCAAAATCTTCCATCCACTGCACCACAGCCGAAGTAATGCATTATCCAGACCACATTAAAGATAACAGGAGTCGTGAAGTACACACAAAGAAAAGGCAAACCGAGATGACGGAACAAAGGGCATCCCCACAAAATGAAAAAAGGAAAAGCCACATGCATGGTACCGGACCTTCAACTCTCAATTTGAATGGTGACGAACATTTGAAAATTCTGAAAAGTAGACAAAATTAAGCATATTTCCGAATGAAGAGAAATAAGATACAGAGTACCTCCCAGACCTATTGCATGTTTTTTAGTAAGCAGATTATCAAACTTATGCCTCCATCTAATGTACACACCCAAACTAGAAACTTTGAAACAAATATCTCAAAATGTGCATCTTTTTCTTCTGCATCCCAACATCTACAACTGCATTTTAGATCTCGTTTTGGAGTGGAATCACGAGGAGAGTAGATTTCGACAACGTTTAGAATGACCACGGTAACATCCTATTACAGAAGTTTTGTTTCTTTAAATCTCCATAACTATTTACGTACATAGTTAAATAGGTCAAGAGAACATATAACCACCACATACCATATAACATCCATTTGGAATTTAAGATTTTCACTGTGCATGGCAGTAAGGACTTGAAATGGATAATGCTTTATCCAGATAACAGCATTATCCTGATGACAGGCATCTGCTGGTATTGTTCATTAGCTAATATACTACATATAAAGTATGCTATCAAAGATTTAGATATCATCAGCCTCTTTGGCTTCGATAAATCCATCAAGTGCTACCTTCAACTTAACACAAGAGGTTTCAGCCTTTGACACAACAATGACAGAACAACCCAGCATCGCTCCACCTAGAAGGCCGGTACTACACTACTCAATTTCCCCATGCTATCCTCAAGCCACACTATTCCGTACACTACAACTCTCCTTTCATTCATTACTCCACAAACCCATCTCTCAACTAACATTTCCCCTATGCCTAGCCTTATAGCCACTCATTAAAATCATCCATTGCAAGTCACTTATTCACAAGCCAGAATCAAACACACATTAACAGTGTAACATATTGTGGAACTATCAATAATCATATTCCATCTGCCCATCCATCATCGGGATTCTAAAGTAACCTTGAGAGCATGGAACATTAAACAGAACAATAAAGAACTTCAAAGGAGATTAATTAATTGAAGTTGGCATTTCAGAGAGCTGGCTCGATTTTCTTTGTCACTGCTTGTAATCAACAGTAAATCATGGTTACAACTTTCTCTGAACGCTTACAAAATATGCTTTTTGAGTCACAAGAAAGAGATTAGAATATACAAAAATGTACTTAAGAGCTCAATTGAAAGGGAAGAATGCTAACAACCCTGATCAAGAAATATAAACATTAGACAAGTAGTCAAGTAAAAGGGTACCTCCAAAGCAAATTGGTGCTGAGCCACATCAGTTTTGTTGAATGCCACCACCAAAGGCAATCGTGTCTTGTAAAGGATACTACAAGCATAAAGCATATTGCTCATAAAAGTTTGCGGACTAGCAGAACGGGGGGTATCAACTACATAAGTAACTACAGTGGGAAAGGTCGAAGCAAAAGCCTCAGTTATTATTGCTCCCGAAGCAGACCAGGTGAATATCTCAATCTGACCAGGAGTGTCTACAAGAACATAATCAAGTTGATCTGCACGTTTCTCAATAACTGAGATAACCTGAAATGTAGATTGCTAACAATTAGTGTACATAGATGAGGCAATGAAAGCTTGACAAGGACACATTTACGCAAATTTTAATCATTAGATATGAAATATAAACTTATTTATATGAAACCAGCACAACTCTTTCCTATCTTGACTCAAAATTGTCACAAGAAATGCAAACAAGCTAAGTGTTTGTGTCCCATTGTCAATGAAAACATGTACTGAAAGCCCAACTAGCAGTACTTGGACCAATGATAAAACAACAGTAGGACAGCCTTACATTTTAACAGATGTAGAAACACAACACAAATAATTCAAAGAGCAACTATCGGGTTAGAATCTTCCCGAGCAACAGTTTTACCTCATCAAACTTGGTAGCAAATAAGTTGAGTGAAGTAAGAATTCCACCATTCGGACCCAGATTGAACTGCTTCATCACTTCCTTGTATTTGACAGTATCTCTTATGTCGATATTCGCGCCAAATGGGAGGGTAAGAACAGCCGGGTCAAGGTTTATTACATAGCCCCTGATATTCGAAGCTTGGGTATGACAAACCAGACGATTCATGAATGTTGTTTTCCCACTCCCTAAGGAAAATGAAATATTACTCAAAACATTATATCCCACTTGGAAAATTTTCACCCATCGTATTTCATTATGTAAAGCTGTATGCAATACCTGCCATTCCCACTACTATAATAATAACTGGCTTTCTTTTAAAACTGGATGATGAGTTCCCAATGCCCAAATTCTCCATATACTTGGCAATATCGTCCTTCTTCTCATCCTTTTGACACAAAACAAGAAAAACACCAACCAACCAATTAACAAGATGACCTTAGACACGAAAATAGGGGACGTAATGGAACACATAACACTTAATACATTAGGGTTTTGAATGAAGTGTGAGTTGCTTACTGCGGTGCTGGATGATCCCTCGCAATCCATTAGCATAGTTGACGCATCTTCCTTGGGGTTTTTCGAGTTGGGCTTAGTGGAACCAGAATCAGTATCCATTTAAACTGACGTTGTTGCACGTTGTGTTCGGTCCTTTGATACCTAAACAACAAAATATTTATAGAATTTTCCTCGGGGAACAAGGGCTAATTGCCCTAAAATGGACTTTGGGGCAAATATTTGCCTTTTAATGACACACTTTTCAGAAATTAGAAATGAATGAGAAGGAGAACAATATTTGCAAATACATGGGATGACAAATAGAGATGGACGTAATTACCCTTGACCTAAAATACTTTATTCGAAAAACCCCAACCCATATCTTTCATGTTAAAGAATAAGAAGCCGTCAGATTCACGTTGTTTGAAACCCTCTCTCCACCACTATGAGCCACCATAACCCTAAACCTCCATCTGCCAGCTGAAGGGTGGAAGTTTGAATACAGGGTTGGGGAGGTTAAAGGTATTGTTCGAAGAAGAAGAAGACGAGAAGACGCAGACGACCGGCTTGGGTAAGCAAATGTATCCGTTTTTCTCGTAATTTTATTGCCATTCCCCTTTTAAATGCTTCTGCTGGTAATCCTAAACTCCGAATTTCGGGGACCCTGTGGTTGAAGGAAAAAAATGTATGCTTAGTGATTAAATTAAAGAACAAATGCCAGTGCACGTGCTTGAAGCCTGTATTGTACCCTAAGGATTAGTAACAAATTATTAGTTCTTGTCCCACCAATAACCCTACTTGAAGCCTGTATTTTATGTTAAGGAAATTGGGTAAGAATAGCCAGATCTTGTCAATTCAAAAATTAATTGGCTATTTATTGGGCCATATACATATAGAGGATGGCGTTAGAACTGAAATTGCCTGCAATTGTTGGTGGTGAGTTTCTTGGATTAGAGGATAAGTTGAGATGTGGAGGGGATATGGTTGGGATTTTTGAAATTTTGTAAAATTTAGCACCGAAATTGAAGTTTTGGGTCTTTGATAATTTCTCACAAAAGTCTATATTCCATGCCAATAATCGTAGTATTTTTGTAAGTTTCACCGCTTTAATAGTCTGATATCTGGGTATGAAATCCTTACCAATAACATAAATGGCACTAATAGCATAAATGGCACCGACCTTAATAAAGTTTATTCTGAACTAACATATAAAGTTTCTCCTAAACCAAAGGATCCCTTGTGAAACCTTGTTCCAGCAAGTTACATCAATTTAATTAGGATGTTGTTAATCTCTCAATTCTAATTGTAACTTAAGGCCAGGTTGAACTAATGGAAAAAAAATTCCTTCTTAATTGTTTGGCCGGTTTGGAGCACAAGTATTGAAGTTCTAGAATGATTATTTAAAGTTCAAATGCTCATAAAGAACTAAGAACAGTTATAAATGTGGCAGTAGAATAGGGGACAGGCCAAAATTATATATAGCTTTCAAAAGAAAGATTAACCGTATGAAAAAATACCCTTGATATCATATTTAAATCTGCGCAATTAGGGCGGTTGTATTGGCACAATGGCTTTTTGTCAGGCAATTAAGAAGGAAAATTTATATAAACTCAAACCAACCTAAAGTTCTAATTCCAAAACTTATATAAACTTATATAAACCCAAACCAACCTAAAGTTCTAATCCCAAAAGGTGTGTCTATCTACAAACCTATCCCAACAAGAGACAACCCAATTGCCCATACATCTTCACTTCACAACTTTCTCAGCAGTTGAACTTAGAACTTACTAGTAAAGTCCAACAATGATAACAACATATTAAATTGGCAACAAAATATACCAACCCAATTTGAATTTCATACACATGTCACGGTTACAGTTAAGATGAACACACATAACAGGTTTTTGTATACTGCCGACGGTGTCTTGGGTTTCGTGCCAACTTATCGGACAACCCATTGCATAAAGAGAGAGACGAAGGATGGAGTAAACAAAAGGGGATCGAAAATACCAGTTGCTTCGCGTTAACCGTGTGTTTGCGCTTGTGCTTGGGCTTGGGGACCATGTGCTTGCTTCTCTTCGTAGTGGGAGGGGGAGTGGAAGACGATTTGCAGATTAAGCAGAAGAAGAAGACGATGGAGATTAGAGGGGGAGGCAGTGAAGTTCAGATCTAGGGTTCGTCGTCTTCTTCGTTTCCCCTCTCAATCGTTTCTCTTTCCTCTGTTTTTTTTTTATTTTCTGTTTATTTTTTACGTCAAATGTGAGAAAGAAAGGTTAAGAGGGGGTTGTTTAGGAGTAGTAAATTTCAAGAGGGGTATTTCGGACAACAATATTTTAGGTTCCATGTATATTTCGACAACAATATTTTACGGTTCATGTAGGTTTCCGGTCTTGGGTGGGAGGGGGAGGATAATGGAAAATAGGAGGAGAGTGGCGAGGCATCCCTAGCAGGCTGTCCTCGTTGAGAGCTTGAAACGTGAAACTGTGGGACGTCTCTTCCGAGTCTGGACAAAAACAATATTGGAAGTGAAAAGCCCAATATATGCGGTGTCAAGAATGCATATTAAGGGTAATTGAAAAAATTAAAAAATGATACATGCATACACCACCAAATGTCGTATAAATGATCGGAGTTGTTGAATTTAATTTAAAATATATTTTTTTAGAGTTTTAAAAATTATATATCATCTACATATTGGTAAATATTTCATTGATTTATTCTTGAATTTGCCGTGACAAAATTTAAATAAATTGATCAAGCTCTTACAATTTTAGAATTTTAAAAAATATGTCATTTAGATATTGGTGAATATTTGATTGATTTTCGTCTTGAATTTGCAGTGACAAAATTTAAATAAATTGATCAAGCTCTTATAAACACCCCAATGAGATGTTTTTTTTTCCCGTAACCCTTAAAATGATTTTTCTTTTGAGTTTTTTCTTTATATCCCTCAAATTATATACTTTTTTTTCTACTTCATCCTCAAACAATTAAAATTGTTTGTTTCATCCTCCAACAATGACATTACAATCTATTAAGTCCAATTTTTAACTTCCATTAGAAATCCAAACAAAAAATGTTTCACGTGCATACAGATTACTCTATGGAGCCCACTTTGGGGTTCCAAACAAGCAATCCAATATACTCATTACTTTTAAAATATGTTTTCAATTGGCATATCAAAAAATTAGCTCAAACGAATTACTCTAAGCACTCAATCCAATCTTCCAATTTTTGATAACTCTAATAAAAAATTGAAATGTTAGATCAAGTATTTAAAATTAGAGGAACTTTCTAGTCCTGGATTCCCAGAGTTCAGGATCCACATTTTCAATATTTTTTTATGATCCGAATCGTCTAATGTGTTTAAAATGTGTTTTCAAGGGTCCCCGCGAGAAATCGTCAAAAAAATTACCAGGAAAGGCTTGATCTAAACATTTTCTCATAAAAATTGTGAAAAACTGCTCAGATCAAGCTCTTTTCGGTATTTTTTTTATGATTTCTCGCGCGAACCCTTAAAAACATATTTTAAACACATTAGACAGTTCGAATTATGCAAAAACACTTTTTAAAGCCTTCAAAACATTTTTTTTAAAAATAGTCCGGAATTCTTGACTGAAAGTGGGTGTTTAAAATTATTCAATTTTTCTATTTTATCAAAATCACTCGAAAAAATGTATATTAAAATTAGTGAATGGATTTGATTGTTCATGTGGGACCCACTTGGGTCCCATGTCACAATTTGTGCACACCACGTGGCCATTTTTAGTTTGAATTTCCAAAGGAAGTTAGAAATTGGACTTAATAAATTGCAATATCATAGTTGGAGGTTGAAATAGACGGTTTTGGTAGTTTGAAGCCAAAGTATAAAAATTGTGTAGAGTTTGAGAGATGTAAACATAAAAAACTCTTAATTTATTTATGAGGTTCACCTTTACCAATTGTTTTAGTCCGTCATAATTCCGAAAATTAAGCAAATAAAATTCCATTTTAAAATAACACATTACCCATTATCCCATTTAAGTGGAAGACATCATGTCAAAATGGTGAGTTTACAAAAAAAAAAAAAAAACATTGTTTGTTTGTTGGTTCTTAATACCACACCCATTGGAGATGATTTGAGATGAAGAATGTGGTGGAGGAGTTTGTTTTTATAATCAAACTCCTCTTTAAGGCAAAACCCGCATACATCTTAAATGATAGATTTGCTCGATCTATCCTAAGCATCTTCTATACCTTTTTGTCAAAGAACACATAAAACTAAAATGAAAGAGTTGTCTGATGGATCATATGAATCCCCAATTCTTTATTGCCAAATTCACAGAGAACTAGAACGAAGAAGTTGACTGATCCATCATAACCATCTCAAGTACCTTACCACCATGCCCCCCCCACTCAACCCCAAAAACCTAACAAGTGATATAAAACTATCTAGTACCGCCACTTACCCCAATCCCTCTTGTTTCATTCATTCGCAAATCTTTATTGTTTCTTTACCCTTTCCAACTCTATATTCATCTATAATATTTGTTGGAAAAACATACAGCAAGTATATCAAATCCCAAAGAACAACTCCATTATAAAATAAAATCAAAATTCCATATTCCATAAAATAGATAATTGAATCGACTACAGTGAACAAAATACAATTGTATTGTGGAAACAACGAATTGAACCGAGTCATGATGTGGATACAATTGTATTGTGTTTTGATGTGTATATTTATGTGCATCAGTTGGTTGGACACAATGAATTTAGTATATAAAAAATATGATGCGGATCATATTTAATGTTTTTATAAGTCAAGTTCATTGATTGAGAGATAAAACCAATAATAATTAGGAAAGCTAAATAGTGACAATAAGTGGGAGCTTATAGAAAATTAGACTTGCGCTTCACGAGGAAAAATGAGGATAACTTTACATTATGATAAACTACCCACTGGATATGAGCTGAGAGTATTTTTTTTGTCCTTTTTTGTTTATCGAGTCTATCTGGTTAACTTGTAGAACATTAAGTAATGAAAAAACTTTTCATACCCTTTTGTGAATATTGATTTGTTGTACTTAGGCTTCTTCTCGATCTCGTTGGATAACGCAAAAGTTATGAAGTGTTTTTCTCAACCGTGGGCTTTTTGGGCAGAATTTGAGTTTAAAAATGAAAAAGGAAAGACAATCAGGGATTTATTAAAGGGACAATTCTATTCGCCACCGAGGAATGACTAAATTCAACCCACTAACATTTAATCAATGGTAGACAAAAATGCCCTTTCATAAAAGATTTTTTTGTCCTTAATGAGTGGGTTGCAAATAGCACAAAGCAATTAAAAACAACCACAAAAAATTTACAACACCCTCTCCATCTTATCTCCAACCCACACAATCATCTGCCGAAAAAAAACAAAAAAACCCCAGAACACATATCGTGTTCTTCTTTTTCTTCTTCTTCTTCTTCTTCCTATTACATATCCTAAAAAACCTCCTCTTCTCTTCTCTCACATCTTCATCTCCCACCTCACTCCCCTCCTCATTCCTCACCTCTCCCTCAATGGAGGTTTTCGTGGAAGGTTCTTCACCTACATTTGACCAACAATGCTTCTTTTTTGAAATGGAAGAAACGTAAATGGGGGTAAAATTTTCGATTACAAGCTACAAAGAGGTCGACAAGGAAGCTAATGGGAAGGAAATGGTGGTTTAGGAACAAAAAACGAGCAATGAGGTAAGACCCAGATTTAAGTTTCGCGTTTTCGTCATTTAAAATTTGGATTCCCAATGTTGAAGTTTCACGTGGTTTTCATTCTTTAAAGTTTGAACTAACGAACCTTATTTGAATATTAAAACATGAAAAAAAAAAGTTTGAAACAACTAGGTTTAAGTTCCTGTCATATGATTCATTTGTTTGAATCTAAATTTTATTTACTTATTCAAATTTTAGAATATGAATTAAGATGGTACTTCAACTTATAAAATCTGAACATAGGCAATTGTAGGATACGAAGATTTAAATTAATTGTTTATGTCCGGATAGTTTAAATTAATTGTTAATCTTTTTAATATTTGAAATTATGATTCAATTATTAAAACTTGATATTTTGATCATTCAAATTATAAAAGTTCATCTTTTGATCATTCAATTTTTTATATCCGAATTGTAGTACACAATTCATTCTTTAATAATTGAATTTGTGACATGTTTTCAATTGATAAGACTTGATGTTTGCTGATTAGTATTTATTTTCTTTCATATGTATTTTATTTTTTTTGTTCAGTGTGACACTTCAACGCTTGATAGCCACATAAGCCTGTCTCCTACTCTATATGATTATGCGGAGAATTTTACAATGTAGGAGGTGAGTGTTAATAGTTATATCCTTTCAAATGTGGAAGTCTCAGATATGGACACGATGGGTTTTTTTTATAATGTTGGTAAGTGTTTGTCACGGATGATGCCTTAATTAATGGATAAAAAGTACTAGTGAAGCACACTGTCATGTGATTGTGGCCAAGACCTCTGAGAAAGTTGTGAAGTATAGTAGGCCAATGATAAGATCTGCATGTGAACGAAGTGGGAAGAGAGTGCAATGGTGTTGATCGGGTTGTGAAGAAGAGAGTGTGCACCATAGGGGTCAAAGAAATGTCAGTGCCCCTGTGAATTGAAATGTGTACAAACTTACGAAGGGTGAAAGTTATTCTATTGAATGACAAGCACAACCATCCTCCGAATAGTCACTTACAATAGTAGTTTCTTCAAGCTTGGTTTGAAAGCTTAACTACCATAAAAATATATATATATTTCAAGCTCGGGTAGCTAGGGTCGTTTATCAATCGCAACACAAAATTCTTACGATCCTAAAGAAACACCCTTGGTAGATCACAAGTCTCAACTAGCGAAACATGGAGTCAAATTAAAGATGTAGAAATGAGTGTGTGTGTGTGTGTGTGTGTGTGTGTGTGTGTGTGTGTGTGTGAGAGAGAGAGAGAGAGTAGATTTTTAAGATGCATGCGGCCTCCACAAATCCATATTTTTATATACGAGCTATATGTTTGATTTCAAATTTTAAGTTATGAATTATACATTCAGTTTCATGTTTTAATATCTGAACAATGGAGTGTAATTTATAATCTAAAAATTGAAATCATTATAAGCTTGGTACTATTTCTTTTTTATTTCAGAAGCAACCCCAACTGTGCATACGTGACATGGGAATGCAAGGTGTACTTACAACATGTATGGATAAATAGTGAAACGCCAAAATGCTTTGCACATGGAAAACAAAAACGAAAAAAAAAAGAAAGAAAAAAAAGGAACCCCTCAAGTCTTAAAAAATGTGCAGGAGCTTTTCACCAAAAGAAAACTTAACCTAACTACGCTACACTCGCAATTGTAGTATATACTATAATGACGAACAAGAAGAGATGACATTCATATATTGAAGATGTAATGCTGCCAAGAGACCTTGCCAGGTTTCTCTAGGTGCACCAGCTACTTGAAAGTTGAGGAGTTTCTTTTGTTGCCAATAATAAATAATAATCTTCTAATAGCTTGCTCTAGAAATAAAAAACCCAAAACAAAGTTGTTAAAGAAAATTAAACTGTTGGAGGATACAATTATTTTACCATCAAACATTAAGAATTGCCCGCAAAGGGATAAGATCCAATGCTAACTAAATTAGGCAACGCACTAATAGATACATTACGTAATCTAACCTTCCAAGGAGCTAGTAAATCAAAAGAAGGTCAAAAACCAGTTGCACATATTACAACATCTGAATCACCACTAATAACTTCAGCTAACTTTGTTGAACCTTCAGTTACATCTGCCTTTATCTAGACACATGCAACATCAAACCATATGGTTACTATAATCCTCTTGCCCTCGTATTAATTGTTGATGTCACTATAACCATGTGTTAGTGTCGGTGACTCGGTGCACTTGGCATGTTACATCTGCGTGGAACTGTGAATTGTCCAGTGTGCAGACCATCATTTGGATCCCCTATTTCTATAGTGGATGCATTGGATTCCCACATTTTAACAGCGTTTAATTGTCTTCAATAGTAGCAATTAAAATTTAAAAGTTTGTCCTCATAAGTTATTGTAAAAAATTTCAATTTTTGGCTTGTACCCAAGATAATCAATCCCTTTGGTCTGCTCAACCTTTAACTTCTAGTATCTATCTAGCTCGAGAATAACATATTTTTATTATTTATCAACCCTTACGTTAGATAGATGGCTACAAAAGTCCTGCCTATATTACTCCAAATGGCAAAGAAAATCCCAACAGGAAATAAATGGAAAATTTTTAATCTTGCCACATGAGATTCCCTTATTCCCTATCTTTTCATGTAGAGGGAACACAAAGTTGCCAACCCATAGTGCTAGACACACAGCCGTTCAAAAAATAGTGACAGACACATATGCACACTGACACATGCACTCACACACAAAAACATGCGCACACACAGAGTAGAACAAACAACCAACAAAGGTAAATCACACCCTCCTCAAGGCAAGGCAAAAACATGAAAATGTAAATTTTTTTAAACGCTTGCATAAAGCCTTTTTTTTTTTTTTTTTTTTTTGGGGGGCATAAAGTCTAGCTTAGATTGGCCACAACGAAAACACCAAGTGTGGACAATTAGTATGAATGAAGAACATGGGTTAAATTGCCATATTTCAAAGCCTGGTCTAAAAAAATGACAACATAGAGTTTGGTCTAAAAAAATGTCTACACAAGCTCAATTCAGCAACATTGGTCTTCATAAACTTGACTGAATTGCACAAGCAATTTCTCCTCACCAATCAAATGTCTGTGTAATGTTCAAACTAAAACAGCCTCGATTTCTATCCATGGCATGGATTCTATGCTAACAAACCTAAACTTAATACAACAATTGAGAGAAATTACAATAAGTAATTCAATATGACAATAATCTCATAGTATGACCAACATGTTCGATCCACAACATGGCTTTAAGCAAGCTCAAATTTGACTTGTATGTTTTTACAGTCTTTTTTTGTTCTTTCTTTTTTTATAATCTGGAACCCATCCTACCGACCACAACCAACAGGTTGTGTGCCACCCCCCGAACCAGGGCCTATTTACATACCTATTTAGCACAAAGTTTTTGCTTTCAGGCATGCTTGACTTGAATCAAAGAATTTTACTCTAAGTGGAGTACATTTAGACACTTGTGTTAGTACGACACTTAGCTTCGCCCTCATTACCAGTTGAACCAACCCTTGGGTTGATTGTTACAATTACCAACTCAACAAACAAATTCTCAAAAAAGAAACGTCCAAACAAAGCTTACAATTACTTGGTAATAGATATGACCACTGACTTAAACACATAAAAAGGGGGGTGTACCTTGGTTGATTTCAAATTCCTCGAACTCGTCATCGTCTTCGAATAAGTCAATTTTTGCCTATTTAGTCGCAACCTTGGGTTCAGTTGCCATTCCTAACCTCCAACAAATACCTGCTTTTCATAACCAAATCGATTCAAGGCGATAGAGAGAAGCGTTTAACGAGTGTACGACCCTAAATTGTGCAAAATCAAAGCAGAAAAGTGGGTTTACATACATAGTTAGATATATAGTATGATCGTAGAAACTCAAATCACAGACAACAGTAAAAGAAATCAACCTACAAGTAATAGAAGGATCGTCGGAAGTTGTTGGCCAATTAGTCGTCAATTCCCTTTTGTGACTGTATGAAAATCTGTGAAAGGCTAGCAGATCTGAGTTAGATGGAGTAATGTTTGCAACATTGATGGCGGCGGCGACAGTCGTGGCGGTCGGACGCAAGAACGGAGGAGGCAGAGGGAGTGAGAGACAGTGAAAGTACCAAGGAGAGGAAGAAGAGAAGAGGAGGAGCGATCATTGCCATGTTTTTGGTATACTTGCTGAAGAACACGATGGAAATGATGGATGGATTTTAGGGATTAAATTGATAAGAGGGGTAGTTTGGGTAGAAATTAAATGTTAGGAATGAGAGGGGTAGAGGAGTAGATTGGGAAAATTTTGGAAATTTGTTGGTTGTCTATAGTAAAAAATGGGTTAAAAGGTAGCAATTCTCAAAATGAGTTTTTAATGGGTTGTAGTTAGCCATTCTTCAATTGCGAATAGAATTGACCTTATTAAAGAGGACCCAAACATTACGGTTGGCAACGGGGCGGATTGGGGCAGTTTTTTATGATCCCTGCCTCGACCCTAAAATTTCCTAACCCGACCCGACCAGGTAATTTATGGGTACCCCGCCCCTATTTTGTTCATATATTAGTTAAGTATATTTTAAACTCCAATTAGTGAGTACAAATGATAAAAGAAAATAACTTTTACAACTTAACCAAAATCTACTATCTAATGTTGTATTTAGTTGTAAAATTATAAGAATAAAAATAAAATTTAATGCATATAAGTAGAAAATATAATTTGATATATACCTATAAGGGTAACTTCAATCCACCTCCATTCCTCCAAAATGGAGGGTAGATGTGAAACATTGAGGGAAAATTTTGTAATTAATGTCTACTTTTTTTTAATTTTTGTACTTTTTAGGAGAGGTCCATCCTCCAAAAATAGGGAAAGGAGAACAAAATGAGATTTGGTCCTTCATATTTGGAGGATCAAAATAGTTTTGGAGAACCAAATCTCTAAAAAGGACAATGGGTCCCTCCAAGATTCTCCCAAAAAGTACAAAAAATAAAGAAAAGTGGATATAAATTACAAAATCTCCCCTTAATGTGTTACATCCACCCTTCATTTTGGAGGAATGGAGATGGATTGAAGTTGTCCTAAGAGTATATAAATATAGGTGGATTTTCTATTCCACACCTCCGGAAATAAGAAAAACATGATTTTTTTTGTGTTGCAAATTTTTTTTGGAAAATCCGATCCATCCAATGTGTTTAGAAGGTGTTTTCAAGGGTCCGTGCGGAAAATCTTCAAAAAAAAAAAAACCGGGAAGGGCTTGATCCAAGCAATTTTGGCAAAAATTGTATTTATATATTTTAGCGAAAACTGCTTGGATCAAGCTCTTCCTGGTGTTTTTTTTGAAGATTTTTCGTGAAAACCCTTGAAAACACCTTCTGAACACATTGGACGGATCGGATTGTCAAAATTTTTTTTGTATAAAAAGTCCGAAAATTATAAGTCCGGATTAGAAGCTTAACCTATAAATATAATTCTACATATACATATGTATATATATATGTCGGGACGAGTAATATTAGAGTGGGATGACTATACCTTTGCCCTTACCATAACCCTGACGGGTTTTCCAAAATCACCTCCTACACCTCCCCATTATCCAAAAAAATTGTAAAAAACCCCGCCCTATTAGAGCGGAGTAGGGATGGGCATGGGGACGGATCGGGGCCGGAGACTACTATCTCCACCCCCATTCCCCAAACCCTTTATTCATATCCATCCCCTATCCAATCTCCAACGGGGATTTATTTTTATCCTCCATCCCCACTCCAAACGGGGAACGGGGATACCCACGGGGATTTTGGGGATCCAATCATTTTTCCTAGAGTTAGAGGTGTCAAACGTGTGTGCCGTGCCATATAACCAAACCCCACATCAGGGTACAAGCCAATTCTGTTTTCTGGCATAGCAAGCACTGCCCTCTATAATAAATTTGAACAAGTAAAATAACAGACTTCCATATTGTTTTTAGCTATAAAATAAAACATATCTGTTAGGAAAGACAATAACCTCAGTAATGAGCCGGTAGCGACCATGACCAGATAGGCCAATTCCAAAGCCCATTGTTGTACCATCCATGAAGCACATATAGGGCTTTTGGTACCTGTGAAGCTTAGATATTAGAGAATATTCTGCAGTAAATACCTGCCAAACGATTTGGCATGATAAGCACTATAATTCAGTAAACATTACAGAAACAAACTGAAGTAAAATATCCCGTGACTATTGGAGTGCACAGAACGCACATACTCACTTGGTCATTTAATCGAACACTTGGTGGGTGGTGCAAAGACAGTAACATGGCCTACTTTTTATACATCCACCCAAAAAAATTCACCACCACCAAAATGGCGACAAAGAAAAAGAGAAAAAAGCAACGCAATAGCAAAAAAATTGTAAAGGTACCTGAGCGCTACTTCCTTTCGGACATTTTACCGGATTTTCTTAACAAAACATCATTCTTCCCTGTTCTCCCTAAACCGTGCCTGACTTGATGTAGGAGACCACAAAATCGAAGTTAACAAAAGGGTCATCCGTGAAACAGAGGCTCGTGAAGAAACAAATGTAGTTATGTATATGATGAACAAATAGGAGACAATGTAGCTAGCCATGTATGAAGTGTTTTCTGCGGTTGAATTGAAAGAAAAATACAAGTAGTCAATTTTTAGTAGCTTTTCTGGGATTTAGAGAGAGAGAGAGAGAGTTAGGATCTGGTTTTGGGGGGGAGAGGATTTGGGGGTCTGATTTTGGGTTTGGAGGGAAATTCTAGCGGGAGGAAAAATTCAGCCCATTTTGGACCCAAAAATGGTGTGTGTGTAGTGCATTGCATTCACATGTATGGAAAATCCTCGTAAAATTACAATACATCACGCGAGGGCCTTTCGAGTTTTTTTTAGAAAATCAGAACCGTCTATCTTTTTCCTAGGAGGTATTATATCATTCATGTCAAAAATTAAGTAAATTAATTATCCCTATATGCTCGATCGGAGTTAACAAATATTTTCCTACTAATGATTCTCACGTCCGGAATCTCCCAATGAAAGGTTTTTCAAAATCCGATTGGTCCAAATTTTTGTGAGGTTCATTAAAACACCAAGAAAAACAAAATAGTCGGTTTTGATCGTCGAAATTGTATTGAGAACATGTAACTAACATGCATTAGACTATATAAGTATATATTAGTTCATAACTAAGTATGTTCAATGTATAACATTGAATGGTGGATATTAGTTCATTTTCTTGAATGTTTGATCTAAACCGATACGATTAAACATCTTATCAATTCTATCATTCTCCCCGAAATTGATGATCATCCGATGTCGGTAACCACACGATCGGAACACATTCAGTGCTTCTAGTGGCATTTGAACACTATAATGCAACAACTAAAGGCCATCTAATCTATTTCTTGAAAAGATGAACCGGTAGATGTGTTTAAAACATGTTTTAAGGTACTACGAAAAAATTTGGAAAAAAAAAAACCCGAAGGGCTTGATCGGAGCAATCTTTTATATAGCGATTTTATGGAGAAATGCTCCGATCAAGCCCTTTCAGGTAGTATTTTTTGCCAAATCCTTCCATAGGACCTTAAAAAACACTTTTTGAACACTTCTAACGGCTCAGATCGTCGAAATTTTCTTCGAAAATTGGAGTTCAAGTGCGAAATTTACACCTCATACCATGGGATCCTTCATAATTGATAACTTCATATGAAGTTTAGATTATTATAGTTAAATATAAACTTAGTATTTTCATAAATTAACTTCTATAATATAATTTCTATAATTTTATTAATTTATATTATTTATTAATTTCTATAATTTAATTTCATAATGACTATAATTTATATAATTTAATTTGATAATTTCTATAATTTGATTAATTTATATTATTTATTAATTTCTATAATTTAATTCCATAATGACTATAATTTCTATAATTAAATTTGATAATTTGTATAATATATTTCATGAATAGACCCCGAAGTTTCATAAATAATGAATAGACCCCTATATTTCGGGGATTCGGGGACGGGGCAAATCGGGGACGGGGTGGAGCGGGGCGGGGACGGAGCGGGGAACGGATTCGGGGCGGGGACATGCTTATCTCCACCCCCTATCCAATCCCCAAACATTTTTAAAAAAAATCCCTATATCCTATCCAATCTCCAAATAGATCTCCATATTGTCGATCCGTTCGGATCGGGGATCGGATCGAATTCGGACAGGGCGGATGAAATGCCCAACCCTAGAGCGGAGTGGGTTGAATCGCAATCCTTACCAAACATCGATGGAGAGGAAAAAGACCAATACTCGCGCCTCACGGGACCGAAAATGCAAAAGTAATACTTTTCGCATGTACCAAAGTGAATTATGACACAGTTCAAGGCCGTGAATTGTAGTTGAATTGGCAATGACCAGTTCTCGTCAATCCCCTTCCTGACAGTCGGACCCCGCATCGTCTATAAACACACACTCCCTCTCTCTTTCCGAGTTCGTTTCCTTCTTTCTCCCTTTGTATCTCGTTTTCTAGATTGTGGGTTAGGTTTTCGTTGTTTCACAGAATTTCGTTAGATGGACAGACAAAGAGGAGACCGCTTCGGCAACAGTCCGGATTCACACCCACCCTTCAGGAACTCCAGAGGGCCGCCTCCTCGCTCCTCCGATAGCCCCATGACCCACCACCGCCGCCGTAGCCCTAACAATTTCCGAGATGACTTTACTGTAGGCGGCGGTGACGGCAGAAGCAGCGGCCATCATCACCGCCCTTTCGACAGCCCGCCCCGTTTCCCTCCACCTGGAGGAAGAGGTGCTGGTGGAGGATTCCGTCCAATGGGCGGGGACGTATTTAATTCCGATCAACAGATGCCTCTATCTGGCCAGAAACGAGGGTACCCCTTTTCTACTCGTGGAGGGTCTCCAGGTATCGCAATTCCTCAATTATTCAAAAAGTTTTTTACTTTAGCACTCGTATTATGCTCAGCCTCCGTTTGGATTGTTGTGAATTTCAAATGAAGGATTTGAATTAATGAGCGCGGTCCCGAGGTTGGGGGGCCAGAGTCCCCTTGGTTGATACATTGTTAGTATCTCTTTCTCCGTCCCATAATTTAGTTCATGGATGTCCGACTCAAATTCAAAATCTTTGTAATTTTCCGAAAATATACCCCACTGCACAGACTACAAGTGGGTATGAATACTAAGAAAGGTTGGGATGGTGGGACTATTTGGGTAATAAGCACATTTTGAGTTGATTTAAAGTGCATATTCATGTCTGTCCTTGAAAATTATCAAAGGGTTTAGAATTTGGGACAAAGAGGGTAACATGTTAATTATTAGGCTTTAATGTTCTATATTTTTCTTGCTGTTGGTACAGCGGAATTAAATGGTCTATGTTTTCCTTATCAGCTGATAGTAACTTCATTTAAGGAGGAAGCTGTAGAAATTTAGCCCACCTACACTTTGGAATTAGGAGGCAATGCCACCTCTAGCACTGGTTCTGGCCAACCCTTATCTTAGCTCTTATAATTTTCAGTAGAAGGATTTACCATTTATTTTGTTATCTACTCACCTTCCTGTCAAGTCTATATGCTGGGTGCAGAAATTTTGGATTATTTCACCTTTTGGGCTCAATTTATGACTCATCACTGATGCTTTCAAGTTTTGAGCTTTAGTTCTTCTTCCTATTAGGCATCTTCAACCCACCCTTCATAACTCCATTTTTGCCTTCATTCCTCCATTTTGGGGGAAAACCTCTTCCCAACCCATCCTTCATTTTCTCCTCCAATTTGGAGAATTGTTTTTCACCCTCCAAATATGAAGGATCAAAAAATTATGGAGGATCACCTCCATTTCACTATTCATCCCTCCAAATTCCTCTGATGTCTTTTGTTTGTCCTCACCCTCTAATGATACAACCAATATGTTTAAGAAATGGAGGAATGAAGATTATTGGGTTGGAGCTCACATGAATAGTGAAACCTTTCAAATTCACTTTTTAATATAAAATTATATTTTGATCCTCCAAAATGGAGGAATGGAGATTTGTGGGTTGAAGATGCCCTAGTGTTCCTTTTTTCTGACGTCAAATTTGTTGACTTGCTGCCAGCATATTCTTCACCCAGGATCCAAATTTGATTTTTTGTTCTTCCCCTCATTGCAGATCATTTTGATAGCGGAAATTTTGCCAAACTTTTTGTTGGATCTGTTCCAAGGACAGCCACTGAAGAAGAAGTAAGCTGGTTACCTCATTCTTATCAAGCTGTTAACACTAATATTGTTTAGATTATTATTCCTTTTCATATTGGTTATGATATTTGTACGTAGCTTTCTTTCACCAGAGAAAGTTAATATTTATAATGCCTTGATATTTAGGTTCTGAATTTTTGGTTAGTAGCTTTTGTATTCAGTTGCATTGCATTCTTATGTGTTATTTTTTCATCTGTTTCTATTGACCCAACCCTCCTCAAACTATGAATCTCTGCATTTGGTTTGTTGCACAATTGGATCAAGTTTATGACATTAGTTTTAACTATGAGAATATCTTATTTACGGATGATCCGTAAATAGGGGGTTTGCGCCGAGCAAATCCCTGCCATCCATCCCGAGATCCAACGGCTCGGAGCCGTGCACACTCTCTCTCCTCCTTAAATGCACTGCATATGTAAAAAAAAAAAAAAAATTGTGCACGGGCTCCGAGCCGTTGGATCTTGGGATGGACGGCGGGGATTTGCTCGGCGCAAACCCTTTATTTACGAATCATCCGTAAATAAGATATTCTCTTTAACTATTATGTTGTCGTGTAGAATACAGATGAAAGTGAGATTAGTTGTCCTGATGTATATCGTGGTTCAATACAATAATAATATTTGTCGAATGAGATGCATTCTGGTTGTAATTTAATTGACAAACCTTAGCGGTTTTCTATCCCATACCTGAAGTAATTGTTATGATTATTTTTCCATCCTAAAAGAAGTATTTACATGATGCCAGATTCGCCCTTTGTTTGAGGAACATGGCAATGTTTTGGAGGTTGCTTTAATCAAAGATAAGAGAACAGGACAACAACAAGGTATGTGCAATGGTATTGGTTTTTGGATTGATTGTAATTTTGTACAAACATTTATTTTCAGGTCATTTGAGAGCTGACGGGGGCACCTGTAAGCTTATGTTTCGTCTCAGTTAGTTTTTCCAGCAATTTCCAGCTTATTGGTTTTTTGGTAGCGTCTTTCCTTTAATGTTCGCTCTGTCAACCAAGAAGTGGACAAGAAAAATCCTTCAAAAAATAAGTGTGTGTATTGCGGTTGGAACCTGGAAGACATAGATCTTGCTCTTGTAGTACAGATTCTGGTTGCAGTGTCAAGGGCATTTCCTGTTAGTGAAGTTTAATGGGAGTCTGTTTATAATTAGTGTAGCTTTTTTTCATGTCAAGATGTGTGTAAGTGTGATTGTTGTACAACAAGTGACAAAACAATACGTGGATGATTGGCAATGAAAGAAATTAGTCACATTGTTATGTGGTGAATGTCAAATGATGTTTCTTCTTATTTTGATAGCCCAGGAGTTCTTCATTTTGAATGGCTTGGTTTGACCATTACAATTTTACTTTGAGAAGTTGGGATGGATATGCTGTTGGTTTTCCTCTCACGGCTGTTGATAATCACCGTTGTAGTTGTTAGAGATCTAGTTCCTTGTCCTTCAAATTCTTCAATCTGAATGGCTTGGTGTGTCCATTTTACAATTTTACCTTTGACAAGTTGGGGTGGACATGATGGTGGTTTGCCAATCGTTGATGTTGATAATCACAATCGTAGTTGTTTTGGTTCTGGTTCCTTATTCTTCAAATGCTAAATTATGAAACGTAGACCTCTCATAGGGAAATCGTATCTGTAGTCTCCTTTTTTTGTTTGCCTGAGTTCTATTTGAAGCTAGTACCCCATTACTTTTGGGGCTCAGGATGGTTTCTTTTGTCTTTCCTCTTTTCTTCTTCCATTTTGGGGAAATCTTGTGATTTGGCTGATTGTCTGGGGGCTGAACGTGTCTAGGACATTTGTTCTGTGGTGCAATGTTGGGATGCGGCAAGTAGTGCTCATTTAGATATGTTATCTTGGTTACAAACTTACAATTTTCCCTCTGCAATTTTCTTTGTTCCTCAGTAAGTAGTCTGAATTTCGAGCTAGCAACATTGCCGCATATTTTATATGCTTCGATATAGGAGTGATTGATCCTATTTTAACTGCGTGGGCGCAAAGCTTATCCATTTTAAGTACTGATTGCTGAATATTGTGGTTTGTGCTTTCAAAATAATGTATTTGAGGTTGTGGATGCTGAGGTTTGGGTATGAAAACAACATGGTCTGGTCTTGTGGATTTGAGATCGTTATTTATAGTAGTTGTGTTTGGTTCTGAGACATTGAACGAGTAGTATCTTTGTGCATATTCGATACAATTCCAGTGTTGAAAATGGCAGCACCCCGCATGGTAACCTGTTTGTGATGTTGTATACAGTTCTGTTTGATTTGTGGAGGGTATTTCAGCTGCCAATTAGTTGTTTTTGTCAAGTACTTGTATAGAAAGCCTATCTCTCCCACTCTCTCGCGCACGCGTTTTAATTTTGTGATAGTGGATTGTGCTGTTATTGATCCATGGTGGCATTAATTCTATGGTAGTTGTGATAGCTGTATATTGATGGAATTGTGATGTATGTCGTAATGGGTGTAGTGGCAGTGTTGATCTTCTTATCACTTTTCTGTTCTAGTATTGTATTGTATTGAACGCGGCAAGCTTGTACCACATGTTCTTGATTGTGGATGTTATGACTCTCATGGTTAGCTCTATGGGGATAAAATGATGCTGTATGTTGTTTTGGTACAGTGCGGTTTATGTTAGTGGTATCTCTATGGTTTACGGATCAACTTTTTTTCTTCCATTCTCTTGCGCTGCGCTCCGGTATTTTGTTGGGTGGTTGTATGTATGATAGTGTTGTTTGTTAATAGTTAGAGAATGACTTTTTAAGAGCAAACGTTGCTTGAGCAATGAAGATGTAAACAATGAGCAAGGTTGACTGCTACAGAAATTATGAAGATGAAATTGTGTACAGTGCCTTGTATCTTCTGTGGCTTTCCTTAGTTTCAGTGTCATTAACTTGTGAGGAGGGTTTTGTAGTTGCTTGGTTGAAGTTGTTGATAACATACATGAACCTTGAGGGTCAAACTGATGGCTTGTCGACCTTGTAGTCTTGGCTCAGATGCTAGACTTGTATACTTTTGTTATTGAGAAATCCAAATTATTGCTAGAGCTGAACTCTTGCTATGAGTTTTGGCCTGTTGAAGTGTCTTGACGATCAATCTACATTTTCTTCGCTGGTGTGTGTACTAAATATATGCGTTCCAAGGGCTCACTATTCTAGTTGTTCAAGGATAGGGACAGCCGGATGTACCTCTAATTTGGCTCCTTGGATACGTCCTCTTCCAGCTATTGAATTACTCTGAAGTCTTTTGTGCTTGATTATATTAAGTTTTCCGGGTTTGATGACATTATGGCGCATGTTTGGATCTAAGATTCTAAATAGGTGCAGCAAAAGTAGGAGATATTACTATGTAGGCTTACGAAGTGGTGGTGAAATGGTGGTGCAATGTAATTCCATTTTAGATATAAGTAATATCTGGATGGATACTGTGGCGAATTATTACGGTTTGAAATTTTCTTGTAGTCCGGTTGTAAGGCATTTCCTTTTTGAGCACATGGTGTGTTCATATAGTTGTCATTTCCAATTTTCAGCTTGGTTGCACATCTGTGAGTCACTAAGTATAGTTGGAAGTACTATGCATTCCAGGGTCCTATGGATGTTCTGATTTTTAGTTTCTTGAGGACTCTGGACTCTGTACAACATATTTGAGCATGTTGATGTTGGATATTGGACCTTACAGGAAGTTTCACTTGTTATGCTTGAATGGTTCCCAACTTTAGATGCTACATCCAAGGTCATCAATAAACGAGTGCAGCATACCACAAAAGAAGCTTCCAAGTCACACTGACATCGTTCAATGGAGCCTATCTCAAAAAAGTTTAACAAGCTAAATAGGAATTTTGGTAGGAATAGAATTTTTGTAACTGAATAATCATGTGTTCGGTTGACATGCTAAAAGATGTAGGACAAATGTTCATGTGATTTGAATGTTGGCCTTTGCTTTTGATGTTTTCCAAATCCCCTCAGGTGGTGTGTTGGTTGTGATCAGACAGCTGGGGCATTGCCTTTTATAAGTTCGTTCAAATATCCAAATATCATAATTTATAAGCTGTGACTATGGGATCCCCTTTCTTGCATGCGGTTTTGAGGTTTAGCGCTAAAGAGATATTCTTGTCTTGTAAACGCAACTTAGGATTGTTGCCAGTTAATTTCGCCTACCATCATTTTGGGATGTCACAATGTTCTGTTTTTGGACATGCCAACGCATGGTTTTGATGTTGGTCATTAATGTCTGGAAGGTTCGCTTGTTTATGTTTCTACCAAGACACTTCAGCTCTCCTTTGTGATAAATCTATACAAGTACTTGGTTCTTGCCAGTGGATTTTCATATTTTTTTTTATGGATCCAGAAGCTTTTCCTTCAATTTTATTGCATGTATCTTACATAATAATAGGTAAACAATGCTGTTGTATCATGAACAAGGATGTCAATGTGGTTTGTGTGTATCTGACATTGCTTAATTGTATAACTGTTGCTTTTTGGTTATAGTTTTGAAAGGCTGGATAACATCCATGCATGTGGTCTCTTGGATCCTTGATCTTAGACATCCAATCTTCTATGTAGTATTCTTTTCTTTTTTTTTTCATCCTCAATATTTTAGTGATGTTATTATCTTGTTATGAGGTAATCAACTGGTTCATGCAAATTTAACTGCCTCTCTGCATCATATCGTACTAGAACAAAGGCAAGAGTCACTTAAGTCAGGATGCATACTCTTTACTTCTGCAGGATGTTGTTTCATAAAATATGCTACTTCCGAAGAAGCGAACAGGGCAATAAGAGCTTTACACAACCAAAGAACTTTGCCTGGGGTCAGTTCCCTTGCTGCTATGCAATCTGCAATCAATGTGACGGGAATGCATGTTGTTTAGTAGTCTGATCATTCTCATGTTTTTCAGGGAGTCGGTCCTATCCAAGTAAGATATGCTGATGGGGAGAGGGAACGTCTCGGTAATGTTCCATGTCTTTCTGAATTTGTTTTTTGTTTTTTGTTTTCCTAGTGAAACCTTCTTTCCACAGTGTGTTCACAAGTTTGGAATCTGAGAATGCTATTTTCGCGTTCTTATTCTTCCCCCTGGGAGATGCATTATGGTTTTTGTCTAGTAGAAATATCGTTGCATGATTAAATATCATAGCTTTGCTTCATAGATTCAGGTACTGCAGTATTTGAGCCTTTACTCTTTATTAGAGCCTTTGAGATAAAAAGTAACTTTCACTTTCATTGCCGAATAAATAAGAAGTTAATGGCCTGTTTGTTTGAGGGAGATAGAAGGAGGATATAGAGAGAGACCGGATATAGAAATCCGGGTGTTTTATATCCGTTGTTTGTTTTGTTTTTTGTTACCCGGATATAATAACCTGGGATTTGTATATCTCCCTGGGGAGGGATAAAATATAGGCACCCTCCCCCCAAGTTATATTATATCCGGCCTAAGTTCCAACCTCCCTATGCAAGTTGTCGCCCTTTGAAAGCCTTTTACTGCTGTTGCCGAGAGAGAGAAAGAGAGAGAGGCAAGGTTGGTGGAAGGTGACCTCACCACTTTTCTCTTTTTTTCTATTTTTTAATTGGGACACCACCTCTCATATCCCTCCTTTACCACAACAAACCACACACAATAACTTTTAATCTCCCCTTCTAAAATAATACCCCTCCAACTATATCCACCCCTATATCCCCTTCTTATTATATCCCTCTTCTTCCCTCATATACATATCCCTTTAACAAACAGGGCGTAACTTCCATGAAGCTGGGTGTGCAAAGTAAAGCCATTAATAAGAAACTCCTAGAAGGACAAAACATGGACAAGGGACACGGACATGAAAGAGTGTCCAAATACAGGACATGGGAATTTTAAAAAATTAGGCTGCGAATGGGGATACAAAATATGACCAGACATATATTTTTAAATGTCTTAATTTCGTACCCATACAAAATGTAAAATCCACATGGCTTATTGACACTAATTGAACTTGAAGAAAGCTACCCAATCGCTATGCACACGACATTCAACATTAAAAGCATATTTGATCAATCATAACTTTTATCAAAACTCTCAACTGTGTAAAGCTATTAAAACCCTTGAGAGCTTTTGAATTTGTGTTTTGTCACCCACAGCATTCACTTTGGGCTTGCATGGTTCTTTAAGATAAATAGAATAATGTAACGATATGTAACCTCCATGAGGAGGAAGAAGATAAAGAACAATTCAAGGCTATGGCGGCATACACATTGGCTATGTTCGTTTAGAAGGTTTAGTTTAATTTTCCAATCATAAACCTATTTCTCTCTCCAATCATTACTCTTCTTTTCAATTATTACTCTCATTTCTCTCTCTCTCTCTCTCTCTCTCTCTCTCTCTCTCATCACCCCATCTCCAATTATTACTATATATTCCTCTCTCCACTCCTTACCCCTACAAACAAAACAAAACAAAACTATCAAAATGAACACAGCCATTGATATTTAAGTGTATAATAATATGGGTAGCAGGACTTGAACCTATGACCTGCTAGAGCCAGATGGTTAATAAAAAGTTAGATTACCATTTGCCGGTTGTCCAAAAGCTTAAGGTTTGTGACAGAGGAGTAACTTTACCATTTTTATATAACCGATAGAATATTTTGAACACAAATGGTTGGAGGAGCTAACCCCAAGATTGTGGTTTCTCATTCTCTTACTTTCTTCTCTCTTTATTTTGATATTGTATATATTACTATGTTTCCCATCCTGACTTTCTCCTTGCATGTTAGGTGCAGTTGAGCACAAGTTGTTTGTTGGCTCACTGAACAGGCAAGCTACAGAAAAAGAAGTTGAAGAAGTATGTTTCACTTTTATTGATGTTTTATCTAATGATATCTATCTGTATTTTAGAGCTAGCATTCTTCCAAAATTGTCTCTTCTTTGAAATTCTCTACCCTCCCTGATGGGCCTAAACATTAAAGCCCACTGCTTATTAGGAATGCTTTATCCCTATACCTATTTGTGCACGCGCGCGCGCACACACACATGTACGTATAACTGTTTTGCTCAATCAATGGTCGTTGAATCATGACAACTGGTTGTTCCTTTGTCAGATCTTTTCTCCCTACGGTCGAGTTGAAGATGTTTATCTTATGCGTGATGAAATGAAGCAGAGCCGTGGTTTGTCCTGTTGCTTTATTAGTTTCATTAAATAGTCCTTTCGAATTTTGTGACCATGCTATTATTTTAATCATGAGAGTGGACGAGAGCATACATCCTGTCACCGATTTTGGAGGCTGAAATCAATAGCACCTAGGGCCTTTTGTATGTCAACAGATGGCACGTTATAGGTTAACAAAAAACGGAAGAAAGAAGAATTTATAATTGGGTATATTAGACATTGGCTCATTTACATAGCATGTTTTGGCAGGATTTATGCTTCTTCCATACCATTATCCAAATATTTCCATGTAATTGGTAATCCATTTTGTATGGCTCCGCAATTGATATTTTCTTACTTCCATAATTTTTTCTTGAAATTTCCTATTCTTTTGAAGGGTGTGGATTTGTTAAATTTTCTCAAAGAGAAATGGCAATGGCAGCTATCAGTTCACTTAATGGATTATATACTATGAAAGTAAGCTTCTTTGCTGGTTCAATGTTGTTTTTTTTATCTGTTTCTGCTAGCGATGATTATTCATTTACCTTTTCGTTTTTGCATCATAGGGGTGTGATCAACCATTAATTGTTCGGTTTGCTGATCCAAAGAGACCTAGGCCTGGAGAGTCGAGGTTTTTCCTTATACTCTAACTGTGCCATATCTTTGTGCATTAAGCTTCTCTTCATCAGAAATAGATTGTAGATATTAAAGAGCTATTGATGTTCTGCTTCGTCAAAAGTGGGTATGAGAGTACTTGCAAGTTCAAGTTTAGGAGCTAATGTTGAACTTTAATAGTAAATTGGTCATTATTTGAGCGACCTTTTTAATGTTTTTGAGATATAAAAATATTCAATTGAAACATAGTGACAAGTTTCACATACCAGTGCTCATCATGCTCCCCACCGTGCTGGGTACTTGCACTTGTGGACACTTCTGGAGACGTTTCTTTACTCTTACAAATACTGGCTCTTGTTGTTTGAATGATGTTGTGTAATGGATATGTGATTCTTTTGAAAAATTAGTCTGTGTTGCGTTGGTTTTATTCTGTTCTGTTGGATGATATAATTGCATACACGGTACTTGTTAGTTATAGCAATTTAGTTTAATGCTCTCTGACGTTCCCTACCCTGCCTCTTGGAAAACTGCTGCGAAGCCATCTCCATGCCTTTTCAAAAAAAAAAATCCTTAGCACTAACAAGGGCTGCAAATGAGCCGAGCCACTCACTACGTGGCTCGATTTGAGCTTGTTCAAGCTCGACTCGTAACATAAATGAACAAGCTCGAGCCCAGATTTCAAGCTTGTTACATAAATGAGCCGAGCCCGAGTCAATTGAGGCTTGGCTCGAGTCGGCTCGTGAGCCAAGATAAAAATATATTACAATAATATTATTTTCTAGTTCCACTAGCAAAATGATAATATGCTCTTGGCTTGTTCGGCCAGCAAAGAATCACGAGTCAGCGTGATCCTTTATAAGGAGTGGACTGCCTCCTGAGCTTCAACATTTTTGGTGTGGGGCAAGGAATTTTTTCCCAGAATGAAACACAAGTAAAGCTCTCCTCCTCTCCTTTAGTCCCACATCAGTTACTCACTCAAATGAAGAAACCAGTTCCTGGTATAAAAAGAGAGCACACCCTTCTTGCTTCCGGGCCTGGGTCATGTGCAGCTTATATAATCTTTCAAGCTATGGCAAGCTGAGCTCGAGCTAGTGAATAATCTTCCGAGCCGAGCTTGAGCCAAACATTTTGTGGCTCGTCTCGAGCTCGAGCCAACCCAAATATTTGTGAACCGAGCTTGAACATTGAAGCACGCCTCAGCTCGGCTCTTTTACAGACCTAGTGCTGACTGCAAGGCCTTTTCATCACTCATTATATATGTTCATCCAGCCACAGTTTCTTCTTGTTGTGTTCCACACACTCTTTAGACACAGGAGGAACATTAGTCTTGCCACTTGCCATAGAAGTGACGCCTAGTGTTTGAACATTGTGAGACACTTCTGAGTTCTTGCTTAGGATTTGGGACACAAAATGAGGGTTAGAGGTGATCATCCTGACAAAAACGAACTTCTATACTTCAACGCTCCTTTTCAATCTTTAGGTTTGAAATCCTAAATCCTAGCAAGTGTTAATTTGTTGGTTTGAACTTTTGGAACTCCTTGAAGTAAGATATTAGGTTCTTCTGTTCCCTGTCCTCTATCGCGATTTAGATATAGGAAGAAGTTATTCTTTGATATTTATTTCCCCAAAACAAGTAAGTTGGTGTCGTCAAAGTTGCCATTTCCCAATTTAAAAAATTGTCCTCACTGCACATCTGTCATGGGTATGAGTGTATCCGCCTTCCATGTTGGTGTCCCTGGTTATTGTTTTTGCTAATTGTTTAATTTGTTTACCTTTGCAGAGGTGGTCCTGCATTCGGGGGCCCAGCTTTTGGTCCTCGGTTTGAACCACCAGGGGTTAGGTATTTCGTTTAGTAACTACAAAATGAAGTTCATTCCTACATTATTCTCTCTCCTTCTCATCATACTAGATTCTAATTTTCTTTTTTTATCATGAACTTGTGTTTTGGTTACTGTGACAGGCCACCATTAAATCTTGGTGATCAGCCCATGCTTGGTCGTATACCATCTAATTCTTGGCATACAATGAGTCCAAATACGGCGCCATCTCCGAATGCTGGTGTACAAGGTTTTGGTAGTCAGTTGCTTCCTCGGTCAGGGGATGGGCCAACTCCAACTGTAATGTTGATCATTCTTCCATTTATTTATGATGTTTTTTTTTTTTTTTGTGCTTTGTCCTTTATTTAGATTAACATATTCTGAGTTAGCTAATTACATGATGTTTAACTCGGTTTTTGGCTGGCACATAAATGAATTGATTTCTGTTACTAGAAAATAAACCTTCAAACTGGACTGTGTTTGCTTCTGGGTCCAAAGTAAGATACTCTTCTATGCCACTGTTTTGATGGAAAATATGTTTTCTTAAGGGATCCAATTGTAACATCCCTCCCCTTTATGGAATTTTGCTGAAGAATTAGAATGTTAAGGTAGTTGATTTTGATCAGTGTTTTGAAGTTCCTTTGCTAATTCAGTTATTATGTCAATGTCGTTTAAGTCTTTCTTCCATATGAAGTTTATTTTGTTGCAGTAGGCCTGAAGGATGGGTTATAGTCTTTTGTTTGGTAGCTCTGTATTCAGTCGGCCCATACAAAGGAGTTTCTTTGTTGGATTTTATATTTATGTGCCCCATTCATTAGTCTTTTATATGATTTTTAGGTTTTTTCGTATCTTATCCTTAGATTACCATTTTTAGGGTGGTGCTCTTGATGGCCATGGTGGCTCTGTGGATGGTGTGCTTCGGGGACTTGCAGTTTCCTCTTCTGCGCTACAGCCGGTACATTTTGTTAATTTTTCTAATTTCCATATAGGAACCTGTTCTTGGTATGAATCGGGTTCCCATGCTCTCCATGAATTGTTTTACAGAGTTCTAACCAGTCTTTGGCACAAGCTCCATCAAATGGGCAGCAACAAATATCACCCCTTCAGAAACAACTACAGTCACCACAAGACTTACCTGCTTCCCTGCAGCTACATCCACAGACTTCACTATCTTACTCCCAGATGCCCACTCCCAATGTACCTCTCCAGCATTTTGGTCAACTGCCAATTCCTCAGCCCTTTGGCCAAAACCCCTTTACTCAGGCTTTGCCATCACAACAGTTAACTGCTTCTCAGCCTCAGGTAAACCAGGGTGCCTCATCTGCTCAACAAGCCCCCATGAATGTCAACTTACAACCACATCAGCTGATGCAACCTTCTTCTGCTCAGCAGCAACTGCATCAGACGCTCCAGCAATCGCCTTCTCAGTTTGCTCAGATGTTGTCTCAACAGAAACAAAATCTACAGGCAAGTTTTCAATCATCTCAGCAGGCATTCTCTCAGCTTCAACAACAATTTCAGCTGATGCAACCTTCAAATCAGAATTTAATGCCACAGCAAAGTTCTCAGGCTACCAAACAGCAGGTACTACTTGATTTGAAGAATATTCGCTCTTTGGTGAAGGATTTGTCAAGTGAGAGAACCAGCAAATAGATTTGGCATTTAATTCATCTTTCCTTTCTCTCTTTAAATCTTCGCATATCCTGGATCCGACATAATCTTAGGGTATGAGGGAATGGGGTTGTTGAAGAAGTGGAGAAATCCACATGGGTTAAGGGGAATATTGCTCCTTTATCTACTTTGTTGGCTTTGGGAGTTTTCCTGGAAAATTGTATCATCCTGAATGAAGATTGGGTGTATAGTTGCCCTTGATCTGGCATCATTTCGATAGATAAGCCTTCTTATCCAAAAAAGCCTAAAAAATGAAAGAAGAAATCACCTATGTGGCCAGCGTTTAAAAATAGACACCACATTGAAATTAGGATCCAACAACTGTCTTAGACGTTTTATTGCTTTTTAGTTCAAACCAACTTGTCTTGTTCAATCTCTCAAACCTGTTATACTGTTGTGAAATTTACGTAGAGCTTTTATTCTTGAAGACCTGAGGGTATTTGAGGCTAGCATACTAAGAATATTTTTGCTGCAGGCTACGTGGGCTGGCATGGTACCACAGACAGTTGCCACATCCCCTTCTATTGCTGCAGCAGCAGACGTGCCTCCTTCCACGTCTGCTGCACCAGTTCATCCTGTAATATCACAGACAGTGGCTCCTGCAAAATGTACTTGGACAGAACACACCTCCCCTGATGGTTACAAGTACTACTATAATAGCTCAACTGGCCAAAGCACAGTAAGAAATTTCTGTTCTTCATAATTTAGTTTATCTAAATCTTGCTCTTTGGGAGCTCCTTCTGTCTCTCTAATGCGTGTCAAAATGCTTGTTGGAATGGACATACAGTGGGAGAAGCCAGAAGAGTTGACTTTATTTGAACAGCAGCAGCAACAGCAAAAACTGCCACTTCAACAGCCCCTCATGCAGTCTCACACTCAAAGCCTTTCTGCACAGCAAGTTCCTCAGATGCAGCAACCTCAACTTCAAAATCAACACCAGACACAGCTCCACCACCCGCAGCAGTGGCAACAAAGTTCTTTACCATCTTCAGTGAGTTTCTGTTGTGTATTCTCTTACTAGGTTGTGAGTTGTTTCATTGCTTATTTGATTTTTGGAAATTGCAGTATCAGGCTTCTGGAGTTAAAGGTCCCCGAAACGCACAGGTATCATTTAGCTTAGTTACAGGATCATTGATCATTGGATTTGGTGTTCAGTATGGAAATGATAATTTCATCTGTGCTTAGGGTTGGCAAAATGGCAACACTATTGGATTTCAAATCTCTAGTTTTCCTGTTGCTGGACATTATTGTATGCCATACTCTGTTTGAAAATCCAACTCAAGTAGTCTGATCCCAATAGTTTATGACCAGCTACACGTGCATTTTTTTAGTTGGCTCTATTCAAGCCCTCTTTTGCCTAGTCAAGGCAACTACTTCCTTTCGACCCATGTGTTTCTCTGCCCATCCCTGCTCCTTTTGGCAATTTCTGGCACTTTCTTACTAGAATCATATACTCATCTGCATTGGCTCACTAATTGATGACCACTTTAATTAAGCAAAATTTGTATCTGATTTCTTGTTTGTTCAACTTTTAGCTTCTCACGAACATGTTCCCTCATAACTACTCAACAGGATACTGTATCACGCTGATCTTTCAATGTTGACCATTTCCCCTTACCTCACTAGTTCTTTTATCCTTTGGTATTTCAGGAATTCGGTTATTCACAGATGCCGGTAGCAGCTGGTTCTGCCAATGATCCCACACGTTTCCAACAAGTATGGGATTCTTTTTATTATTTCATGCGGTCAGGTTCTTTGTTTGATCACTGCATCATTTGGCCTCTCTCTGCATATGCTGCAGGGACTTCAGGCTTCTCAGGAGTGGATGTGGAAAAACAAGCCTTCAGGTTCTGAACAGTTTCTGCTGTTTCTCACTTCTGTTGAAACCCCGTCGATTTTTCTTTACATTTGCAAGTTGAATGGTGATGTTCTTTCTTTTATGCACAATTGATCCTTGTTGCTCTTGCCATGCCAATCCATTTATCGCAGGAACTTGATGCGGAAAAACTTACTTTGTTTGGATAATGTTGAACAATATCAGAACTAGATAGCGGGAAGACAGAATGCAGGGAGGCGTGATTTAGGCAATTTGAATGTAAATCCTCCATGGGTTGTAACAGTAGTTTGTTGGCTTTCCTTTCCCTCCCCCCCTCTCTCCATTTTCCCTCCTAGTTGGGAGATTTCACTTCCTCAGTTACTGTCTAACCTAATTACAGCCTGTGAGCCATTAATGTGGCGTAATTACCTTTAACATGTGACGTTCATAAATTTTTGCATTGCTAGGTATTGAATAAATCACCCGTTGTGTTTTATTAAGTTGTGTTGAAACTGCCTTCACTTGCACCTTACTTACCTTAATCAATAGCTTCAGTTTTGTGAAGAGTAATTGACTAAATTATTATCAAAAGTTTAGCTTTAGCAAGCACTAAAAAGCTTAGATAATTCCAACATGATCTGAAACTAGAGGTAGCCAATGGCCCCATGCATAAAGAAAGACATGTTTCTCAAGTCCCTTTTGGAACCTTCTGTACCTTTCTAATGTGTCCGACCCTCCCTAACTTGTTCCTCTCTAGTATGTGTGTTTTGATGAATAATCGGTCGAAAACACATTTCTTTGCTGTAAGAACGAAAAAAAACCATTGAACCGCGAATTTAGTCCGAATCAATTCAAATTGGCCAGTTGGAAGAGGATCTGCTGTCCCAACTTCCTGTTCCGTCCATCCGAGCCGTCCATCCGTGTAATCAACGGCTTGAATTTCATCTCACCCTAAACAAATCTGAGCCAAACATGTTGATCAACGAATCAGAGTTGTCGTTTGCTCGGATGGACGGGATACGGAGTTGAGACAGGATTTTTGGGACAACAGATCCGCATACCAATTTGGTTGGGTTTTTATGTGAAAAACACTAGATAATGAACTCAATCAAGATACACTTTCATCCTCTATAAAAAAATAAATTAGACAAGTGATTAACAATGAATTTGAATTTCTTTTAGGGACTTTTGGTGATTTTTGTGGAATTGATTCAAAATCATGTTTAATTTTAATTTTTGTGCGAGCCTTTGTTTCAATTGCTTTGTAAAAAAACATGTCAAATTCATGAAATAATGGTTTGAAATCGAAAACAAACTGTAGTCTAATGGTTTGGAGTGAAATTGATTAGCTCTATAGTTTTGCCAGATTAGTTTTGTTCTCAATTTTTTTGATCTGTACGAGTTGTTTTGGTTTTTGATTTATCACAAAACCAAAGCAATTTGGTTTATACTCACCCCACGTTCCTCCACAGGTTTTTCAAGTCGCTTACAGAATACAGAGATCCCGATTGCGAGGGGTTCGTGGTTCAATGCTAAATCTATCAATGGTATATCGTTGTAAAAGACGATTATACAATGAGCCAGTGACATAATTCACAAATATCCTCGCACATAAAATCAGAGATTGGCCTAGTCCACAAGGGAACCCCATTAATTATTTTGTCCCAATGATCTGTTTTAATGCCCAAAAAAGGCACCTCCAAAATGAAAGTGCATGCTTCGCACCATCTTATATACTTATATGCATTTATACATCTGTATTCTACCTTAGAAGTGGAACCACTATTACAGGAAAAGATAGCTCGAATTTTATAACTTTATTTTCTTTTTTGGTGTGGTTTTTTCCTACACGTATAATATGACAGTAGAAGGATCTACTTTTTGACTAAACTGCATATAATGTGTATGTAAAAAGTTCTAATATTTGCCACCAAACATACAATTTGTTTTTTGGTTTTTTTTTTTTTTTTCTTTCTAAAAGGATTCTTATCCTTCACCCAACAACAAAAAGTCATGAAAATCATTCAATGAAAATCGTATGTTCCAGCTGTATAATGATTATAGCATTTCAATTATGTTGAATGACTGACTACTACATCAAGGGAATATATATGTATATATATATACACACACACACATATATATGAAGTGACAAATACCATTTTTATCATCCCTTTCCAGCTAGCTACGATTATTGGAGAATACACCAACAGTACTTTGTGCAAATTGATTATTCTTTTAGTAGATATATGTAGTTGTAGTTGTTCTGCAATATTACCAAACTTTCTATAGTCCTCTTTATCATGCACCGTAGTATTTCCAGCTAGCTGTACGATGATATCAAACAAAAATCTTTAAAAGAAATGTCATGTGACAATTACGTGGACAATCCAGTAATAATTAATGGATATATTCTCTATTTAGATACCCATGATGTAAGAGTTGCAATTTGAGCATCTAATTAAGCTGCGACATCAAGTGATTTTTTTTACCACCCAGGGGCTTATCCTAGCGAAAAGCACTTGGTTTTGCTCTAATGTGGTCGGGGTTCAAGTCATATCGATTAGGGCTGGTACCTGTTGAACCAGGTGGCCGGGCCGTGTGATTGTTGTTCGGTCATCCGGAGGTTTGCGCTCTACAATGAGGTCCAATTAGTGGCCCCTCTGTGGGGTAGTTCCTTCCTCATAAAAAAGAAAAAGAAGACGTCAACTGATTTTTGAATATGGTCGCAGTGATCTCATTTTAGCATTTTATCAATTCTGGAATTAGAAAGTCTAATATATATATTGAAATTTGAACACAATGACAATAAATTATGGAGTTACGATTATCAAATCAATTTCATTTTGTCTTGTTCAATATGCCGTTAATAATTATTGTAAGGCCTGTAGTTCGGACCACGGGTTGAACATCACCCTCTAGTGTAACGATGGAGCCAGAGGGGGACAAGTGGAGGCAACCGCCACCACAAAGTTTTCAAAAAATGCGATTATTATATAGAAAGTAATTTTTCATCCTCATAATGCAATTTGTCTTTTTATTAGTTGGATCTTTCTATTATCCGTCCACTGGGCAGACGGTAAAACACAAAACAATCATAATTCTTACATGAAAGAGTTTTCATTGTTTGAATTCTTACATGTAAGAATTCAGATTCTATACATTTTATTGTTCACCTATTGGGCGAATGGTAGATTAATCCTTATTATTTAAGTACATATTTTTGTCACCACAAAAATAAAATCCTGACTTCGTCCTTGCTCTATTGTTGACACCCAACTACTTCGTTCATATACATATACCAGTAGCTTTGTACCTTCACGTAACTTGTCCATTTTTTATTTTTCAATTTTTATTATTATTATTTTTTTTACGGACAAAAGCATTCAAGAATTTGTCTTGAGTAGACAATACGGGTGAGGATGAAAATTAAAGAATATTGGTCTTTGATATATACTTGCATATGATACTAGGTCTCTCAAGAAAGAAGTTGAATCTGGCTAGCTCACGTAATAGTACAAAAAGCTATTTCGAGTGATCTCCCAAGCATGGGTTAAAGGTTGAAGTTGTACAATTCCAATGGAGTATTTCATTTTCATGTAAAGTTTCTCTCTCTCTCTCTCTCTCTCTCTCTCTCTCTCTCTCTCTCTCTCTCTCTCCATAGTTCTTTGTTAGAAATTAACGATGAATGGCCATAAGTAGCAATATTGCATTCAATTGGACATTGCCACATTCCTATAGCAAAAACAATGCCATATGGACAAAGACCTTTCCTACTCCAATAGGACCATTCATATTTCAAGTCATGAGATCGAGCAAAGATCGCAAAGCAATAAACCATAATTAAACCCACAAAATGTCATCCCATCCTTCCAACCTAGAACCATCATCTACTCCCTAGCCAATATCTACGCTGCTATATTAATGAAACAGCCATTAAGCATTGATCGATTGTAGGTGCGCGCATGTACACAATGAGAATTGTGGAATCGATCTAAAAACAGACGTACACTTTATGGTGAATATCATCGATGAACTTGAGTGAATTAAATCTTCCTAACCAGTTGAATTTATAAGAATAGAAGATATGGTAGAACTTGATCTGGCAAGAGCCATCATACTTATTGTCTAAATTTTTTTTGGCTTCGCAGGATTGAAAAGAGGAAAAGGCAATTTATAAATGCAATGAAGAGTGAACCCGGGAGCTCTACTATCCCTAAGGGATGGCAGGTCCTGCCAACCCATCCGGATCATCCATCTTGATAATCAACGGTTCAGATGAATTCTTACCAGGGTAAGAGTAAGAATTCATTTTGATCGGTAAGAAAGCAACTATAAATTTGAAACTTGATTGAAAAAATGGACGGTTGGGATCATGGTTGGCATGGCCTGCCATCCCTTAAGGTTCGAAGAGAGTTGACCACACTTCAAAAAGTAGAGAACAAATTGCTTCTGTGAAGCTCGACTCGTCTATATGGAGCCGAGCTTTATGCACAGAAGTATAAAGCAATTTGTTCTCGTTTATATGGAGCCCAACTTAATCTAGCTAAGTTAGAGCTCGAGTTTTAGATTCGTTTAGTAAATGAGCTGAGCTTAACGCTCTGAAGTGCTTGACCCGTTTAGTAAATAAACCTGGCTCGGCTCTTTTATAGCCAAGCAAAGCTCGAGCTCAAGTTTTTAACTCGTTTAGTAAATGACCCGAGCTCAAGTTTGACAAAGCTTGACTTGGCTTGGCTCGTTTGTACTTCCCACATCCCATACTAATTAATAATATCATACTTAACAATCCCATTTTTAGGGTTTCTTCACCTTAATTCTGTAAATGAGGTTCACAAGTTCCCATGTTAAACATTCTTCTCTAAATCAAGCTGATGTTTCCATAAAACAAAGAAGACTGGATAAAAAAAAGGTGTTAAGGATAGAAACTTAGTGGAGAAACCCTAACCCTAATCCAAATGAAAGAGATCCATACTTCTGTGTATTTTCCGGAGTATTTTTCTTGGATAAAGATATCTGTTATATATATATATGTAGATATTTGACCAGTAGATCCCTTAAGAATATCAATGCATGGAGTAGCAGTACTCAACCAAAGCCAATTAACAAGAACAATCATGAGACTTTGAAGAGATTTCACACAGTCAAAACCAGAAAGACACTAATAGTAATATATAAGACTGGAGCGAAGATCCCATAACTACAAAAGATCTCTCTAATTAAGTACAAAGAATAACAAAAGTTAAGAACTAATTAAGGCTTAGTTTGGCTAATTTGAAAAAAACTAGTTTTTTGGATTATTGGTTTTGTCCTTATTCAAAAAAAATTTACATTTGTTGATTTTCGGTCTATTTTTTGAGGTTTCTTGGCTTGTCTCGACGAGAGGAATCTAAAAAGTATAAAATTATTAGTCAAATTTTAAGTTTTGTGAATAAAGACGAAAAATAATCCAAAAATCCTCTCGTCGAGACAAGCCAAGAAACCTCAAAAAATCGACCAAAAACTAACGAATACAAAAAAAATTTGAATAAGGACAAAACCAAAAAAATCAATAATCCAGTTTTTTCAATTTAACCAAACCAAGCCTAAGGTAGGAAAAACAGCTAGTGTCCTGTCCTCCATAGCTAATTAATTAAAGGCCTTCATCATTTTACAACGACAATCAGAGAGAGGGAGAGGGAGAGGGAGAGGGATATCACAACCCTCCTCCACCTTAATTATCAAGAAAAGTCAGTAACACAATTACATACCGGACAAAAAAGTTCACTCCTTAATTCCACTCGTCTTTCGGCTCCTTCCGCACCTTCAATGAAGGTACGATCATGTCCTGGAGGAGTCCATGATCTCTTAGGAAAGAATCAGCGGGCGAGGGGCAAAACCGCCTCTCTTGATTAAAACTTGGAAATGATAAGGAACTTGATGTTGTAGATGTAGCAGTAATATTGCCAAAGCTCAAACTTGTTGGTGTTTGGTTGTGAAAATAGGGTTGCTGCTGCGGATAGTGATGAGGTGGTGGAATTATATAAGATGAAGCTCCACCACCAACCCCGCCGTTAAAAGGAGGGGCTGTTCCCGGCATAATTCCGATACTTCCACGAGGCGTCACGGGGCAGGGGTGGGTGTGTGTGCCCTCGTAAGTGGTGACAACGATCGAGGGATCGTCGGAAGATCTCTCCACTCTCTTCTTCACACCACATGCTGGTGTAGTGCAACGGTAGTAACTCCTGTAGTAATTGAAAACATCGCATATAATTAATTATTCAACAACAAATCCAAATCATTTCATTAATAAAGTAACAGTGTTTCTGGAATAAAAATAGGGGACAAGATTGGATTTTTGATGATTTTTTGTGTTACCTTGGAAAAGGGCTGTTTTTCACAGCTTTTTGGCCGTACTTCCTCCATCTGAACCCATCATCCAAGTGATCAACTTCACTCTTTGTCATGAACGCAAATCTCGGCTCCCTTTGCCTTTTTTGGTTCTTCTTTTTGGTTTTCAACAGCCTTAAAGAAAACCCACAAATTTAAAGACAGAAAAAAACAAAATCACAACTTTTGTACAATAATCTAACTCATAAATTCCAGTCCACATATTGAGATTCTGCAGATCAGAGAACCCATTAGCCAGATCTTCTTAATTATGATCCCCCTTAATGGGCTTTAATCTTTGTTACTCTTTAACACTTTATCCTTCATGTTTCATCCACAATTAGCTTGGAACTTTAGTAGCTAGCAACGCCCTAATTTTGTTTAGAGTAAATCATGAATTCAGAATTCATCGTGGCAAAAACTGCGTATAAATTTTTTCTGTGGTTTATTTTAAATGACAAACAAAAAATCTCATATAAGGAGATTTACATATAAATAGATATGTGTGTGGTTTTTTGTTTTAATTTTTTATTTACGACTAGGCCTGAAATTTAGGAGTTTGCTTTCTTTTAAGTTTTAGATTTTGAAATCTTGTGCTACCAACTCTTGTAGGAATAGTATATACGGCACTTTGCTTAATTGGGCTCTCCCGACTTACGATAGACTTAGTCCTGACTCCTGAAAAATTAATCGAGGTATGCGTAAACTATAGCTTACAATTGGGCACCCGAGTTATGAAAATAAAAAGGTACTATTGGAAGAAAAAAAGTTGAGGTGCTTACTCTTTCTTTGTCTTGTCTTGATCCTTCTCTAGTTCTTCTTCTTCTTCTTCTTCATCTTGTTCCACTTTTGTAGCTTTAATCTGATCATGATCATTTGCTGCTTCTGTCGAAGACGAAGAGATCGATATAGAATTGGGAGTCGCCGGAGTGTTGACCACCTCGGAGGTGGAAGCCGGAGAGGGAATAACGGTCACCGGAGGCGTTTGGAGCAAATCGAATAAAGAAGATGGGGTAGTAGAAGCAGTAGTATAATTATTATCACTAGTAGTGGTGCAGTAGTAATCTTGGATGCCCAAAATGTCCATGAAGCCAAAATCAAAAGAGCCCTTTTCAACATAATCACATGGCATGTCGAAGATGCCGGCTGGATAACCAAAACTCGTCGGAATATGATCGGAAAGTGTGGAATTTGCTGCCATCATCGGTTGCTTTTCGTTCTTTATGATCTCCTGTGATTTCTCCTCCATATATAGAGGTTGATCAAGACCATAGATTGTTCATTCCAAGCCGTGCAGTAGTACTTGGAGATCGAGGGATACAGAAAGATTGTTTGTTTTTGGGGGGTTTGAAATTACTGTGGTGAAGAGAAAGAGAGAGAGAGAGAGATAGAGAGAGAGAGTTTTGAAAGGGAGGTCAGTGTTGGTTTTATGGGTGTTTTTTGGAGAACAGGTTGGCTAGAAGAGGGTACCGGCAACTGGCCCACCCACACCTTCAACCTATTGTTATGTTAATGGCGAAAAACTACTGTACTACTTACATTTAAAATCATATTGAGTTATTATCAAATTCTTACTTAGCTATTTGATTGAACTGATTTTTTATAAGAATTTTAAAAATTATATTTTGCATAAATTGAGAGGCTCTATCATCTGAGAAGAAGTAGGGTGATGAAAAAAATAATTTCACACTGGGACGGAACTGAGAATTTCACTAGAATTTTTTTTTTTAATAATACTAGAGGTTTTTTTTTTTTCTATTGCAGGAGCGATCGTCCCTAATAGCTACCTTTGGACTCCATCCCTGATCCCACGTGGGAGGGAGATAAGCGACCGGCAACTGGCGGTGGACAAGGGGTGTACGGACAAAGATCTTATTAGGAGTAATTAATTAGTATTTGAATAGTACCGCTGGGGGCTTGGCCAAGAGGACCGCCAATTGATGCCGCTGTGAAATAGTCTACGCTTTCATACGCGTCTTGTTGACTGGGGTGGGACCCTTTTACACGTGGCCGTGAGAAAGGTTTTGGCTGGCTGGCTGGCTCGTGTGAGTGTGTGTGCTTTGTGGATTTGAAAGGAATAACCCCTTTTTTGTTTTCTCATTTGCCCTTTCCCACTTTTAACGCAAAATTCTTACTTGGATTACAAGAATCGATGTTCTCACCTTTTTATAAATCGAATTTTAACATCCACATATTTTATTTTTTAAGCTTAACAAATCTAAAATAAAAACAATAATTATAAGCCTCTACATCACAGTGAATAAAGTTTTTTTTTTTTTTTTGTGAAAAGTTGTTTTAAATTTTAAAATGTATTCTGGCATAATACATTTTCTAAATCACACAATTGGAGACCGTTCGATAATCAAATTTGGAGATACTTTCGCATTTTGGGTAAAAAAAAAAAAAAACTTATCATAATTTGTTTTGAAACACTATTCTGCACACTTAGTCCACACATTCATATAGATTAATAATTTGTTCTTGGATTATCAACCTTACAAATAATGATAATTTATGCATAGTCATTCCGGGTCCAAAAATTTACAACTCACAATGCAAAATCGAAAATGAAAAAAACTATCATTAAGAGAGGCAATTACTGTAGATCGATTATGCAAGATAGTATATGGAGGTCGTGTTTTAATGATAATGCAATCAATTAATAGAGGAGAGCAGTATAAAGTGTTCCATTTATATTTGACATAAAGTTTGTACCTTTTCCCCTTTTTTTTGATCAGGTGCCTTTTCCCCTTTACGTGCATAAATATCCATTGCCTAGGTCTAGTCCCCTCACCTTTGGTAAGGGTAGATGCATGCTCCAAATCAATGAAATATATATTTGCTATAATTAGTAGTATATATTTGCTATATGTTGTTATGAATTTATATACTACTATTTATTTCTTGTCTAAAAAAAAAAATTGCATGTTATGATTTCATTTCACTACGAAGATACTGATAATTTATTATTCAATAAGTTTATAGTCTTGGCGGGGAAACTCAAACGTTCAAATAACACCCAAAAATATTGGGGGTACTGGGGTGCTCCATATATGACTTGTCCTTCTTAGTGATTGACTTTCCGCGTTGTGCCCCGTTGTGAAATCGGGTAATCCACAACACACGCGACTCACAAAGAAATCAATTAAGAAAGAGAGAACACAATACACAAAGATTTTTACGTGTGCCCTCAACGGTGTAGTTGAGTATATATATACGCGGCTCACACCAGCTTTCACAATGTGTATCGATCAAATGAAAAGAATACAAAAGTTACATCAGTTGTTCCATATAAACAAGTAGTACTAACTATAACTTAGGGCATCCTTGTTTAGAATTTGGGTAGTGCCGAAACACCTCTCTCTCTCTCTCTCACACACACACACACACGCACACACACACACACAGAGCATGGTTCCAGACCAATTTTCTTTTTTAATTATTATTCTTATTTCTTTATCTATTTTTTTCACTCATTATCTCAGAAATTTCCCTTAGAAACCAAACCAAACAAAAGAAGAATTCCAAAGAGAATTGGGTTTTTACAAGCGTGTGAAAGATGATTTCTGGCACGCGTACGTAGCGCCTCTTTCAGAGAAAAGAGGTTGTACAGTGTACAAGCATACATGCTGCAGGTAATTTTCCGCCTGACCAACTAAGCATCTTCCACTTCTTCCCCGACAAGCCTCCACCCTCTCGTTCATCCACAAGAATTTAACAAATATCAACAGAAATGTCTATACATATTATGTTTCTTTCACAAAGGATAAAAATACAGTGTTTTGGTGAAAAAATAAGTCCAAACGTCATTTATACTAAGGGCGAGTTTCCCAAAAATGCTAAAAATAGTTCATGTTTGTGAGCAAGTGACATATTTCGAAATTCGTGTTAAACCTTTCTAGCTCTTTTAGCCGATTGGGGAACTGCCCTAATGTTGAGTAACTTGTTATACTGCAGAACAAATCATAATTTAATTAAACACAATACAAAATTGAATGAGAATTGGGGTCACAAGGAGGGATGCCAATTTCCTCCAACTCGTTCGAATTCAATCTGATCCTCAATTTGAATGGATTGGAGTTTTGGAGATCTGTTTGGGAATCGGGTAGGATATGGGGATTGTTTTTGAAAAAAATTGGTGGATCAGATAGGAGGCGGGGACAAGTGTATCCCCGCCTCAAATCCGATCCGGTCCATCCATGAATCCCATTTTGATATATGCTAGACGAGTTTGGAGTAACACTAACTGAATACCCCATGTTTATAAGATGCTAAGTTAGGAAGTTGGTGCATTTGGTGAAGTACTACATATGTTATTTTAGGCTTTTGAGCTTTCATCTGGTAGTGTAGTATAGCTTAGAGTTTATGCTCTCTTGCAATTGTTGTGGCTTCCTCTATTTTTTTTCTTCCAGTTTCTACATTTTTTTTTAGTTCTTTCGTTATTCGTTTTTTCCGAATTCCTACTTTGGATCCCCATTCTCCATTTGGGGCGTGGATAGAGGGAAAAAAAATAATTGTCATTGGGGGTCGAAGCAGGGACAAGAACGAGAGAGGGGTTCGGAGATTAGAGACGGGAATAGTAATCTTCGGCCTCGACCTGTCCCATTGCCATCCCTAGTCACAAGTAGTCGGCTATAAATTGCGTGAGACAATAATCTAACGTCTGCGGGAACCATGTAATGATGCATGAGTCAGTCGCATCATGATATTCATGCGTGTCTTTTATACTGTATATGTATGTATACCATATCTTTATGCTATAATTGCATGCATGTGCATGAAACTTGTTATGGTCACCCGAGGTCCGTAACTAATCACTTTCATTGTACTGCGATCGTAAATGGTCCAGGATCTTATTTTGTCATGATGACTCATTCTGTACGAAAATACTCCATTACTTATATATCTAGTTATTTACCTCAGTTTTGATTTAATCTTCATTTTGTTAATATGCGAGAATAAAAAGGAAACGAATTTCGGTTAATACTAGTTATTAAGCTAGCGAGCTCAAGAAAGTTCAGATTATTGGCCACTACTTGCACATGCATATTCAGATTACTGAACACTACTTCCACTAATTTTTTTTTGTCTTCACCCTAAGGACAAAATACAATATTTTTCACTAATACTATTTAGTCCTTTTAGTTAGGAGAAACGACTTGTACGTCTTTAATAATAGAAAAACATGTACAAAATATGGGAAAAAATACCACTTAGGGGTGGTTTGGCTAAATACAAAAAACTAGTTTTTTGGTTTTGTCTTTATTCAAATTTTTTTTTTTGCATTTGTTAGTTTTCAGTCAATTTTTTGTGGTTTTTTGGCTTGTCTCGAAGAGAGGAATCTAAAAATTATAAAATTATTAGTCAAACTTAAAGTTTGTGAATTAAAACGAAAAATAAACCAAAATACCGGTTTATTGCCATAATTTTTTTGTCTTTATTCACAAAACTTTAAGTTTGGTTAATACTTTTATACTTTTTAGATTCCTCTTGTCGAGAAAAACCAAGAAACCACAAAAAATTGACCAAAAACTAACAAATGCAAAAAAAAATTTGAATAAGGACAAAACTCAAAAAATAAAAAAACTAGTTTTTTGTATTTAGCCAAAGGAGGCCTAGTTAATAGTGGAAATACTACTAAAGAAAAGTTTTCACTAAAAATACTACTGTCTTCTCATTGTAGTTAAAAGTTGGTGTAGTTTCTGCAAAATATTATTTTTATGATATAAGTGGAAAGAAAGCATGACTTGTCTTCACGCTGTAGATAACTGATAAAAATACCGAAAATACTGTTTACACGATATATAGTGAAAACTCAACATAATCCCGCATAAAATAGCGTCCTATCATTATTTGGAATTTTCAAATTGCTCTCACTGTAAAATATTTTCTCGGTTAAGGTGTTTGTTCAAAACAGCTTGTTGCATGTACATATTGAACAGGAGCAATAACTTGTGAATGTTGTAGTAATCAAGAGTAAATTCTTTGATTCTTTCAAATTATGCCTTCTCTATTTTTGAAATAAGGTACAGTTCAGACTATATCAAAAAGAAGTTGGCAAATCAATGTCAATTCTCCCTCCGTTCTTTTTTATTTGTCTCACACTCACTCTCTTACCTTTTTTCAAATCAAAAAATTAAGTACTTCCATGTATCATTTTTTAAATTTTTTGGCACCGAATTAAAGTACACGATGAGTACTTTAATTTGGTGTAAAAATTTTTCAAAAATGATACACGAAAACGGTTTATTTTTTCACTTGAAAAGTGACACGACTTTTCGTAGAGGACAAATAAAAAGGAACGGAGGGAGTATAAATAACTACCAGTTTTACCTAACAGTTGACTGTGATTTACTTCCTTGATAAGTTTGGAGCTGTGAGTCGGACAATTACATGACTTTATTTAAAAATGGAGTCAATGACCCAAGTTGGTGTGAAATCACACCACAAAATAGTTTTTTTTTTTTTTTAAAAAAAAAAAATTCTATTAGACTATAATTGGACTAAAAAAATTGCCCCAACGTCCTTCACTCCAGATCGCCCTAAGATATTCTTAAGAACACTATCGATGAGATTATCATACATTTTTTCAAAAGCAAAGAAAACAAAAGTCATCAGTTGTAACTTAAACTTATTGATAAAATAATAATTTTGGTTATAATCTGTGATTTTTTCTTTCAATTATCAATTGAAAAAAAATGCTAACTTTCTATGGTTTTAGGTTTTTGACCATACTAAGGCTTGGTTTTTCATTTGCTAAAATGGAAATCTCATAAAATATATGTCCAAATTCATTGGAGATAAAATCACCTCTCCACTTCATTTGCTAAAATCACCCACTTTGAAAAATTTTGGGTCTGTCATTGTTTGGATGCATGGGTGAAGAAGTTTCTCAAAATAAAAATAAAACAAGAAAAACAACAGATTTTCCCTCCGTAAATCCCTCAAACACATTCAAGATAGCAAGATTGTTCTTCAAGCATGTCTTTTCTCACAGTCCGATGCAACCCATCAACTTGTTCTTTTTCTGCGTCTCATGTAAGCATGTGAATGTATTGCCCTAGCCTGGTCTATTTTTTTTTTTTTTTTTCCCAACGTAAAATCTTATCTCTAAGATTTTTTTTTTTGAAATATTTTGAAACTCCCATCACGTCATGCGGTCGAGAGTGCAACTCTAACCAACTTATAGCATGCATCTTCAATGATTCTCATGCCCAAGCTAGTTTTTTTGCTTTGGAATCTTCAATGGCTCTCCAAATCTTGAGAAAAAATTCGCTCGATGTGTAATTAAAAATGTGACCCAGCAGATAGAGTGATAGTTGTAAAAAAAATAAAAAATGAATAGGATCGCTGCACTTAGATTAGGATGGCTGGAGAAAAAAAAAGGACCCAAAGGATTGGCCTGGCGCCCTGTAATCTTGGTTTGAAACTTAGCTAGGAGTTTGTTCGCTCTTAGGGTCTCACGTTTGATTCATATCGTCACCAACTTTTGATTTATATCGTCATAAACTATCCGGGACACTTCACGTTACCAGGAAGAGAAAAAGATATTGCAGAAAAAATAGGAGCAATTAGTTGGCCAAATTAAGGTTGACTTCGATTATGATGATTATTAGGAAAAAAACCATTAAAAACTTTGAATTTGTAAAACCAAGGACGGTTGATTATGCTCCTTGATGCAATTGTATGTAATAATTATTATCGTACCAAAAAAAAAAAGAGACACAAGTTGCTTGTAGTTCTATGATTCGTACAAGGTCCATAAGAAATGTTGGGCACCGACTTTTAACAATATTACTTTACACTGACCTCTCCTGAGATTTAGAGACTTGTACATCTGTTGTGGCCTTTTTTATCTAAAATATAAGCTGGACTCACTACGAGTTTTATATTTTTAGTATCAGCACTGGCCAAGCGATGCAGATGGTGCTTTGGGAACCCCTTGTGGGTCTCCAATGGTCGATCCGAGCCGTCTATTCATTCCATAATCGAATTCCGAGTGGGTTTACGTGGGAATCATCTCAATCGGACAGTTGTAAGTGCTCGATCTAAAATTTTTGAACGAAATGGGGTGATTTTGGATCGAGCTCTTAGGACTGTCTGATTAAGGTGATTCCCACACAAACCCACTCGGAATTCAATTTTGAAATAAATGGACGGCTCGGATCGACCGTTGGGGACCCAAAAGGGGGTCCCCGGCGCCGTCGGTTCTGTTGATGGGTGCTTTTGATACTTAAAATATAAAACTCAGGGGAGGTAAGTGTTATTTTAGATAAAGTAGGGATGGTTAGTGTACAAGTCAGAAACCTCAGGGGAGGTCAGTGTAATTTACCCATATTACTTTAATGAAATTGACCGCTGCGTCGGCTGATTCTTTGTTGGTTTCTATCAGCAATAAAAAAACGATGGCCCAAGTCAAAATTTTGATTTTTTTTGTTTGTTCAACGATTCAACAAATTTAAATATAAAATCCTATGTAGACAGAGGGAGACGTACGTTTGACGATATATCCATGTGAGTGTATTTAATACGACCATGATATGCATCACGAATGCGTGCACACATATATACACACACTGTGTATTTACATATATGTAAATATATACCTATATTATGTTATAGGAAGCTCATTAGAATACACACAATCACAATTTTGTGTGTACAACTCCATATATATTAAATCAGTTTGAATTCATATCAATTTTCCTAATATATTGCTTAAAAAAATCAGTAATCATCTGATGCAGTGTCTTAGATGCAACAATATTACATTTCGGAGAGGTTAATCCAAACACTTTGAGGTTTGAGTTTGAGCTAAACAAAGAAAGAAAGATCGATGCAACATCACATTTGTTGCTCCTTAAATAATTGGCTAGTGCATATGAAGTGTAACATTATTATATCAAGTGGTGGCTCTAGAAATTTTGACCGGGTAGTTGTCAAAGAAATATGAATTCTATCCACAGTATGGGAAACGTAAAATGCTTAGTACCCATAAAATTGTCTAAAATTTGTAGTAGTTGCTCAAATTCATTGCCAAGTGAATCTGGATACGATTTATAGGTATGTAACACCGGTATGTGGGAAAAAAGATAAAGGCTTTGTTTGGTTGAGAGTTTTGAGAAGAATTTTTTGAGAAATATTTTTGAGATAATAGTTGGATGAGTTTTTGAAAAAAATAATAATTAGAGAGATGTGTAATAATTAGAGAGAGATAGAGAGAAATGAGAATAATGATTGGAGAGAGGGATATGAGTAGAGAGAGAAATGTGATTAATGATTGGAGAGATGAGATATGGGTAAATAATATTTTTTTGGAAATTTTTTAGAAAATGTAAAGTGAACACAGTAAAAGGGTACCAAACTTCCATATTTCAACTTTTTTAAGTAGAAAGATGATGTTTCATTTTACCCAAAAAAAAAAGATGATGTTTCATGCTGTCACGCTGACTTAATCAAGCTATGAATTATGGTCGCAACTCCTTGACCTAAACCCATTTTAGAGTACATGCCAATTGGAGGAAACAACTTTAGAAAAGTGTAAGCTTTTTGGTTTATCGAGGAGGAATCATTTTACTAGAAATTAATTAAAGTGTCTTGAGTTAATTAGGCACGTATTAGTTAATATACATAGCCTCTAACTGCCTCATCTTACGGCTCGTTTGGATGAAGCGTTAAGGGGACATAAATGTAGAGGGTTATTTATGCTGGACTTACGCATATGAAATGGTTGCCTACGAAAAGTGTAGGTGTGCTATTTATTATCCAGACTAAATATCATCCCTCTTGGAGTGTTATTTATGAATAACCTAAAGGTTGTCCATATTTAACACCCCATAATCCCCCTGTCTTTTTACCAAAATGCGCAAAATAATCCCCCTCTCCTCTCCCTCTTGGCCTAATACTCCACATGGGACTTTGGGAATTTAATATATAGTAGGTCACTGCCTAACTGCAGAGTTTATCAAAATGGGAATCCCTTCATCTGTCTAGGGATCTATTTCTTTTTTTCTTTTTTTTGAAATTTTTACTCAAATGTCACCTATGATGATTTAAGATCAGAAAATGGCTTTGAATCTTGATTTTTTTGCGAACTAAACATAAATCCTGTTCAATCAACAATTTTCTAAGTATATTTAGATTGTTTGGGCCTTATATGCCGACCAAATTTTGTTGGGCAACAATTGAACGGTATCAGTTCACTTTTTCGAATTTGATAAAATCCCACTTAATCAACTACTCAGATAAAAAAAAAAAAAGTACTTCCGCACATAGTTTTTTTAATTTTTTTCACCAAATAAAACTACTACTAGAGATCTTTAATTCGATAAAAAAAAAAACTATATATACTTTAGTATAAAAATTGTGATACGAAAAATGCACATTTGTTTGATCTTTACGTTTTACACCACTAGAGTTGTGAAGATCTTAAAAAAAAAGTAAAAATCTAAATTAATTTTTATAATAAAACAATTAATATAAAAATTAATTACAATTAAATCTTATAGCTTAATTAGTTATTGAGTTTCAATAATAAATAAATAAATTATTGGATTCATCTAATTAAAAAAATACATAACAAATATGCAACAAAGACAAAAAAGTCTTTTGACAGCTTTTTAGATCATCCATCCAAACTTAATCCCCCTCCGTAAATGTCACACATCACTGTGGGGGCCAACCTCCATATACATTATCCCTTACTATCTTATACCTCTCCATATATAATACCTCTAAAACTAATCCGACATCCAATCGAGTCATTACTATATTATTTTTTGAATTACAGCCTGCAAAGATGCCCCCAAGCTAGGTACGTCCTAAACACGGTAAAGACGTAATGATTTTACCTCTAAACCGTAGCAAAAGCAAATTGACGAAATGACCCTAAAAACATACTATAACGTACAAAGAGAATTTCTATATCTTTGCACGAGTTATTCTTAATCCTTTTTTTTTTTTCGGCAGTCAGGGTGTCTGAGCCAGTTTACGTGCATAAAACTCGTCTAATTCCCTCACTAATCAGATCAAAGGCAGACCATTCACGTCGAGACTAACTAGGAAATTCACAAGAAATGAATTATTTACTTGCTTGCTTGCGACCTTCGAATCATAGTCAATTGTGTGAGAAACAAATGTAGTCATCAACTAACGCATGGACTCCATTAGGCTACTAGTTATTCTAAATTTGTAATGTTAGAAAATGGTTGGCATGCATCATTCAATTCGTGGGGGATTTGAAACAAAGCCCTACGTTAATATATGGTTGCCACGATTTAGATTCGACACAACTACCACTTATTCCATGAGACTTTGTTAATGCTTTAAACAAGATCGATCTTCACGAATTTCTGGGATTTCATATCGAGTTAAATAACAATTTGTTGAATTTTATCCGCTTAGGGTATTTATTTATTTATATACCCATCTAAGGTGGTCACCAGCTATTACTAACACAATAGCTAGCTCAATATGAGTTTGGATCTTGAATTGAGGAAGAAAATTTTTAAGCTAAGTGAGTAAACCGATGTAATAATAATTAAGTACGACCCCATGAGAAATTTAATTTGGCATCCCATTTCAATAATATCCTTGGGATGCCATCCCATGCATTTTAAATCTTTATGATTCAATCCTGTAATTTGAATTTTGACCATTATGCCCCTATTATGTATTTCATTAATGTATTATATTATATTAGTATATTATATAATAGTAGTTTATGGTCCCGGAAATCTTGATGTCCTATTTTAGTGCTATTTAATAGGCAATCAGTTATGCTTAGAATCTGACCAAGCAATCACAGAGGTATAGTTTCCATTATCATTCCTTTATTCTTGTTTGAATTTGTTCCCCTTTTTGTAACTTAAGGAGTTTTTCAATTTCAAACTTTCTAGTCCCTTACAAATGAACTGCCATTGATCCGCAAGGCATTTTGTGGATAGCAAAAAGGCTCATTACCACATTTTCAACTACTAACAGAACCTAGAAAAAGATGATATTCGACATTACCATAATTTTCATTGGGTAAATCAAGACACCATGTTCAACTACTAACAACACACCACGTTCTACAATCCATTGAAACAACACACCATGTTCAACTACTAACAAAACCCAGAAAAAGATGATATTCGACGTTACCATATTTTTCAACTAACAATACAACACAACCTAGTACAGACTCATTACCACATTTTCATACCATTGTAGTTATAACCAACAAGTCTCTATCTATCTAAAATGATCATTTCAAACAGATACAAATAGTTAAAATCTTAGATGCTTTCGGGATAACCCATGTTAGCCTACCAGAAAATCAAACCTATCCAAATTCAAATAGGTAAAACTCCCATCTGCCAACAAGTCAAAAACCTTCCTACGCTTACTTCATGCCAACAAGTCAAAAAATTATCCCACAATCTAGACAATCTAGACCAAAAATATTTGGGGCTTGTCAAAAAATTAACTGAACCTATACAAAAAAGTCACAAACCATCTAAGTTTGTCGTAACCATGAACAATCATTTCTTCTTATGGGTGTGGGATGGTTTCATGGTTTTTTCAGCAACTCCAAGTGCTTCTTCAGTGTTTGGCTTCTTGGGTTCGCAATCATCCATATTTTGGTGATAGGTCCACGAGTGTTGCCAACAACCAGAATTGAATCCATTTCTACCATTGAAGAAGTAGGTCACGTCACAACTCTGGCATGCTTTTTCCATTTTTTGGAGATTCATTGACCACCGTCTTCTTTCAAACTAGCAACATCCTTAGCATCGCCACCGTTAGTTTTCATCCGGGACCTTAATACTGGTCCTAACAAAGCAAAATAATCCAAACAAATCAACTAAATTAAATGATGTAAATAGGAAGGATCTCGATTATTCATCATGGCCAGTTAATGTAACACAACCTCAATGTTGGGTATCCATTATGTGTTTTTTACCTTCAAATGTTGTGCATTGTTCATTTGACGGAGGGGAATTGTTGACCGTTGTCCTTTCTACTGCTTTTAGAACAAGACCCAGCATTCCTCTGGTGCTTTTAACTCTTGCATAAACAAGGGTGGCAGTTCTTCAATACTTTGTAAAATTATGCTAAACTGTCACAAATACCCAAATTTTTGGTGTCTTGTTGCATATACACTGTCACATATACCATATGAGGGTTATCTCATATTTTCAGAATAATAAACCATGACAAATCATTATACCATATCTAATAAATATGACCAATTCAATGTTAAACCGATAGTCAAAGAACAACTAATATGTAATAGAGATCCAGGGGCTTAAAATATAGAAGGTGGACTACTTCTCTACATATTTGACATGCAAACATTGTCCACTGGTTCATCATATTTTCCTTAACTTTGCCTATTAAAGATGGTCAACGGAAAGAACAACATATCCGATGTTGGTTTATTGGTTCATCATATTTTGACACATCCTCTATTGTTGTGTATTACCTCAAACAGTGATCATGCATAATTAATATCTATTTTCTACAAATATTAATTACAAAATGTAGACAAACATACAAACCCATACTCCCAAATCCTTCAAACATTAGGGTACCTAAGCCATGAAAATGTAGGACCATTAGTCCATGTTCATGGATGGTTGATGTTATTTCTACAGCAATCATGGCAACCTAATCCATCATAAAAAAATTTGGCTATCACATTTCTCAAACACTCCATAAAAATGATGGATTATTTGGCTACTGTCATAGAGTGGGTAGTATAGTGCCTGCCTTAATGGCTGAAAACCCATTAAAACATGATAAATTAATTTAGCACTAATAATCCTCACACAATCATGGCGAATCAATAACCCGTCAATATGAACTAATAAACCCTAACCAACCATTAAAAAATTTGTACAACATGTATGTTTAACTCCAGACCTAAAATATGCGAACCATTAACACACTCTCATATCCCAACATCAATCTACAAAATTAACTTATGAACCATGATTAACCACAACATAAATCTACAAAATCCATGATTTTCGGTATACAAATACCACGGTATTCAAGAAAAAAATAAGGGTTATTCATAAACTATAAAGAACATGAAGGACCATAAAACCAAGTATTCAACTTACGAGCCATGTATTTGTTGTTGTATTTGACCTCCCGTAAGGGTTCTACACCATCGGTTTTTGGCGGTTTCGCCGCCGTTCGTTGCTCCGGTTTTGAGTTCTTCACCTTCTGGGTTTTTTCGAGAATCACTGAGAATGGGATGGTGGGATGTTGTAGATATCGGGTATGGGGGATTTGGTAGCGCAGAATCCGGGATTGAGGAATGGGATGGAAATCAGTTACATTTGGGTAGGATAGGGAAGGGTTTTGAATGGGGTTTCTCACCGGAAGAATAGGAAAAGTGGTATAACGTCCTGACTTAATAGTTGTTGTTGAGGGATGGTTTTTCAGGACGACAAAAAATATTAAAAAACATTTCTATAATATACTATAAAATACTAGAGTTAAAAAAACCTGTTGAAGGGTAGTTTTGGGTTTTTCAAAATTTCGGGATGGGATCATAACGATTCAAAACGCATGGGATGGCATGCTAAGGATTTTATTTTCACGGGATGTCTAATTAACTCCCCCTTTCTTTATTTTTATATTTTCTTACTAATTCATACAGCTTCTCTCACAATCATTTTTAAATGTTCCATTTAGGAGTGAGGTGACCTGACCAAAATTTGCTAGCAAGGAGAATCAACCTAAGATCTTACTATTATAGATCAACGAACTTCTAATATATTTGAATAAAGACACTATACCAATGGATCACGTTGTTGCGTACACATAAATTGGATGGATATGTTAGAATTTACATCACAAGTTATTAATATAGTCAGTGGAGTACTAATAAAAACTGATCAAATGAATCAAACTTTTCGTAAATCTAACATATATGTATATATGTCATTTTCCTGATTAGAGTAGCTGCGGTGACATAATTTTTTTTAAAACTAATTAAAAGAATTAAGGAGATAAAAAAAAATGAATAAGAATTACTAAAAGAAATGTAAGTTTTGTATTATAGGGAATCTAGTCATGAGTGTTTGGACTCAAACCGAAGCAGTTGACTTGACTCTTTCACCCCCCCACCCAACAATTATCTAGAAGTTTGAAGCATATGAGAACACTACCCGATTAATGCGGCCCTATTAAATTTTTAAAAAGTCTTGTGGGGGCCAGCGATGGGGTTCAGGGCCGCACATGATTAGAAAGTCAAAATATATATATATATATATATATATATATATATATATATATATATATATATATTATTTTTTGCAGATTAGATAAATATTACTCCCTCCGTCTCAATTTCTTGATCCTTCTTTTTATTTTGGAATGTCTCAAAATATTTGTCTCACTTCTAAAAACATTCATCAAAATTGGGTCACATTCCAATTTTACTCTTAAAAAGTACTTTTTCCATCTTAATTGGCTAGTCTGTTATCTTTTATTTTATAACGGTTTTTATGATTTTGAAAATTTTGTATAATAAAACTAATTGCTATCTATCAAATAAGATCCATATTGAATATGTTTTTACTTTTATATAATAAATTAGCCTCACAAATTTGATTACAATAATATTGACTGAATTTAAGGGTAAAATAAAAAATCAATATAAAATTTTTACACCTCTTAAAAATCTGCTTCTCTAAAAGGGGCCAAGAAATTGAAACGGAAGAAATACTATGAGAAATAGTACTACAGAGAGTCTGTAAATTGTTAGTAATTGTAACGTAAACGCGTCAAAAGAGGAGCAGACAAAAAAGCTCCTCTTGTCGAGAACCCCATCCATCCCGCCACAGTACAGTAAATGACAAAATCCCCCTCGAGTTGCGTGCACGACTCCTCTAAATATTTCCATCTCAAAATTACTTCTTCTCTTTTCCAATATAGCTTGGAGTCCATATATGCAGCTAATGTGAACGGTTTTTTACAATCAATATCACACTCTCTCTTTATGAGATTTGAACCCTCAATCTCATAATACTTAGAATTGTTATATACATACACAATTACTTGTCCAATATTGTTGCTCTGGTTAATAGTTTTTGATTAGCTAAGGTGTGTGTTATCTTCATGAATAAGTGCAACCGATTCGATCGTATTTCATTGCAAGAGAACGAGAGACGAGAGCATTTGGTAAAATTGAACATCCTAATAATTTGAGTGTGTCAGTCATCCAGTACTGAATGAAACTTTTTTACCCTATGTACGGCTCTTATATTTTATGTTAATAATAGCTACCCTCTTCAAATGTTCTATTTTATTAATAATAATAATAATATATAGTGTATATAATACTACTATTGATCACTTTCTAATTTGCGTACAAGTTTTGACATAAAGATGTGGGAATGTCAGGACATGGGGTTGGGGAAGGTGAGATCCAAGGCTAATGTTTGACTATTGGAGATGTAGATTGGGCCTGGGGTCAAACCCAGTGGTCAGTTGTGTGGAATAGAGACCGCTGTATTGAATTAACATGAGTTCCACCTGAAAGCGAAGCCATAAAAAAATACTACTATTAACCCAAATTCAGGTTGAATTATTTGTTCATCGAAAAGTCTAAATACCCAGAAAATTGTTTAGAATTTGAAATCAATGATTCAGATTTGTTCCGGAGTGAATTTCGACCATTGATTTCAAATTTTAGATAAATTCCAAGTGTTTTTTTTCTTCTATGTATGTATGTAGTACTATTGATTTATTCATTCTAGTGACTTCAACCCCTTGCTGTCATCATCGTAGTTAGTGGAGAGGGCTTTTAGTCTTCGAATGCAACCATTTTGAAAAATAAATTAAAGTAGAAAACAATATTCAGATTAGATTAATTCTCCCTTTTGTTTTTTCTGGTTGAAAAGTATATCTATATTAGCCTAGATGTAAACAATATTCAGATTAGATTACATAGTATTCTACTAGAGTTATCTGGAACACTACTTGGCTATGACATGAGACTACCGAATTACCACTCTCATATAAATTGTATGGTTCAATTCATCAGTTGCGAAAAACTTAAAAATTATACAAGATATCTCACGACCTTGGAATCCAAAATCTTCCACTGCCATTGCGTTAAACCGATGCATCTACGTAAAAATATATAGTCATTGGGCTAATTGTCCCCGATTAGTAAATTGATTATCTAAAATTTGAAACCTCTCAAGTTTTTTGTTAACTCCTTTGGGTATTTTATGCAGAACTTTGCTTCGGCTTTAACTGGACTCCCCACAGATACGCTGGGAGATTGGTCTCCAAAATTAATTAAAGTGGAATTAAGCTGACCCAAAGACACCCGAGTTATTAAAAAAACAAAACGGATGCATCTAAGTACAATTATGTAGTCGTTGGGTTTAGTGTCTCGACATTTTAAAATTTGTTGTAACAGAGGCCTTTTTTTTTTTGTTTTTTTTGGGGTATTGTGAACTTTAGGCCATCTCATCTATTCTTAGATGCGAACAGGACCCCTTTTCTGGACCATTTTTTTCCACATTGTCAACACGCAATCTCGAAACAATACAAAAAAAGAGTCCCATTTTACCAAGTCAACAACACATGCATCGCAACAGTCTTCCCAAAATTCTCTCTTCTTTTGGTATAATGGGTGATTATATACTAGTATCTTTTAGTCTCTTTCTCTATATTTCTTGGTGTGTGTGGTTTTTGTCCTAATCCGATATGGCATCACAACAAACATTCTCCTCGATGAATCATTTTTCATTATGAGGGTTTTGAAACGAGAGAAAGGCTACCCTTTTGAGTTTTGACAGTTTAATCTTACTACTTATCATAAAAGTTAAATCGCTAGTTAGTTTTTGGCGTGACCAATTTTTTTTTTTTTTGACTTTTCGGCGTGACCAATTTTTTTTTTTAAAAAAATCAATCGACAAGAGCCCTACTCGCGGAAAACCTGGAACTGAGAAATGAAACCTACCAGAAGGAATGAGCCACTTTTCCAATTCTCCATTTCTATCTCTAAATTCTACTTGTGGAACCGGACACCCAAAACAAAGAAAACCAATTTGATACACGTTAAATGCAATTGTAAAATTAAAACAGGGAACCAACACTTCCCTTGTCGAAAATGCACCTAGGGTAGTTTATCTAGGGCGGATGCCTCCTAAACAGTAACAGAGGTGTACAACGTTAGGCGCAAGCCAAGATTTTGCTCACGAGCCCAGAATGCCATTTCTGATTTAACTTGGCATGCACATCCAAAAGATCAAACTTTAGAACTCTTTATGGCAAAATCACATCTTAAGCGAAAATCTCAATTCTCAAAGAAGTTTCTGTAGCAGGCCCATTACATCTTGCATTTGTATCCATACAAATTTCAAAGCTGCCAGTTAACTCCTAATAACAGCTACTGGGAAATGCATAAATCAGACAAAAACTAACAGCTTGTTGGTGACTTTCTGAAAGCAAGGGAAAGGAAGCCAGGAAACAACCTTTCCTTTGTGTGATTTGAGAAACATACAAAAGCAAGTAGGATTTATCAAGTCACCAGAGACAACAGAACGAAAAAAATGGAAAATTGATGTTCTTATTTCCTTTCCCAAACCAGGAACTGCAGTAATGATGGAGGAAAATTGCTTTGTTTTCTCCTTCCGCTTTCTTTCCACAAGTTCCAAACCCACCCCAGATTAAAACAAACAATCTAGCCAACAAAAAACAAGAGGCTGCACAAGAGAAAACAGACATAATTGACCAAAACTGTCGGAATGAATTTTGGAGAAATTCACAAGTTATACTGTTACAGCCCAAGCCCAAGAGTGCATCATCATGCAACAAAACTGGTCTGAGTAATGCATCACTCCTCTTAAACAACAGAAACTCTCATAGTAGGTTAAATTTCAGAACTAAAGCTCAAACTAGCAGAAATCACACTAAAGGAAACCACATCCAAAAATATTACAACAAAACAAGATAAAAGAAAAGAGAAGAACATAAAAGAGGCAATCCTATCTCCCAGAAGAATGGATAAGAGAAACTCGAATCGAACCATACTTTTCGCTAGCAAAGTTCATTCTACCATGTCGTTCCTCGCTGTAGTGAGTTTTTTTTTCCCCGCTCAGGAGTCTATTGTCGCAACAGCTTGTCTAGTTCTGCGTTGATGTACATCCCAGTTGTATACACGTGCAATCGTGACCTGAACCATAGTAGTTTAATCGTAAAGAACCACCACCAAACACTCTAGTGAGTAGTGAAAGTAAGATTTCACTATTACATATGTGAAAAAGCTCATACAACATGTTGCAAGATCAGTTTCTATGTTGCATGCATGGCCCCATCATGGTGCCTGACAGCCTGTGCCATAAGCACCTCCGTGGCTATTGAACTGTTTCTCAAATGGATTACCACAACAAATATAACTGTGCATTTGTCAAACATCTTTTAATTTTTCTAATCAAAACCCCACCAAAAAGGAGTAAAACAACAACTATACCTGTGTAACAGTCACCTGATCCCTCAAGAATTGTAGATCTGCAACAAGAACTTCTAAACTAGCTCTAGCATTTTCCAAATTGTTTTGTAGAAGAGTAGTAGCCTGCGCTCCAAAGTTTAAAGAAGTTGAGTGCCCATGGGGAAAAGAAAAAAGCGAACCTCCAAAGATACCAAATCGGGTTTACCTCTTCACATGAGTACTCCAGCATGACATTGGCTCCCAGCCATAAACATACTGAATCAGTATCTTCGATGCATGCTCGAGAATAGATACCTTCTGACACTTCAAAATCGGCAATCAGTGCCTGCAACCAGAATAAGAAAGTAATACAAACTTATTAGACAAGTGAGGCTGAAAATCTTTGGCTTCAAAATTTTGAAAACAGGAACAAAAGGAAGCAATTGGATGTTGTTAGTCGCATGGGCATGGAAACGAATTCCAACACATACCAACTTCCAAGCAACAAATAACAACCACCACCATAAGTTTTCAAATACAATCACTACACCTTCAAGCATTCTAAGATCTATGAATTTCACAATAAAAATTCATTAATCAAATTATCAAACTAACAATATGGAAAAGCATTAAGGAGCATCCAAGATGTGTGGAGAGGAAAATGAGACAAGTGAAAAGATCATGACCTGACTGATGTTGGCATGCACTAGGAAAATTTTACCACCCAGAAATAAATGTTTTTGCCACTGGTCAAACCACTACCCACGTCACATGGAACAACAGACAAACTCTCCAACCATCACACCGAGATGAATTCACCGTGGGGTAGTATTTTCTAGCAATACTCATATAATGGCTGTCAAATTCTGATTGTATATCCAGGTTAATGTTAGTGGCTGAAGTCACATGTCCTTGGTATGAGAGGATTTGCAAGGATCCATAAGACAAGTGTTCCAAACAAAAGATGTGACATTAATGGTCCAGTAGCAGCAACATTCTCTTAACCAGATCAAAGACTTACGAACCTCACCAGCACCCTTCTTAGCTAGCAAAGTTGCAACTACATCCAAGCATTTCTCGATGTCTGGAATCTTTGCCTAATAACCACAAGGAACAAGAAACAATAGTCAAACTTCGTAAATACAAGTAAAAAAGTAAGCAACTTACACAAACCTTGACATTTAATCATGTAAAAATCCTCATTGTCCATGAAAGATTTACATAGAGTTTGTCTGGTATGGAAATAGCAAGTCGAGACTGAACTAAAACATAAGCAAACAAATATTTACAGCACAACTTCAAAAAGTGCACAAGCTTGAGGACATATAGAAACCTGCTTGAAAGAACCAAGTCAATTTATGTGCTATACTAATGTAGAACAAATAACAAACCCTAGGTATCCCTGTACCTAAGGGTGAATTGGAATCCCTGTGCCAATTCTAGAAGCAATATTTTTTATTCATTAATCAATACCTCAAACAATATATGAGAGTCCCTATATATAGACTCCCACAAAGTGATACATGGAATAAAATCCCTAAACATGAAAACAACCAACCAATCAAATAAAATCCCTAAACATGGAAACAACAAACCAAATCAAATAAAATCCCTAAATTTGGGAACTAGATAAATACTAATGATAAAATCTCTAGCCAGATCCACTAATATCATCATCCAACCACAAGGACATGGGTTAGGCTGTCCTGCGGCGCCAGTAGACCTGTGAGAAATGGACCTGGGCTCTGGTGTCCACACCATATAGGCTTTGAGAAAACTCAATAGGGAGCCGCTAATGCCACGATGGTTTATTGTAGTGCCACGACAATTCTAATATGCTGACAACTGTACTGGTGTACCCCTCCCTGGTCTTCCTTTCATGCTTCTTTTTCTTTGAACTACAGACCCTCTCCAGCCTTTGATTTTTTTTCTTCCGTGGTTTATGCTCTCTCTATTTTTTGTATAAAATCGCCAGATACCATTTCAGAAGGTGTGATTTGAGGTTCCCGATCGCCCACGACCACCTTTTGCATGTGTTGACACTGGTTGCTACTTGCCGCTAATCTTCAAATTGAGCAAGAACTCCATAACCATCACTTAATTTCTATCTATAACCTAGGTCTCTTACCACTACTTAAAAGGTGCCAAAGCAAGAACTCCATAACCATCACTTAATTTCTATCTGTAACCTAGGTCTCTTACCACTACTTAAAGGTGTCAAATCAAGCATGGAGATGGGTATTAACTGCTGTTGTTTGGAAGTAAGAGTTGGATGGGTGGTGGAGGAAGAGAGGCAAATCCACGATTTGATGAAGACAATTAGGAGATGAAGATGGGTGAAGCAAATTAGGAGATGAAAGTGGGGAAAGCGGGTTTGCTCCTTTCGTTGATCTGTAGTGGGGAGACCAGGAGAGAGAAAATCAGAAGTTTGATATCCTGATTCCTGAGTAGCCTATGACAAAGGCTATAATAGTCAGTAGTAGCAAATTGTTAAGGCAGTAAAACTTAGTGTCGTGGCATTACCAGTAACCACAACTCAATAACTCAAGTTTTTTATTTCCAACTGAACTCCAGCAAAAAATGCTCGACCAAAAAAGACTATCAATCCTCTGAACCAAGCTTGTACCCAGACTTAACACAACATGATTCTCAAACCAATTTGCTGGAGGGCCAGAAATCCCTCCCCCAACACACACATGAGATGCAAATGTGGTCGAGAGAAACTTATTCCGCTGGAACTCTTTACAATCGAAGCTGAACAACCATAGAAGTGGTACACAAGTCCACAAACAGTTTTTTTGACATAAACAACACCAGTCCAAAAGTTGGACAGGTTCACCCATTTTCAATACCTAGAAGTGACAGTCATTAAATAATTTTGATGAAGGGTTACTCAAGGACACACTGTGGTGAAGCCAGTGATCATAAATCGGTCATACGAATTATACAACAGAGCATAGTTATCAGAACCGCACGATTCACGATTCGATTTGCAATTCAATTCATGATTCAAGTACAAACGATACGAATCCATAGGGGAATCAAGGTTTATCAAGAATCGGTAGTGAATCATACGATTCACGATTCATGCGAAAATGATACGATTCTATAAGTGAATTGAGGTTTCTCACAATTATTACATTCTACTACTGTAAATTCACTTCAGCGTTTTTTCCTTAATTTTGTCATATGAACTAGTTTTGTACCTATTAGGCTACAAACTTTTATTGTCATATGTTGTAAGGCCAAGCTTTTATTTTTACAATGAATATTTAGATCTATATGCATATATCCACTCTATTATAGTTTCAGGTACAAATATCTTCTCTTTCCTATTAGACCATGTAATCATCAGTTTATGGTAGAAAAAAACTTCACTACTGATTTAAGCTTAAATTTGTCGATTTTACAATGTATCTTTATTATGCAAGTGCATAGATACATTTTTCAAGTATTTTTGAAACTTAGACCGAATCATTACAATTCAAGATTCGAAAAAAGGTCAATCCGATTCTCGATTCGATTTGCAATTTGACAACTATGCAACAGAGTGTTTCAACCCTAATTCTCAAGGATTGGGATGCATGGCACCTTCTTTCCAATCCTATAGGTGTCCGTAGCCACAGATAAGAATATGATGTGTGTAGTCCATGATAAGTCCCCAATCACAATTCATTCTCAGATATTCAACAAGAAGTTCAGTGTAACTATATCTTTTGCATGTCTCTGACGATTAAGCCACTAACATTTAGTACTCCTAACTGCAAATATACACTATTCCATGCAGAGAAGAGACATTTTTCAAAAGAAACCTGAAGATCTCTCTGCTGCGCAAGTAGTTTCATCTCTACCAATCTATATTGCTGAAGCCTGGGGAAAGAGAGAGAAAAAAGAAATGAGCAGGAACTACATTGCTAAAATAGTTAACAAACGGGTGCAAATCATTTTTGACTGCCTAAATTAAACACAGCTAATAAGCATCCAAGTTAACACTCCTAAATTAAGTTGCAGCCGTGCAAAAAGAGCCTCTTATAATTCTTTTGGATTGGATACAGCACTATCTTAATTCCTATGTCCTTGTTCATTATATTTTTTCCCAAGATATTCCATCACCAAATATGCTTAATGCCAAAAGATCTTCGAGTAAGCCATAAGAACTCAGTCTGACACTGAGATCCTATTTTCATGCGTAATACGAAGAAGGGATACAGGGCTTTTCAGCATTATTAAGACATGTGACACTGCAAATTTCGTAGTCTGCTTAGTCCCCTTCAAACTGGCCCAAAGCCAAGTTTTGTGATATCTCCCACTATGCTTATGGCACTAGCTAAGGTTATTCCCAATGGCATAATCAAAAGCCAAAGGTTTACAAGGTCAAGGTTCTAAAAGACGCTAGTCGGTCCCAGGTTGGTCGACTGCTGACTAACAATTTTTGGCCGACTAATTGCCGACTTGACCAACTAATCACCGACTTTTGACCGACTAGTCGGGTTTCGATCAAGCCAGGGGACCTTCGACTAGCGACTTGTGGCCTACTAGTCGGCCAACTTGACCGATTTTTAGAACACGTAACAAAGTTAGCAATGTTGGCCCCCAAAAAATGGCTAAAAATGGAATAACCAAACTTAGCAACCTTTTAACCAATAACCAAATTCGAGCCTTTGGATAATCAAAACTAGCAACATTTTCACAATAACCAAAATTAGTGGACCCCACATACCAAAGTTACTCCATATGTTTTTTGCTGTTTGAAACTCACTCTCCATAAAGCAAATACTTTATTTGTAGGTGAACCTCACTCTTCACTTTTGCAAATGGCTGCGCATTTAACAATCTTGGTCACTCTATGGATTTTAATAAATGTTCTCCATTTTCACTTGTTTACTAGAATGCCATTCAATATAGACCATTAGATTGAGAAGAATAAAATTGACTGTTGGATTTGTGATGTAGGAGCATTATTCGGAAAGCGAAAGTCTATTTAGATTTATTTAGTTTTCTTGTGCTTCCTGTGTCTTGTTATTTTGTGTTGATTATCTTCAAAATGTTGCTTGCTTTGGAAAGGTTTAAAGCAATGAGTGTCTAGAGAATAGTGTAAGAGTTATATGGTACGAGTCATCTATTGTAATCTTTGTATATATATATATATCCATCTTAATGAAATCTGAAGTAGTTTTTGAGAGTCTAAAAATTATTTACAAGTTCTCTTCTTGCTTGTGAGTGAGAGAGTCCTAGCATCAAGCGTGTGGCTTGGTCGCATGAGTGACATCCGCGATTAGCAACATCGAGTGACATCCGTTGCCCCCGGTGAGTGGCATCCCAGGACTATCCCTAGTCTTCTAGTTGGGACCTTTCAGTTTCAGCTATTCTACCAGGTGTTGGCCTGCATCAATTTGAATCAGTGTTCTAAAAGTCGGGACTAGTCGGCGATTAAGTGGGGGTTGGGGGCTCTCCGAGTCGACTAGGGCCTAGTCGATTGATTTAGTCGCCGGCCGACTTAGTCAGGCTCAAGTCGGCAACTAATCGGACAAGTTGGCGAATCGGAAAAGTCGCGAATCGAAAAAAATCGGACAAGTCGGCGACTAATCGGGAAAATTGGGGTAAAAAAAACAGAATTTGCTAAATTTTTGGGGCTGCAGTGTAATTGTTTTGAATGTTTTTAACTTTTTACCCTAAACTCAAAACTGTGGATGATGTACAGTACATTAAAAAACAGTTTTAATAATTTAATTGTCTCTTTATCTATGATTACGAGAGGCTAAGGTTTGTGGTTTCCATATATAGATTGTAGAATATACAGTAAAAAACAGTAAACATTAAAAAACAGTTCTCATGTACTGTAGATTGTAGAATAAATCAATCAATTAGCACACTGTATATTGTTGTTGTGATTTGCCACTAAGGATTAATTATTTTTGTTGTGGTTTTTGTTGCCACTATGTTTCTATTTGATGATTTGCTACTTATGTTATTCTACTTACTCAAAACTTATGAAGGATGAAGGAGAATATATATTTAAAGAAAAAAAAATCTAACCGACTAGTCCCCTAGTCGCTAGTCGGCAGCCATCCGACCTAGGAGCGACTAGAGACTTTTAAAACACTGATTTGAATTTTTCCAACTCAATTTGATTATGCCATTGTTGAGGTTGGTGTTGCTAAGAGCATCTGCATATGAGGCTCTCTAAAAAAGTTTGTCACATGACAAAAAGTGTTAAAAGTGGGACCCAAAAAATGTGTTAGAGAGTTGTTAGGTAGACAATGAAAAAGTGGTACATTTGATATTTTTAGAGGTGTTTTTAGTGCTTGTTACCATCCCCTTTTTCTCTCTCTTCTTTCTTTCCTTCTCTCACATTGTTCTCTCTCCTGCTGACATTGTTGCGCACTCTCTCTCTCTCTCATTTACACTAGGTCCCACAAAACCCACTCCACCGTACGAGCCACGAAAAGGGCACTCCTAAAATTTGACCCTAAAATTGGACTCCAAAAATGAATCTAAAGCACTCAAATGGAATGAAAAAAGAGAGAAATGTCTGGTTAGCACACAAATCACAAAAAATACTGACCTAAAGTGGTCAAAATTGATCAAATCGGGATGCTCTAATTTTAGCCATGCACTAAATGGATAATCAAAAGATGATGTGGCAAGTTTTGATTATTCAAAATTAATTTAATCATGCCATTGATGATACACTCAAGGATGGAGCCAAGGGGGGACAAGTGGTGGCGGCAGCCACCACAAGATTTTCAAAAAATACAATTATTACATAGAAAATAGATTTTTATCCCCAAATTATATCGACTCGCCACCACTAGAATTTTATGTTATTATAGTTTTTCATAGAGTGGATGAATATTTATAATGCAGTTTGTCTTTTTATTTTTTAAGTACATATTTTCGCCACCACAAAGGTAAAATCCTAGCTCCGTCCCTGGATACACTAAGCTTTTACTTTTTAACATTATGGAATTACATTACTTGGAAGTTGCAACCAAAGAGTCTTATGCAGCCCAACTAGCAACAAAGTCATACGAAAGTGATTGAGCCAGAAACTGGCTCTCTACAGCAGCACAATTAAACTAGTTTTTTTGAATAAACTAGCTTTTCACGGTTTTTTATGTGATATATTGTGAGAATGACCTGCCTCGATTTTTGGAAAAAACAATTTTTGGTTAGTGGAACACCCCCTTAAGTTTATCCACAACTAAACAACATTGAACGAACTTGGCCCAATAATATGTGAAAAGTAACGAAATATAACGTTGGACTTGTCCAGGGACATCAAGAACATTGTCAGCCCTTTTGGAAGCATTTTTAAACAATTAGGGCTTGTTAATACCCATATCAAGGAGGGAGATTAGGGCCTTCGGAAACATATGGTCCCTCATGTCTTACTAAATAAATTAGTCCGGCATTTGTTGCATGAACTATTACGACAAGACTGGAGTAAGGTGGGACTATTACACCATATAAATTATAAAGGACTGTATAATACCACCCATTCATAGGAAATTTTTATAGAACTGCCATTAGACCAGCGATGCCTTACGGGACAGAATGCTGGCCTATTAAGAAGCAGCAAGTGAACAAGATAAGTGTAGCGGAAATGAGAATGTTGAGGTGGATGTGTGGTAAGACTAGACGAGATAGGATTAGAAATGAAACAATTCGCGAGGGGGTAGGTGTAGCACCTATAGAGGAGAAGTTAAGGGAAAATAGGCTAAGGTGATTTGGGCATGTCTATCGTAGGCCAGCGGATGCAGTAGTTAAGAGAGTGGATAGGATAGCTTTGGGTAGAAACACACAAGGGAGGGGAAGACCCAAATTGACATTAGATGTAGTAGTACGCAAAGATCTGAATATACTAGGTTTAAGCAATGACACAACACTTGACAGAGCTCAATGGAGAAAAAGGATTCATGAAGCCGACCCCAATTGATTGGGACACAAGGCTTGGTTTGGTTTGGTATAATACCACCCATTCATCCAATGGTAAAAAATGAGTTTCCAACCTTTATCCCATTCTTTATCCCACCAAATTCAAACCTAGTATCACTATATACAATTCTACCTATCATCCTGCAGACCCACAAGTCGCTTTATCTCCATCCTTAATCCAACTTTTTCCAATCCTCCCAAAATTAAATCCAGCAATCCAAAGTCCCCTTGAAGGGAAAAAGCCTTAGAAGCTTAGTGGGGCTTCGAAATCTAAGGAATCCAAGTGCAATACCAGACTATTTTCCCATTTAGTACTCCATATAAAGGATTATTTACTGCCACCTGCGGGTGGTATTATACAATTATTTAGCACTGCCATTTGAGATTATTTCCCTCTTATGCCATTTGAGATTATTTCCGCCCTTAATCCCATTATCCTCCCACCCACATCAAACAAAGTATAACTATAACTAATTCTGGCAATGAAATGTGCCCTTAAGGACAAAAAGGCCTAAGAGCTTAGCCGGGCTCCAAAATCTGAGGAATCCAAGGGCAATGCTAAACAATGAAGGCAGAGAAAATCTTTTTCTGTGAGAAATAATAATAAGAAACATTTGTAGATGATTTGGCCAGTTTTGAAAATTATTGAGAGGTTGTATTAAGAACAGCCAGGAACACAAGACAAGTGATTAAAATTTTGAAAAGACCGTTTCCACTCTGGCAAAATATGTAGTAAAAGATAAACCAAAAGACTATGGGCATTAGAATCATAAAGGATCTCCCAGAATTTAGCCTCATCGCTAAAAAAACAGCATTCTTTTAGTTATTTAACAGAAAGTCAGAGACTAAGTTTATACATCACATGCAAGAGCAAATATCATGTGGGGTCTAAAATTGTGAACAGCAAGAATGAGTGCTTTGCAAACAGGGACCACTCAATTTAAATGAATTTATGAGAGGTTTAGCCATAGGTAGTTTGTGAAAACTAAAGAGGAAGATGGATTAGAGGTAAAAGAGAGGATTTCAAATCATCTCAAGTCTCATCAAAATAGTTAATGCAAATACTGTTTCCCAAACATAAGCAATTGAATCTGAATTTGAGCTATTCTCATCAACAATAATCTCAAAATAACTTGTTTTGAAATCGACATCCACCCAAACCCAGCCTAAGAGGTTTAATTTGTGTTTAATTTCAACGAACATAAAAGGGTTTAGTTGTCGGTGGGTTGTAAAACTAAAGTGGGAGATGGATTGAAGGTAAAAGAGATGTACTATGTTCGGATTATTGTATTACTACAATCCTGAGCATGAAAGGGTTCAACTCATTATCAGCAAATACTTGTTGTGAATACCGTCAAAACTCCCAAACTCAAAGTCAGAAAGCCAAACATAAGCTATTTAATCTGAAGTTGAGCTATTCTCAATCAACAATAACCTCAAATTAGAACCTGTTTTGAAATCCACATCGACCCAAATTAGCCAAAAAGAGTAACTTCAAAATCCAGTCCAGCTCATCTAGTAGTATTGGTTATATAGACCATGTGCAAAAAGATCAGGCGTCTTGCAAGGGAATCAAAAGGAAGTAGTACAGGCTGCAAATATAGATATACATTTTTTTATCGATACTGAAATCCAAGAAAACCCATGGAGACGCTGATCTGGTTTCTCAAATAATGACATGGATTATACCTAACGCAATTACTTTCGAGCACATTTATATTGAGAGCGAGAGAGAGAGAGAGAGAGAGACCTTTCTTGGAGAAAAGCGAGGGCAGAGTTGACATCAAGACCAAGTTGAGAGAGATATGTCTGTACATCTTCCACAAAAGCAGCCGCTGGTATGCCTCTTCTCTCTGCAACCCCAGATGATGATGGAGACGACGAAGATGCAGTCGCCATTTTTCTCTGAGGTTGCTTTTTGCCAAACACAGTATTTGCTTCTGGAGGTTTTGGCAGATGTTTAGGGACAAACAAGCCACTTGACATGGAGAAAGTCAAGTCTAGCGGGTCGTTTGGATGACGTATTAGTTTGAGAGGGATTAAATAGTAAGGGGTGATAAAATAATAGGGGTGATTAAATAAGAAGGGTGGACTCACGTTGATGTGATAGTTAAGAATGGGAGATTAAATAGTCCATGGTTTGGATGCGGGATAAAAAAGGAGGGATAAGGAGGGTGAATGATGTAAGAATCAGTCAAATGACTATTTTGTCCTTGTGAATACCTATATTAACTTATACATTTAAATAATTATATAAATCCAAAAAATAATTATACAATACTTAATTTAATTATTTTATATAAATGAAGAATATTAAATATTAAAAGTATATATATTTTTTGTTTCTAATAAATAAAAATTAATTTTGTTTAACAATTTTTTCTCAAGTAATTAGTTTTTTAAAGAAGTTAATTATACAAAACTAGTTTTATTATAGCTACTAGCATAATATATATATTTGGGGTTGAGTGAATTACTATATTAAATATAGGGTGATATAGTGTAATTTTTACTATTAAACCCATATGGGTACAATTGTGACCAGTAGGTCCAGTACTTCTTTTTTTTTTTCGGTAAAAGGTCCAGTACTTCTTCTTCTTTCTTCTCTTTCGTTTTCTTCTTCTTCCAGGAACACCACGAACCAGACGACGGACGGCGGGAATCCGACCAAATCAACGGCGACGGTCCGACAAAAACGAAAACGATGGTGATGGTCCGGCAAATTCCTCACCCAGATATGTTTTTTTTTTTTCCTAATCACTTGTGTTTTCTGAAATTACCAGATCTAAAAATTTTTCTAATTTTTGCTTGAAACAATGGTGGTTTGTGCTTGTGGTTCAATTTTTTTGCTTGAAACAGAGGGGTATGCTCGTCCTTTGGTCCCGGATGAGGAGCCGGACTAAATACAAGCACCCCCCTGCTTGTATTTAATCCGGCTTCCCCATGGCTATTTAGCCGCCGGCTATTTAGTCGGGGGCTGGTTTTTGTTGCCAAACGGTGGGCTAAATGCTCATCCGCCCGGATTAAATAGTCCTCCTTCTAAAGACTGCATCCAAACGACCTCTAGGGGTGCACAAAACTCATATAACCGCTGAACCCATGGATCTAGAGTGATGACCGAACCGTTCTATTTGGTTTAAGTTGTACGGTTTATTGATTTGGTTATAGTTATAAAAAAACTAAAAACGATAATTATAGTTTAGTCATTTGTTCTCAATTTAAAAACTACGGTTAGAACCGAACCAGACAATATATATTACTAATATATTTATATATATACAAAATTATTTATCTTGATCTGGTAAGTTTTTTTTTTCTTTTAGTAAGGTATTTTTTTTATGTCTATTTAGAATAAAAATATATTTTGTTAAAAAGCTTTTAGTATATTACTATATAATCTATAATACCAAATTACCAATTTCAAAAAAAAAAAAAAATGTTCTGCTTTAATTTCACGATTGCTACTCAAAGGAATACTTAATCTCTAATCTCGATTTGTTTTCTAGTTTTTTTCTTCCTTTCCTATTTCCTTATACTAATAAAAATCTCTTAATCTTTTGCAACCTTGTTGATCTATCTCTCTCTCTCTCTCTCTCTCTCTCTCTCTCATGTGTTATGATAACTTATTCTTTAATCGGGTAGAACCTAAATTGAATCAAAATTGGTCCGGTCTTGCGGTTTGAATCTGGACAGGTTATATATGTGTATTGGTTAGGTTTTTCTTCTTAGTTTTCTAGAATTGGTTGGAATGGTCCAGTTCAAATTGTGTCCATCTCTAATGTCTAGTGACGCACATCTTTATAGTTGATTTTCCGCATGACCATATAAACTCAATTATTTTGATGATCGAAAATGTTCATTTTACACGGAATGTTGAAAATAATAAGAATACTCAAATTTAGATTATTTAAATGTCGATAAATACATGATTAGGGGAAGAAAAAAAAAAGACATACATAGAAATCAAATGTGCTCTAGCTGTTCCAAAATAACAATAGTAAAAAAAACAATTGTGTTCTGATCATCCATTTATTGATATCCTATAAATCTTAAGTTTCGATATCCTTGATATTTCTTACGCGCTCCATAAAATTACATGTCGTCTTTCCGAAGGACAAGCGATTAATAGATTAGCCCTTGAAAGTTGTCTTATAAAATAAGATGCTCAAACAAAAATGGTGATATGAGATTCATGAATGCTCAGACAAAAATGTTGTAAATGATCGGTCTCGTGACTTGAACTGATTAATGGAGGAGAATCGCACAGTGTGTGTAGATCTAAGTTTATATACATAATCCTGTTGTTTTGTATTGAATGAAGATCAGAGGTGAAATGATTGGATCAAGTTAACTAGGCCCAGCCCATTGTTTCATGAGCTGGTCCCTTCGTTTTTGTTGTGTATGCTTGTGGGTTTTAACTCGGTGTTGTTTTGTTTTGGTAAGGACTGACGTAGGCTCCTATGGCAGCCCATCTGACCAAGACCAACTTCATCAACCCCAAATAAGCCCACAACCAGACCAGATGGAACTTTTTTTGTCCATTGTCGGGGAATTGTGTTGGAAGTTGAAAAGAGAGATGATCATTCTTGTTTTTTCATCTTTACTATTTTTTAACAAATTATTCACATTATATTTTTTTTACATTTTTTGATGTATACAGCATAATTCTATTCAAGAAGTTAAAAAAAAAATTGTTAAAATGTTACAAATTTCATTAAAGACAAAAAATATGCAACCCTATATACTTTTTTTATTTTAAAATTGACAAACAAACAAGACAAAATTCATAAAAAAGATTTGTTCATTGTGGTACCACCCTAAGAAAATACTTATCGAATTTCAAACCTAGGATGTTGAGTTTGCGGCTTGTCCCCATTTTCACCTAACCGAGTAAACAATTCTCATTCCTATTAGTTGAGATAGTGACATATTGTTAATTCCCTCTAAAAAGTAATCTCACCGTCAAAAAGTGTATCATAGGGATGAGACATATACCATTTTTTACCAATAAGAGCTTGGTAATAGTCATAAAATCGCACTCCACCAACTACCCAGTTGCCTCCAAAGATGGTAGCCTAGATAGCAAAGGTGAATGGGCTTAAAGGCTCCTCCCTCTCATTCACGATCCGATAAAGTTCGAGTCCCGCCAACTGTAGGACTAGCGTGGAGGGCTTCTTGTCCATCTAGTATTTAGGTGGTGCTGTGGTGACGACTTGTTCTTCCAGACAATAGCTATGGCTCGAACCGAACATTCCACAGCGGGTCAGGATCCTGTTTGGTCATGCATAAGGGGGGAGTGTTACGCTAGCTTGTTGCCCCCTCTCACCTTTTTTGTAGTTAAAAAAAAAAAAACAGCTACCAAGTTCCAGAAGGACAATAGTTATGGCTCGAACCGGACATTCTACAGTGAGTCAGAAGCCCCTATGGTCATGGCGTCACGCACAAAGGGGATTGTTACACTAGTTGTCCCCTCTCACGTTTTTTTAGCTTTTTTACATTTAAAAAAAAAGGGAAAAGAAAAGAAAAAACCTTCTTAGTTTTGAAGGCTTTCCCGGGAAGTCAGAGACGTGCTATAAGCACTTTGTAGATAGAAAGACCCACTTTGACTTCTCCACCCCACCAATCCATTGCCTCCGCCTCCCTTTGCATATATGTCACTCCTCCATACTCCAACCATGTAGGTTCTGACCCAGTAAACGAACGATGTCGGCCCTTTCATCGGATATCATCACTGATGTAATCTCGAGACTACCGGTGAAATTGCTCCTCAAGTTTAGGTGTGTATCTAAACCATGGTGTGCCCTAATCGACAGCCCAAACTTCATCAAAATTCACCTTAATCATTCGATTCAAACCAGAAACAATGTTAGCCTCATACTGTTTCACATTCACCCACGCTCGCAAAAATCACATTAAATTATGCAAAGGTATAACAAAACTCGGGGGTGAATAGTGTTGTTTTTCTTAGCCCAGATTATACACACCACTGCACACGCATGCAAGCAATAAACACGAGAAAGACACGCACAGATTTCCAAGAGAAAATTTTACTATCATAAACAATAGCTTCAAAAAAACTCTCACCCTCTTTATGTCTCTCTTTTTCTTGCTCTCTCCCTCACTCATACAATGTGCACACACCAATACAAAGTGAACCCTAGAACAATTTATAAAGAGAAACACAAACCAGGCCATCCCGGCCCAAAGGGCAAACCGGGCCCACTAAGGGGTGGATCCAAAAAACCCAACAATCACCCCCTCCACCCCAAGTGGGCTAATGTTGATCTTGCAGCAGCGCCAAACTGCCAACTCTGATCTACCACACTAGCGAGCGCCTGTGTCATTAACCAGTCGAGCTACACCATATCCCAAACCGGAATACTCCACCCGAAAGAATGTGTCCTTGTAAGCTAGATATCCGCGGCCGATCAAACAAAAAAAAAAAAAACGAGTACTGCACCCCCAGAACCGGAATGCTATCCACTCTCACATCTCGAACCGAAATGTCCTTGCTCACCAACCGGAGCATCCGCAAGCTCACCGCCTCGGTGACCGTGGTGATCGTGTCTCTCCTCCCGTGTAGACAACTCCGAAGGAATCACCACCACTAACCAACTGAAGAGTGAAAGAAACCTTTTTCTTCATTGGAGCTCCCACCTTTACCATTTCTTTCCTCTGGGGTTTGTCATGGACACCATACACCAATTGCTCTTTCCATTTCGGGTCCGTATCCCGCACGACTCTAGCATAACTCTGCTCATCCGTGTGCGCGTCTGCAACTGGCTTCTCTGTCCAACCGAACAACCTATACCGCTCGTCTCAAGTTTGACCATAGTCCCTCCTGTCACAACTGAACCCACAAGTCGATATAGTCCACCAATCATCCTACCCCGCAACAACTCTCTATCTCTGTCAAGAACCTGAAGAACTCCACCAATGGCTGAGAAACTATATCCTCTCTCATCAAGCATCCTGAGAGATATCAAGTTCTTCCTCACACCTGGCACGTGTCGCACACCCGTCAATCTCACAGTCTTCCCACTTGGTATCCGAAATTTCACCATCCCTTTGCCAATAATCCGATTCGTGGAATCATTTGCCATCCGGACACTACCACCATCGCATGCCTCATACTCTGAAAACTGTGATACATCCCCGTAAATGTGATATGAGCACCCAGAGTCTAGTACCCAATCCGATTTCCTTGCGTCCATAGTGTCTAACACAGCCAACAGTAGATCTTCATAATATTGAACCACAGCTGTTGCATCCTTTGATTGGTCATCTCCTTTTTTCGCTTTATACTTGGGGCAATTTCGCTTGATGTGCCCCTCCTCATGGCAATGATAGCATGTAAACGTCCGACCCCTCGATTGTGAATGGTTGCCGCCTCCTTTCCCTTTCCCGTTTCCTCTTGTTTGGCTCCTTCTCCAGTTACCCTCCGAAACTAGTGCCTGACACTCCTCATCATGCTCAGTCCCCATCTCTTTCCTCCTCGCATCTTCATTGAATATGGCATCTGTAACTATTTCCATCAATAACTTTCCCCCTGGCGCTGAGTTGTTGAGAAAAATCACCAAAGTCTCCCAACTTTCTGGTAGTGAACTGAGCAACAAAAAAGCCTGCAACTCATTATCGAACTTCAAACCGACATTAGACAATTGATTAACCAAACTCTGAAACTCATTGTAATGCACAACAACCGAATCTCCACTCCAGAGCTTCAAATTTACAAGCCTCCTCATCAGTAGTGCCTTATTCTAGGATGTTTTGGACTGATACATCCCTTCCAGTTTCTGCCACAGAGCGTAAGCATCTGTCTCCTGAGCTACATGATGAATAACCTCCTACCCAGCACACTGGTGGATCAAGGCAACTGCTTTCCTGTTCAAACTCTTCCAATCCTCGGTTTTCACCTCCGTTGGTTTGACTCCTACGTGCTCCAAAGGTTCATATAACTCTTTCAGAATGAGCATATCCTCCATCCGAGGCTTCCAAATTGCATAATTTGTAACCATCAATGGGATCATTGAATTCATATTAACGTTAAACTCTGACATCTTAGCAATAAAGATAATCTCAGCACCTCCAAAGACTCCCACAATTGATCTAATACTCCCCGAAACTATTTAAAATAGTAAAATAAAGCGTACCGTCAAAATCCATGCCAAATCTCTGCAAAACCGAGCCCGGGATTGGATCTGGAACGTCGAACAGAGTCTGGAACCGGTCCGAACCAGTCAGGAACCGGTCAAAATACCACTGAACCGGTCAAAAAACAAAATCTGGTCTGTCTCTAAACCTCTTTCTGGTTTGTTCTACACTGAACCCGGTCAAAATCTTTTATGAACCACCTGTCTGAACCGGTTTGACCCCTTTGACTTGATCTCTAACCATTTTGATCCCTTTGACCTCTTTGAACCTAAACACTGACCTATCTGACCCTTTTGGACCTTCGTCTGAACCTCCTGAACTTTTGCTGACGTCAACCCTAGCACTTTTCTGACCCCGCCGCCGCGCGTGCACTTAAACCTGCGAATGGATCTCACTCGCAATTTTTCACCGGCGCGTGAGGGTGCGTGAATGGGTTTCCGGCAACTTTCTGACCATCGTTGTGATCGTCTTGAAAAACTCTACACGACCGATGTCTTAAAACTTTGATCGAACAACTTTTGATCCGAGCCCTGTCCGTTCAACCGTTCGCTTCCGTCCGCTAATTTTCAAAACCGCCGTGAGCACTGTTCCGGTGACCAAAACTGACAAGGTCACCACCAATGAGTTCATCCAAGAGAGAAACACCACCCTTTCTTGTTTGATCAAGTCCCCAACCGGATTTGATCACAACCTAGTAGCAAACAAAATTCAATGGTGTTCATGCAATCCGGTATATACTCCAACCGTGAGCTCTGATACCATGTTGTTTTTCTTAGCCCAGATTATACACACCACTGCACACGCATGCAAACAATAAACACGAGAAAGACACGCACAAATTTCCAAGAGAAAATTTCACTATCATAGACAATAGCTACAAAAAACTCTCACCCTCTTTGTATCTCTCTTTTCTTGCTCTCTCCCTCACTCATACAGTGTGCACACACCAATACAAATGAACCGTAGAACAATTTATAAAGAGAAACACAAACCAGACCATCCCGGCCCAAAGGGCAAACCGGGCCCACTAAGGGGTGGACCCAAAAAAACCCAACAAATAGGACTAACAACTAAAAATTAAACAATACTTTATGATAGCCAATCACCCAAATTCCATGGCAACTCAATCAAACCACCAAGTTCAAAGTAAGGAAATTAAAGCAAGGAGACAACACACACAATATATGTGAAAACTACTTAGGGTCTAAACACCCTAAGTATAAAACCACGGCCTAATCTACCAATTGTTATAAATCAAAGGTTAAATCAAGAGTTACAAGATTAGGAATTACCAACTTGTCCTAAGCTACACCTAACTCCACTTCTTGATTTAGCTTCCCGAGCCCCTTCTTGATTCCATAGCCTCTACGAGTCCAATACCCCTCGATCTCAGTACCAAAGATGACTCCGGATCATTCGGCCACGTAGATATGTAGGCAACACATATTAATGAAATTCTAAATTAAGAAAAAAGGATAATTTTATTTGCAAAAAATTTAGGAATGTTACAATTCTGGTGACCATAATCTGCCCAAAGAGAAAAAACCTTATTATACTATCCTAAAATATTCAGACGCATATTAATGAAATGCTTTTACAACTTCAAGCACCTTGTGAGGCAATTCAAGAAAACTACTGTGATTGTTTTTCTTTCTTCTCTCCCAATTGATTTTCTTAATTTTTCCCTAGCTTCGTCTTTAAGCATTTTAGTAGACGACAATAATATGGTGACCATGTCAATTCCAATGATTAAAACTTGCCCTCTAATCCAAACTGGTAAGTACATTAGGGATATGTATTATCAGGTTTATCAATGGATAGGATTAGATCTCAATCTGATTTGATAAAACTAAATCCGAATACGATATTTTCGATCCAATAGTCCAAATCTGGGAATTCGAATTCAATTCAAACAGGATCTGGATCTGGATAAATCCAGATCCTATCCGATTAGGATCCAAATCCGGAGTACTCCATGTTGCCATTTTGATGGTTTCTGCAAAAATTAAATTTTATTTCCATCAAAATATTCCCTAAAAAAATTAAATAAACGAATCGGATTCGGATATCTAAATTTTGAATTTGGATTGCTGTATCGGATCTAAATTCAAATTTGAACTAATCAGATTCAGATCGGATCTGATTTGGTCCATTGACAGGCCTAGGTATTCTGAGGATAATATCTTGATTGGAAGCCCAAGGATATACACACAATGTTGTTTTGTATATGTAACGAGCCACTATATAATTCATAACTAATAAGAGCACACTTTTTCCTTATTTTGCATTAAAGTTTTTAGCAGATCACATTTATTTTCAAAAAATCGACAAGCAAAAATTTGAAGTTATAATGTTCGCACGGGTTGCATGTCTTTTTCCATGTTTGTGTAGTGTGCATATGAACCAAAGGGAAGCCTAGAAATATTTCCAACTCGATCACATTGCCAACTTTGTGAGCCCCAACTGAGCTCGCTCTATTCCTTGTGGTCCTTTTACTCAATCATCAAGCAAAGCTTCTCAGTTCTTACAAAACAAACGACATTTCCTTCTCATCACATTTCTAGTGGATCTACCACGTGCGAATTGCAATGATAGGTGGATAGCTCCTTGTGAACGACAACTGTTCACACATGTCAAGGTACCGAAGGCCTACCACGTGCGAGTGACAGCGAGAGTATGCCCACTCGAGATATAAGTCATAAGATCAACGTTGTTATCCCGTGGTCTTGGGCTACCATGTGATATTGTTGACATATATATGGTATACTTTGAGAACAAAAATATAGACTCTCAAAATTGGGATCTCACTTCCCGATCACAGGAGAGAAAAAGAAGGTTAAAAAGTGAATTAGTATTAATTTGTGATCTTGAACATAATAGTCTCGCATATCTTTCATTTTTAATCTCTTGTGGTTAATGTTCACTCTTGTTTAAGTTTTAGAATGGAACAACAAAATCATACTGTCATAGGGTGGTCCATACCATATGACGGAGAGTAATTTTGTTAACTTTCATTTTTGTTCACTCATTTCGTGTTGTATTTTGATGCCTATGCAAAATTTAAGTCCTACCACGTTCATCCCTCACGACCTCAGTTTTTTTTTTACATGGCTAGAAGTGGTAAGAAGTGTAGGAATTCTATACACAAACAACATAGTGGAAAAAGAAAAGGGTCATGGTGCGAAAGGTTGATTACCAATGGCACTGCGAAAGGTTGATTACCAATGGCATCAATTAAATATTAACAAATAAGATAGTAAATATTAATTTATACTTAAACACCCACAGTTTACCAAAAACACGTACTCACACATTCACATAAGATACATATAGAATTTTTATTTTTATTTTTATTTTTATTTTTATTTTTATTTTTATTATTTATCTGTAGTGCACTATGACCGTGTCATCAAATTCGTTGATGGACTCTGTTTTGAAATCAAATTCATTTAGCCTCAGCCTGCAGATCATTTATAGGAAAATCAAAATTAATCGAATCTCTTTCCTGCAAAATATGATATGAACCACATAATTATGAGTTGCTGATTTATAGGAAAATCAAAACTAGACCTTGTGGATCCCATGTGGCCCATAGCTAGTACTACTACTATCAGTAGCCTAGTACTCCCAATAGCTCTAGCCTCATCATCCTCAACCCACAAAAATCAACAGTAGTCTTCATAGTAATGATGGGCATATAGCGTACCAAGCAAGAATAAAGTAATGAAACAGTAAATAAAGAATCCCGATACATACATTTTCTCATACCACTTTTTTTTCTTACGTGAGATGTGGGCCAAATTTGGGGCCTACATCTCACCGTGTAAAAGAATCATAACTAATGAGTATTTCTGAAAAAATGTATGTATCATTTTTGGTAAATAAGTCCATTTGACATGCCTTTTTTTTTATTTTTTTATTAGAGTAACTTCTGATCTCTCTCTAGCTTCTGGTGCAATGAATTTGATACGTACAATGGTCGCTCCCACTTCATTAACTACCAAATCAATGGGGCGTTTACCCCAACCGTTCAATTTTTTTTGATCATGGGAAATTTGCCCCCAACCGTTCAAATTCACTTTGGGTTGTTTACAGCTTAGGGGGACAGAAAACAGAGAGATGCAGAAAGTTTAGAGATCATCCATACCTTATCCACGGAGCGGGGTGGCTGTTCTACGGTAATGCACGACATGCGAGTGGCGATTACGGAGCCCACACAGGGTTTCATTGTTTGATGCGAAGCATTTATTTTAGGGATTATTACCTCTAGGTCTAGAAAATAGATGTCTAATTATCAATAAGGTAAGTCATTTTTTTTAATTACCACTAAGGTAAGTCACTCTTTTTTGGAGTTTAGGTTTAGGGTGCACTTTCCTATTATAGGGTTTTAGTGGTTTCTGTGACTTTCATGTAGAATCTGTAGGATCTTGAAAAGACTTTCTTTTTCGTAAAGGTACAGCAATTAAGTAAGTACCACTAATCATAAATTCTACTAGAGTTTAGGTTTAGGGTGCACTTTCCTATTATAGAGTTTTAATGGTTTAGGCACTTTTATAGAGTATCTTAGGATTTTAGATTTTTTTAAAGCATGCGCAATTGGTAGAATATACTGGGATTTTTCACGTAGGATCCCTACTAGTTGTAAGTCTTGCTGGGAGTTTAAGTTTAGGGTGCACTTTTCTATTATAGGGTTTAGTGGTTTAGACACTTTCATAGGGTACCCTAGGATTTTAGGCACTTTCATAAGATATCCTATGATTTAGGCATTTTTATACGGGTTGGGGAGTTGATGGGAATTTTTCAGAATTGGGCTTGACCTGATGGTAATTATGGGATCCAAGGGTGACCTAATGGTAAATGTCCCTTTATTTTATTTGTCTCGTCAAATTAGAGTTGGCTCAAGGTATTTAGATGTTTTAGGCCTAATTAAAAAAAACGTGCCCTAAAATTTTTCATGTTTCTCAACAAAACTTTCTACATCTTTGTTACTATTATCTCCGTCCAAAAGGGAATTAATACAAGCTAAATTTAACAACAAATTAGAGCATCTATAGTCCTGTGTCTATTTTGAAACAAAATTTGGGTCAAAACTCCTTTGTAATGTCAATGTTAAACCCTAGTTTTACTCAAATATGTTGTTATTTAAGTTTCCTCTTAAAAAAATTGGGTCAAAATTACCCATTTAACTAATTATAATAAGTAAGAAATTTGATTTGTTGGAATTAATATTACAACTTTATTTGTTGAAAAAATAATGAAATTTGATCAACTTTTTTGTTACTTGAAAAAACTCAAGAACTTGTGTCAATTTAAAAATCACAAATACAAACCCACTCGAAACTCTAACAAGAAGATTAGAAAATTACTAGCTAATTACCTTGTCTTTAAGCAAATAATAAACTAGACTTAATCATCTCGTTTAGAATTGCCTTGATTTTTGACAAAACAATAAATAAAAATTGTAACAAGCAGAAAATGAATACTTTGGGTCTGGGGTACGAATTGGAATTTTCAATACTTGAATGGACATGTTGTAAATGGAGGAATCAAGCGGATATGCAGTATTGGAAGTACTAACCGACATCGGAGCAATTTAAGAGTAAACCAGAGATCAAAGATAAGTAGAATGAGTTTTCTCTGCTTTTGAATTTTTTAATTTTTTTTTGGATTAGAGGGGTCTGTTTTAGTTTGGGGCTTTAGGCTTAATGCACATTACAATTGTTTAGGCCGTTTTAAAAATAAGATTGAGCCTTTTTATTTTTCTTATTGAGCTAGAAATAATCCCTACCTAAGCCTACTAGTAAAAATAACAATGATATATGTACAACAAAAATCTCCAACAAGTCTCCAATACACTCACATGGTGTGTGGAGCCCACACACATTTCACACTCAAGTTTGTGTTGGCTCCACACACTATGTGAGTGTGTTGGAAACTTGTTGGAGACTTTTTGTTGTACATGTATCATTTTTGCTAGTAAAAACCCTTGGAGTGCCCCTATTTTTAGGAGTTTTTTGGATGCCTTAGGCCTAGGCCTCGTGGGGCTTGGGCCTGGGCCGGCCATGCGTCAAATACGGGTATTTCACGTGAAAAATCAAGTTGATTGGAAATTGGTAACAATTTGATTGATGACCATTCAACCTACAACTTTGTGAAAGAAAAAAAAAACACGTCAACCGGTTCTTTAACTGTTCCGTTTACAGTCGAAAAGCATTGTTATTGAGGCACAATCAACTTGAATTTTTACGTATACTGCATACTCGACGAGACAAACAAAATAAACGGTTTAGATCAAATAACCAAACCCTGGGAGACTTGTAACTACCACACTTGACCCCATCCAACGTGAATATATTGAGCATCATTATAGGCTTACCTCGTGGGCAACTTTTTTCATATAAAAGGCAATTTAGTACTTTCAAGTGAATAAAAAAAAGAAAAAAGAAGTGTTTGGAAATAAAAGCAGGGTGTGAAAATCATTTCTCATAAACAAACAAAAAATTTGTAGAAAATGGACAATACACATAATTTTAAACTTGAACTGTACTATTTATACAATTTATCTGTATAGTAGTATTTATCAATGATCGGTTAGGTTATTTTTTTTAATAAGTGTTGTAATTAGCACGAAGAATGGAATAAACAGTTCGGATCCCTATTTTTGGCCCATAACGGGGTACAAGAAATTGGAGTTTGGAGGCATTCGGTGAATAGGGTTACAAAGGGAGATGTATAGAAAATGTATCGATCATGTTTGGAGAATAACTTTTGGGTCACACACACAAGTGATCCGAACCGTTTATTGTTTTAAAATATTTTTTTGAGGAATTTCACAAAATTTTAGCTTAATCAAACAGTTAGAAGTGCTCAAACCAAAGTCCCACCATTTCAATCAATAAATTTTTTGGGGCTCCTCAAAAAAATGTTTTAAGAACAATGAACGATTCAGATCACTCGTGTGAAACCCAAAAGTAAATCCCCGACTACAATCGGTACATCTTTTGGAGGTTAGCTGCCGAAAGTTTGAAACATGGAGTACTAAAGATTTCGACATGATTTGCTACTCAAACCACACTTGAAAAAAAGTTGAAAAAGGTCTACCTGCTAAAAGCATGTCTAGCCCTTGAAACAAAAATGTGTAAAATCTCTGAAAATTCATTCCAAGTCTTTGGCAAAAACTTTGTATAACTTGTATAAACAAAATTTAAATTTATAACTGTATCATTAGTAAACTATGAACTTGAAATATTCATTAAACTGCTTTATCCAGCATATCTCAATAAACTCTCAACTTTTTGGACTTCAGTTAGGAATCAAAATGAGCATCCAGCCTGTTTATCTCGTAACTCTCGCATTCATGACTATGTGCATGAAAAATCAACTGGATTGAAAACTAATATTTTGAATGAACAAATGGTTTGATGTTTGACGATTTAAGCTTAACACCCTATTCATTTATACCTATCCATTTCCGATAAAGGTAGGGAGCGGAGCTTAACCTTTGCATGTCAACCACATTTATCACCCTGTGGTTTAATCTAATCTCCCATGGACGAATTGCCAGTTACAGAACACACACACAAAAAGGAAAGATTATAAGGAATTGTATTAACAGAGAAATATTCCCAAGAGACAGAGAGAAGAGAAGGGGAAAATTAATTTTCCAAAAGCAAATGTGAAAGATAACTCCAGAATAAGAGCAACGATTGCGCAACAACCAGAATACGGAGCAATATTTACCATGGTCCACGTAGATTGAACGGTTCCAGACCACGAACATTAAACGGTTTCAGACACGTCTCCATTCAGCCATTTGCACGATTGCAATCAACTCGAGCTGCTCGAGCCAGAGCCGGAGATCGAAAGCAGCTCGGCGAGGGCACTCATGGCTCTAATCTGCATCTCAAGAGCAGCAATATAATCAGTCGCCTCTTCCAAAATCACAGGCAACGGTTCTTTCCTGCAACCGGGAACCAACCGGCCAAGAACTCTCGCCTTCCTCTGCACTGCCGGTTTATTCTTACATCTCAACCGCAAAACACTTACTCTCGGCTTCTTCGACCGGCTCACTGCCGCCGCCGCAGCTGCTCTCGGCCTCCTGTTCTTCATAAACTTAAGCTTCAGCCTGTTCGTCAATATAGCGCGGCTCCACCTGGTCCTTCCCTTGGCAGCCACGGCTAAAACTCTGTCTGCAGCTTCACGCACGGCTCGACCACGCCGTGGAGCCGAGCTCGGTCGCACTTGACGGAGAGCGTGGAAGAGTTTCGAAGAGTATAAATGTTGTTGTGATTCGGAATTCCAATCCGTCGTCGAGGTGTTAACGCCGTTTGGATTTGGAGATTGATCTCTGCTGGTGGCTTGCCGTAGTTTCTTCTTTCTTCTCGTTGCTCTGTTTGAGTTCGTTGCAGGATTCGAGATCATAGTTGACGCCATCAATTTACTCGATTCGGATCCAGTCAAAACGAATCACGTGTATATGCCTATAGATAGATCATTCAGAGATGACGAACACCTGTAGATTCGAGCCACGTGAATAGATATTTCCGAATTGCAGAAAGATTCACTCAAAAAGTTGGTAATTTCTGTTGAATTTGAATAGAAGGATGAACAACCTCATATAGGTGAGAAAACTTGACATTAAAATTCTGATTTTTTTCATGCTGATCTTCGATAGAATTTCGTAGAGGTTAACCTTACCCTAATTTACCGAGTTACTCCTATATAGCGAAGTATGTTTCAATGATTAAAATCATTTACGATAAAAATAAATCGGTAATGAACAAGTCTAAAAATTCATTTATAGAGCCTAAAAATAACAGGATTATTTACTATCAAATCGATATTTGATTGAACAGAATTTTGTCATGACCTCCGACCAAATTAATTTTTACACAATCATCAAAGCAAGAGATTGAGTATACCTTACTGAATATGACAAGGTTATCCGTTAATTCCCTTACCAAAGGTGAGGAAATTGTTCTACTAATCTTGGGATCATTAATAGTGGCAGTTAAAAAAGAAAAGCGAAATGGTGGCGCCATACTACATACGAGATCGTTACGTTACCTCTCAGAGGAAAAGGAACATTCTTTGAAACTCAGCTCTATGCTTCTCTTTTCAGCGATTTTCGTTGTGAAATCGTGTTCGATGCGATTCTTCAAGACTACATGTAATTGCAACTGATCGAGTTGAGATTTGGAACGGAAATTGATAGACAGAAAAGGGATTGAAAGAAAGTTCTGGTGGTGGTTTCGTTGGTTGTTGTTGGAAGGAAGGAGGGGGAAGTAGTAGTTAAAGGGCTTTGAGTAATAATAAAGGGAATCACAGGGGAGCACGCGTAGCTTTGCTTAAATATCATGGGTACCGGTAGGATGCACAGAGTCATATAAAATACACCAACTTTATTAATGCAGTGCTTTGTCTTTGCGTCATTTGCCTTGTGGGGTTTGGCCCCGACTTCATGTGCCTACCGTCACTCCAAACCCCAAAGTATACAGGGAAATTTTGGATCTACTAAAATCATTTTTTAAGACAGAAAAGAGTGCAGTGCCTTGTCTAAGGTAATTTTTGTACTTTTTTTTTTGCACTTGCGCTTCCGAACGAAAAAAAAAAAAAAAGACAAAAAAGAGAAACCTTTGTAAAGTGTTGGTTTTTCGCACACGAACATACTGGCCCTGTTCGTTTCCCAATTTAGTTTTAGTTTTGATGACATTATCTTGTCCCTCATTTCTCTCTCTATCTCTCTCAACTCATTGTACCTAATGACATCATCAAAATTAAATTAAACTATCTAACCAAACACAACTACTATAATGGTATAAAGACGTTGATTACTACTAATTGAAGGGAAATGGAAAACGTTCAGAACCTCCTAATTTTAAGCACAATGTTAAATCATGGCAATGGGAATCTCTTGGGATATTATATTTGCATATCTGAGATATAAAAAATAAAAAAAAGTACAGGTGTCCAAAAATTGAAAGGGTACTTTCAGGAATTTCGATTACTAGTAACTTTCTGCCTTTTGAATTTAACAAGCTAATTCCATCCACGCAACATTACAGTCGTGATCAAAGTTGGCCTTGAAGCCATTTTTACACATCAAACCTCAAAAAAGTTCAGTACCTGTAACACAAATGTTGTGCTTGTTTTCGGGTCTTTAGGTAAACTTCAACATCAACATTCACTTTTTCTTTTTGCTTGTCCACTGCAACCAAAATAAACACACATTCATTCATAGATTAAAAAAAAAAAAAACCCGTATAAAAGAGTTCTATTTGGGGTAAAGCCTGAAATTTAGCTTTGAGAAACCACAACATTAAAGCCATTAGAAGGAAAACAAAAGTGATGACATGGATAAACTAATCGTGAAGGTGTTGGCACCCACTAATCGATTGCTATTGGGGTCCTACACAAAAAGAGATCATTCCCAAAGAAGTGATAAACAAATGAAATGCATGTGGATGTTTATCTGGCACTTCTATCTTTTGCCTTATTCTATGTCCAATTTTTTTGGAAGGGGCTCTGGAATTTTCTGCTCTTAAGGTATTGACAGTTATGCTCCCCATTCCAATCAGGGGTCCCTTCCTTTCCCCAGGAAAAATATTCTTAAAAAAGAAATTACCATTACCATTTTACCTACAATTATCAAAGTACAATCATCATAGCACCGGTTAATCCCACTCGCTACAAAAGAGATTAAGCATGACTGTTCAAAATCTTAAGGGAAGTGGATTAAAGGGATTTCCACTCTCCATGGTTGAGATGATCTCCAGAATTTTCTAATGACAGGCCTTTATCAACATAAACTTTTGGCGGACAGCTGTATAGAGATTGGTATTTGTCGAGAGGCTATTGGTTTTGAGGAAAAGGAAATACTACTAATTTGGGAATTGACAACCAGGGCAATGTTGATTAAAGGAACGTCGGAATGCAGAAATAGTAATGTTTTGACTAGTTTAATGTTATATTCTGTAATCATCAACCTAATCTACATTTTCCCCAAAATCATGGTACCATGTGTATTCAATAGAATGGCCTAGAATTGCAGTAAGAAACCTTAAAGAACTTATTAAATCAACAAAACACTATTAAGGCATTATGATGTGCCAAAGCAATTGTCTCCCTATGATGAGACACCATTAAACAGTGATGAGCATATACATATGAAACACACGCACACTTAGAGAGAGGGGATTGTACTACTAAAATGAAAAGTATATGGGTTGAGGTGCTGGCATGGTTGGGGCTGGTCCCTTATATGGATGACTAAGAAGCACGAACACGGATATGGGAAACAGACACGAGACGATACAGACACGAGGACACATTATTTCTTTAAAAATTAGAAATGGACACGTCGAATATAAAATGTATTTGTATTATAGAGGTATGTGATGAATTCATATAAATGACGAAATCTTTATTTCTATCAAATTTAAGAACAACACAATCAAGATAAAATTTAGATAAGTCTACGTATACGTGAACTATACATAGGTGGAAAATTAAACTGATGCCCGAGTTTTAAAATTTAGATTTTAATCTTTTATTCGTCCTTAGCATGTTTTAAGAGTTTTGCCAACGTGTCCTAGAGTATTTGCAATGCGTTTGAATAAAAGAAATACAAGAACAAAAAAATTAGACAAGTATTTAAGCATGTCCAGCATGTCCGGAGAGTGTCGTGTCCGTCACCGACATGTGTTAGACGCGGATATTGAAATTATGCAAAGCACTACAAGTCCTAGAGGGGGGGTGAATAGGACGACCTCTTTAAAAATAAACCACCTCGATTTCAACCAATTTAATCATTCACCATGGCAAATCAAACAACTTAACAAATTCGATATAGAGTAATTAAACTAATGAGACAAAACACACGATATACGTGGAAACTACTTAGGGTCTAAACACCCTAAGCATAAAACCACAGCCTAGTCCTACTCATGCATTCCATAAATCAAAAGGTTTACAAGAATTAACAAGACTAGGAATTACCCAACAAGCCCCTTGTGACACCTAGCTCCAATTCTTGATGTAGTACCCCGTACTCCTCTTTGATTCCATGGACTCCACAAGCACACCCGTCTTGATCTCCGAGTCAACTCGGCACCGGTCCAACCGGCTCACGTAGAAACAAGGCAACACAACATGATGTATGAAAAAGATTTGATTTTTATGAAAGTTTTTGCAAACTAAAATCAATCTAGAGTGGATCCATGGAGAGGAAGACTCTAGATTGAAGAAAGATGAGAAAAGCAAGCTCAAATCATCAAGAACATCAAGTTCACAAAAGAAAGAAGAGATGGAGAAAAGATGGGACTTTCTCTCTCTAAAAAGGGCTGATTTTCTCTCAAGTGGGCTGTGTGAAAATGAATGAAAAATGCCTTTTATAGCTCACATTTTCGTACTCCCCAATACAACCAATCAAAACAGGACACTAGGCCACTTAAAGAGTCTGTCAGACCCGTGTAGACGCGCGTAGACGCATCGTCAGGATTTAGACACTTGGCACAATCTCAACAGACAAAGCCAAACGCGTGTAGACGCGTGAAGACGCAATAAGCTCAAAGCTAAATCCTAATGCCTAGCTCATTTTAAATGTAAGAACCGAATAAAGCAATATTAAGCCAACTTAATGCACATTAAAACATGTTATTTTAAATGGCCTAAATGCACAAATGATACGCAAGAATATACCTCACAGGATTGAGCTTCTAAGCACTTGACTTGGCGATGGCTTGATCATGAAGCTTGAAATTCGCAAATGGAGCATCTAGACTCAACTCCTAAGCACTCTAACTCCCCAACCCCAATAACGAAATTACAGACTCCGAAAGGCTTGACATAACCCGGAAAATGCCAATAAACCTAACAGATATGTTAAGCCTGTAGACGTGTCCGTGCTTCTTAGATGGCTGAGCAGAAGATTGTTAATATGGCACTGAAAGGTGTCCACGACATAGGTAATATGTTAGTCACCAAACTAACAGTGCCGTAGCCATTGTTTAATTATCGAGCTAAGTCCACACAAAGAAGGTTGATTTACTGTATTTTCGCAAAGCAGGTCAATTTGTAACCCTAGTAAATGGTATAAAAAAAAATGGGCTTTATACTACAAAAACTTATTTTTCGTCATAATAATCAATTTTCCGTATGGAAACTACTTTTTCCTCGTCAACAACTAACATTTCCATAGGGAGTTAAGCCAGTGTAGTTTGTTGAGGCGTAAGGGTTGCCAACAAAGGGGAAAGGCTGCTGATCCAGGAATTTAACTCCATGTCATCTTACGGATACAAGGAATTTTGAAAAACTCTCCCATTCTTTTAGTTTAAGGAAGGTTCAGTAAGTATAGCCTATAGGTCAAACCAAATTAACAACTTCAGCTAAAGAAGGGGACAACTAGCTCCGTACCAGCTGAAACATTGACGCAACTTCAAGCAGTCATGGTCCTCATGGACTCGTGATAATACGAAAACAGAGAGAGATAGAATTGCGTGAATTCATGAACAAAGTTAATACTTGTTTAAGCTGGAGCTTCCATCCAAGTTCCTCTAGAGAAAAGATTTCTCCATGCAGGACCTCGAGGTAGTAAACCAGATTGTAATCATTTGATAGAATTACAGATGTAGACAAGGATATGGCAATTTTGAAAAAAGGGACACGGACACGGCAGGGGACACTGCAATATATATTATTAAAAACTTAAAAAAGAAAAACTTAAAACTTTAAAGATTGATAATTACAGTTTGACCCCAAATTTTTTTTTAAAATTACAATTTGACCCTGAAAATTAAAAAATTACAGATTGACCTTAAAAATTTTAAAAAATTACAGTTTGATCCCTGCCTTATCCCCCACATGTCCCCGTCAAAAAATTTGGGGGACACGCCACCATACGTATCTTGCCGTGTCCCCGTGTCCGGCATGCCGATACGGCTACCTCTAGAAGTGTCGGTGCTTCATAGATCATAATTGATGGATTGCAAGGACAGCTTCGTCAAACTAGTTTAACTACTATTATAACCTGTACGTTAGCTGCTATTTATATGGTAAACAATGTTTCTTTACCGTAACAATTTATAATATCATTATGATCAGCTCTCTTTTCTTGCAGAATTCTCAATTGCTTTGGTCGTTGACTATGTGATCAAAGAACCATTGCACTCTGATCCCTTATATGTAATTTTATTTTCATACATTTAAATGGAACTCGACAATAAATGGGGTACATAGTGATGTTGCAATCAGAAGTGACGCCACAAACTGGTCGGTGCAACTGAATTAGGGATAAGGCTTGGCTACCAATTTGTGTGCATCCTAGTCCTAGGCTCTATGGTATCCCATATCTCAAGAAAAATGTCAAGTTTATTACGTGTACAAGTCAAGCTCAGAAAAGCCACCAGTATTTCTTCATCTTGGAGATGAAACCATCCCACCACATCTCATACACCATATCAAATGATTACAATCTGGTTTTCATAGAATTTGGGAAACAAAATTAAGTCATGAGAATGCATGTGCTTGGCATTATGAACAAGTAATGATGACTCCCAAATTGCCTTTGTACAACTATTAACTTTTGTAATGACTGAATTGTTTTGTGTTGGTTCCATCGTAGGGGAATCCATCCTCTGTAACGGAACATTATGATATGCGATAAACAAAAATAGTCAAACACATGCAAAGTTACAATACTATGGCCAAATCTGGGTTTTAGGCTTTTAGCAAAAGTCCTGATTGACCTTGGAGATAGTCCAACTCCCTATGAACTAAACAACCTTGCTAGCATTTCACCTTTAGCATAAGCACGTAAGCTTATCGGATTTAAATTTCTTCAATTCATGGCTAATGGGCTTTAACGCTAGGGATTGACAGCAAATTAGAGGTTGACCAATTCGTTGTGGGTGCTTCAATTCATCACTTCAGCCTCTATTGCATACCTGTGCAAGCAGAACTGACTCACTTTCTGTTATGAATCGAACATCTACTCAAGCTCTTGCAGTTCTCACAAGCAAAACCAATACAACCAGCAGATCACATGCTGTGTGTTTCAATGTCTCCACTTGAAAGTTAGCAAGATAATCGGGACAAGCTTAAAGGTTAGGAGGATGTGACACTAGATACAACAAAACTGGGCCAAATTTTACAGTAGAGTTGCTACTCACTAGTCAAGTCTAATGAAGTGATATGCGAGGGAGACGAATTGGAACAATGAAAACGAGCTTGACATGGATACATGATACTTTGACGAATGGGCCAGTCTAGCTGTGCCTGTGGAAGGTAGTTTTGGCTATCCAAGTGTTTCTACTAAAAGCTTCAGAAGCTTGCCAAAGACCAAAATGTACGAGGACTCGACCATTCTTTGTCCTATATTAGAAGCTAGGTAAGATTATCTAAAACTACATTAAACAATCCTTAGTGGATCATACATGGTAAACCTATGGGACAACAGGTGACTTCATCATCCACACATATAGTACATCTGTACATGTAATCTAACTGTGAATGAGAGCCATAGGCATATCCGTTCTTTCGAGTACAGAATGTAGTACGAGTCTGTATGACTACTATCAATTGCTTGGCTTGATCATAATTGTCCAGCATCGGACTAGATAGGTAATAACGAAATATGGAAGAATGTCTTTTGCTTCATGTATACATATTGCGTGGTACAACTGAATAAGCAAAACTGGGATGGTAATTTTTAACAGGAGATGGGAATGCCAAGTTAATTCAATTCTTGTGAGTTATTTATCTAAACTTAGCAGCAATTTGTTAGGGGACAAAATGAAACAAAGAAAGCTCAACAACATAAGAACATACCTTACACTTTATAGCCGCCAATCAGCTTATGATGCACCATACTTCATCTCATGTTGGTGGAGGTTCATTAAAGGAGCTTTGTACTCGAAACCTGAAGAGAAGAACCAGGCATACAACAAGGATCCACAGGAAGAAACTCGTAAACACTACTAGAGTTTTCAAAGGAACAAGTTCACTTAACTGGTCCTTCTCTTCAGGCAAAGCAGTGAATTCTTCTATCACTAAGCCGATCAATGCATCCAAAAGTTTCTTAGTTTGGAGATCAGAGTTGGCTGAACTCATAAGCCGAATTTGAGCTTGCTTGAGATGATGCATTACCATCACTGCTTCCACAGAGACAATGCCCGCACAATTTTTTATTTCAGTAGAATTGATATGGTTGATAATATCCCCTGCTTTTTGTTTGTTGTCTGCGGTGACTGTTGGCAATAATGGAGCTAGATCAGTGTTTGATGAAGGTGAAATAAACGAATCCGGTGATCCGATGCAGCTCTGAAATAGAAACCAATTGAAATGAATTCTCAAAAACATGAAAATAACTAGAGTACCAATGCTGGCTAATCAGCAAAAGGAATTCGAGTTTACCTCAGCGGAATCACTGAGTTGATTATAAACCTCAGAAATCGGAAAGAACTCGATCGAGTCTACAAGCAACGCATCTTCCGAAACAGACGTGAATACAGAATTCAAGGATTTTTTGCTGAACTGCAACAAATGATAAGCAAATAGGAAATCAAAATCAAGTTGAATCGGATGTCCAAGTGGCTATACTTTCTGCAGAGAGAGAAAGCGAAGAGATAGGGTTTTGATTGCACGTACATTCTGCGTCTGCTTAGTATGTTGTGAAATAGCCTTGAATGTGCTGCGATTGGCTTGTTGATTTTCGTTGTTCGGAGTTTGAAGCTGGTAGCCTTTCATCTCTCTTTCTCTACTCCTGATGATCACTCTCTATTGGCGCGATGATTTCATTTACTCCAATTGATTTGTTTCCCACTGAGGACAAACTGTGAGCAATGTCATCTCTGAGCTTAACCGTCCGATCGTTTGAAAACCGTAATTTCGTTTTTATTTTTTTGGGTAAATTACACTGACCTACCCTAAGGTTTCTGACTTGTACACTGACCACCCTTACTTCATCTGAAATAGCACTCACCTCCCATGAGTTTTATATTTTAGTATCAAAAACACCCTTCTGTTACTAAAATGACACTGATCTCCCCTGAGTTTTATATTTTAGTATCAAAAGCACCCTTCTATTACTTGGTCGTCAGTAACAGTATCGGAAATTGATGAGGTAAACCATTAACCTTTGTTGAATTCCCAAAATAGCCCTTGACACTAGTTTTGGATTACACTAATACGGTAGAAAATTTGTCATTTTGCACATCACAACACCATAAGTAGCAGAATTTTCTACGTCACAAATTTTCTACTGTATTAGTAGAAAATTCAGTACCCAAGTGATGCAAAACAATTGAAAATGACTTACTTATACTCTTATTTGATGTATTTTATGAATTAGGACACATCCATTTGTTAAACAAAAAATTGAATTAAAAGACATGTATATTTGGTAGCATTCTCATGTTTTGTTATCTTGGTTTCATTTTTCATTTTTTTTGAATAGCATTTTTTTTAACAGCAAAAGCCAAACGGGGAATTCGTTTAATTTTTCTTTATAGAAACTGCCCACTAATAAATTATATTCTAAGTATTCATGCATGATCATTATTTAGAAAAAAAAAGGAGCCTTTTGTATTTAGATTATAACTAGTGTCAATAGTTATTTTGGGAATTCAACAAAGGCTAATGGCTTACCTCATCAATTCCCGTTACTATCACTGACGGCCAAGTAATAGAATGGTGCTTTTGATACTAAAATATAAAACTATTTCAGTAACAGAATGGAGCTTTTGATACTAAAATATAAAACTCAGGGGAGGTCAGTGCTATTTCAAATAAAGTAGGAGTGGTTAGTGAATAAGTCAGAAACCTCATCGGTGGTCAGTGTAATTTACCCTTTTTTTATGATGATTCTGGAATGACTTGAATGTTTTTGCAATAAATCAAAAGGAAATGAATAACAAATATGAAATGCGAATATTGTACTCCCTCCGTCCCAATTTTATAGTCCTTCGTTTTATCTTAATTAGATAAAAAAAAAACGATTATATCTTTCAATCGGTAATACATTTTATATGCAATATGGATCTTGTTTGATAGATCTTGATTTAATCTAATAAACAAAGTGTTCAAAATCACCTAAAATATTGTAGATTATAAGATATAACACTTTGAAAAAGTGGTACAAATTTCAAAAAGAAACTATAAAATTGGGACGGAGGGTGTAGCAAACAAATTTGTGTATTCCTTTTAGACAATTCAGGTGTGCTAGCACCAGTGTCCTACACTTAAAATGTGAGTGTTTATAGTTATAGTTTTATTGTTAGTGTAGACCATTAGTTCACCATTGCTACGTCGGTTCACATTTTGATAAATTTATGTAGGTGTATATGTTAAGAAAAAAATTGAATAAATGCTTTGTTTATGGAAAAGATTTAGGAACGTATTTTAAAATTTGAATTTTAAAACGGTTATTGTGAGTTTGTAATCCTGATTACTCACATTCTTTTGGGATTCTTTCGGATTTCTATGGGTTGTAGCAAAGCGTCACTAATGACATACTCAAATGTTATCACATCATCCTTTGAGTATTCATGGAGTAATGAATTTTTAAAGTTAGCAATGTGAAACTCTACAATGGTTTATTTTTGTTCATAATCAAAAGAGGGGAATATGTTGATAGTTTTGAGTATGCAAGTTTGATTATTGGGAACATGTTGGTAGTTTTGAGTATCCAAATGCTAAAATTTGAATATTTATAAAAAAATGTTGCTAATTTTGAGTATTTATCCAAATACCATTGTGAGCCTTTTTTGAGTGTTTAAATACCAAAATTTGAGTATTTTTCTTTTTGAGTATGCAATTGGAAATGCTCTAATCAAAAGAAGGAAAAATCTTGGTAGTTTTGAGTATTCAAGTTTAATTATTGGGAAAATGTTGATAATTTTGAGCATCCAAATGTCAAAATTTGAGTGTTTATAAAAATTATTGCTAACTTTGAGTATTTGTCCAAATGTCATTATGAGCCTTTTTTGAGTAGTCAAAGTCCAAAATTTGAATATTTTTATCTTTAAGCATGTCATTGGGGATGCTCTTAAGTCATATTGTAGCAAACAAATTTATCTTTTTCTCCAAGAATTTAACATCTACTCTCTATTATCTAAATAATATTTTACTGTCCGTCCATTAAAAATATTATTCAAAGGTAAGAGTGTTCTTTAATCCGTAAGAATGTGTACATTTTTATTGATAAAAGAACACTTTTATCATTTGCCAGACAAGAATTGGAATCCAAAAGCAGATCAAGCTAAAACTAAAATCTTAAAATCTGTTCCAACAATTACCACAAATGTTTCATTCAGGCTTGGTTTGGGTGAATTGAAAAAACTAGTTTTTTGGTTTTGTCCTTATTCAAAAAAAATTTGTATTCGTTAGTTTTCGGTCGATTTTTTGAGGTTTCTTGGCTTGTCTTAACAAGAGGAATCTAAAAAGTATAAAATTACAAGCCAAATTTAAAGTTTTGTGAATAAAAACGAAAAATAATCCAAAAAACCTAAAAAAATCGATCGAAAACTAACGAATACAAAAAAATTTGAATAAAGACAAAACAAAAAAAAAAACAAAAAAATTAGTTTTTTCAATTTACCCAAACCACCCCAATCTTTATCAATTACCCGAAAAAAAAAAGGAAAGAAAAAGAAAGAAAGAAACGTGGAACAAAGAAAGCAGATCAAGCTAAAACTAAAATCTTAAAATCTGTTCCAACAATTACCACAAATGTTTCATTAAATCTTTATCAACTACCCGAAAAAAAAGAAAAGAAAAGGAAAGAAACATAGAACAAACAAAACCAAGAATGTGTTTCGGACTTCGGACGAGAAGTCGGTCTGCGTGTAGAACCAAACTAACAAAATCCACTCCACTTCAGATGGTTCTACCTTGCGTACGTTCTTTGTCATCATCATCACCTGCACGTTCATGATAGACAATCAAACGGACAAAATCTTGAGCAGACCCTCAAAAGTCACGCCATGGGTTTCATCACCACCGCCCAACTTGATCATGGCCTTGATATCCTCATCGCTAGCATCATCAAACCCAGCCCATTTCAGGTAGCTCCTGAGATCCTCATGCCCCACCCGTCCATCTCCGTCTCGGTCAATAATACGAAACGCCTCCTCCATCACACCATTCCTCCTCAATCCCAAAACCCCCTCGAATTCCTCGTACTCCACGTACCCGTTCTCGTTCGCATCCGCCGCCTTTATCATCTCCTCAATCACCTCCTCCGAAGCTCCTCCTCCTCCTTCACTGCCGTAAATCGTCCGGAGATCGTCCCGGCTTATCTTGCCGTCGCCATCTACGTCGAGTACCTCGAATGCCGACCGCAGCTCAGACTGGCATTCAGCTATTTTAGGGCAGAGAGCGGTGCCCGTTGGACACATATTTTGTAGTTGGAATGCGCGTAAAATGATCTAGACACTTTACTTTATCACAAAGAAAAGGGAAATGGACAAGGGTTGAGGGCGATGGTATATTGTTATGGTGTGAGTGTGAGATGGGGACTATTATATATATATATATATACAGATCGTTGAACCTAGCTCCTGCTCTTTGGAGGCCACTCGGGTACATCTAATCAAATTGACCGAGTTGTGTGTTTTTGAATACGTCGGTCGTACTTGGTGGGTCGTAAGGGGTGACGTAAGGTTGTTCGGTGACAAGGACAAAATGCCATGCATATTATTGTAATGAAGTTAGTAATGAAGTCATGTTGCTCATACATGAGATGAGTCATGCGAAAATACAATATATTATTATACCCTGTTTTTATCCGAAACAGATCCTAGGATATACTCCTTTGGACAGTTTGGTGAATAAGCAAAGGTTACTTGATTTGTGAGTTTTGTATTTATAGTGAGTTTCTAATATGGTATTTTCGGTATTTTCGCTTTGGAATATGGGTGTGAAAGGAGTAATAGAAAAATATTTAAAAAGGTGCAGTTTAAATATTTCTCACTAAAAAGTATTTTTAGTGAGAAATTAACCTTTGTGGTTGAAGAAGTTGAGGTAGTTGAACTAATGCGAAAACAAAGAGGTACACATAGAAGTTGGAATTTTTTTTTATTGTGGGCTTAGATTTGAATCGGTGCAGTTTTTGGCTGTGTTTGGATGGATTTTGAGAAGAATTTTTGAGATAGTGTTTGGTTGAGTTTTTTAGAAATGAGAATAATGAGATAATGATTAGAGAGAGATAGAGAGAGAAATAAAATAATGAGGTAATGAGTAAATAAAGTTTTTTTTTTAAAAGATGGAATCTTTTTTAAAAGAAATTTTTGAAAATGGGAAAAAAAAAGGAAGAGAACAAGGCCCTTTTTTGTAATTTTTTCCCTGCATTTTATTTATTTATATATCTGTAGCATTGTTGAACAAATACAGAAAAATCTTACGATTCAGTGACCAAATATCTTAAATGAAAGATGAAAGACATCTTATTAGCAATATTAAAAGCTGACTGATTCCCATTTGTCTTATTTGCAATTTGACGTCCTTGCCAATAAATCACGGGCCAACAAATGTTAGCCATTTAGGTACCTCACATGCTTACGGCAAGTTTAGGGTTTTGCCATTTTGGCTTAAGCCATTTCCTAAAAATACTCATGAATACTGAATAGTGTTATTTGGCCAAAAAGTGACAACGGAGGGAGGGAATTGGTAGTTGCTAAATAGATGCACTCAGGATTTATAGCTGGATAATAGGTGGTCATTGGGGTAGTTTTTTTTCTTTGGGTGCAAATTTTGCCATCTTTTGAGAATGTTATCACCATTGGACTTGCCCTAATTATACCATTGAACACAACATTGGACGCAAACAATCCAATGGGCAATGACGCATTTTTATTGGTGTAATTTTGTAAGTTTGCTGAGACCCCTTTTGCAAGATTCGATTGTTACCAACCAGCTACCAAACCCACATTTTTTTTATAATAAAAATAAAAACAAAATGTCCGAGTTAGCTTACATTCATCTCAGCTAATTTTAGGATCCTAAAGTTAATGACGGGAGAAATTTTTAGTGTTTTCAAAATTTGAAATATTTGACTTCCTTGAAAATAAAACATTTGATCTCATGGTCTCACAGACAAAAACTTATTGTTTTCTCGTGAAAGTAACAGCTTGGTACCAAACCGACATATTAAATCCTTATGATTCCCCACTCCTTTAATGTTGCATGTGACCACAATGGGTTCAGAATCAGATACCAGCGTCCAAAGAGCTTCATTTGTTTGGTTCGAATAATCCAAAGAGAATCGAGTCGTTAACTAGGAGACAAAGACCCTTATTGGCATGTCAGTTGGCTTTCGTTATAGGAAAATGTTAATATGTGTCCATGTTAAAATTTAAAAAATGTATTAAAATGTGTAAAAGATGTATTGAGTGTGTGTTTTATTTGTTTATTTGTGTGCTTATTATGTATTCATTGGACACACGTAAGCAAGACCCTTCATTATATGTGCGTCCATTTCAATTTTTTGGTGGATTGACATTTTCTACCAAGACCCCTAGTATTTTTTTTTTTTCTTTGAACTGAACACAGGACCCTAGTACAATACATCAAAAGGCATCTGGTCTGGTGGATGAGATTCATTTGGAGTAAATCTGGACCACCGTTTGAGGCTTTGAGCACCAAAGGTGAACGCTCCCCTGTCCGTGTCTCAGGCTCAGGCCCAGGCCCATACATAGTTGTATTGGATACCTTGAAGGTACCTAGTTGTATTGGGTCATTGAGGCCTTATTCAAGCCTGGTTGTATGAAGATAGACCGAATCGGGTCCCCAAAGGGCCCAAACTGACAGGTAAGGTTCGAGCCTTTGAAAACCCTCTGGTCATTTCGTAATGGGCTTTTACCACTTTACCAGATGAAGATGATGAAGCTGCGTTTGGTATTTTAGACAGACACGATTTTACCCTCCAGAAAACCCTAATTCCCAGTTTTCACTACTTAAAGCCAATCTGATCTCTCCCCTTCTTATCCCTCCTCACACGAGCACTACCTCTCTCTCTCACACACACACACACACACACACACAGAGTTTTTGGAATTTGATAAATTGCCTATTGATGGAAACCTTTCGTTTGATTAGGTGGGATGGTTTTCTGTCATCTATGCATATAGAGATAGGCACAGATTTAGCGCAGGAGAGTTGAGTCACTGCGTCTTAAAAATTTCCCAGCCGCAGTGAATAATCTCCAGCCAAATTTCTTTTTCCTCTCATATGAAATTTCGAAACTATTTTGTTTTACATGAATAGACTGTTGATCAATCTCATTTACTGAGTTCCTTGATTGTTAGTGGAGTATTATGTATGCTGAGTTGGAGAATGGAGGGTCCTATGATGGCATGAAATCTTTGAGACCTGATTGTCTAACCTTGATGACAAATCAAGCAATTTTATACTGAGGACTTCTTACCTTGTAGAGTACAATTAATTCTCTCTTTTTCTTGTTTATGTAGTTATTCGTTCTTCATTGGATTATGACTTGTAAGGTATAGAGAAAGAGAATAGAAATGATGAAATATGCACTGGGCTCTGAGTAGTTAATATCAACTACTTTTTGATGCATAATTTGCTGCCTAGAAAGCTATTTCTGATCTCATTTTCTCTCTCTCTCTCTCTCCGATTTTGGGCCCGAATCTGAAGTGATGGATTCATGGATGTGTTTTCGTTTGCTGAGAATTTTACTAGAAAATGTATGTTCTACTAAGAGGAAGGATGGAAATTGTTTTTAGTATTGGAGTGGTGAGAGAAAGCACCCAAACTGAGATGAATAATGATTCATTTTCTTGGTAAACAATACTCTAACGATCCGAATAAGTAAAATGAATCAAGACAATCATATCAGTTGGATCATGGAAGTTTGGGAGCTAGAATAAAGTTTGCTTAACTGGAATGTTGTACACTCGGTTTTGCACTTATTTTTTCCTTTCATTTCTTGTTTTCTCCTGTGTTTTGTACCTTTGGTGGGGGGAATCGCCAAATTACCACCATTTATGCTGTTGGAATTCATGTTCGGGTGAATTAGAAAAATTGATTTTTTGGTTTTTTTAGTTTTGTCCTTATTCAAAATGCATTTGTTAGTTTTCGGTCGATTTTTGTGGTGATTATTTTTTTTGTCTTTATTCACAAAATTTTAAATTTGACTAATAATTTTATACTTTTTTAGATTCCTCTCGTCCAAATCAAGAAACCACAAAAAATCGATCGAAAACTAATAAATGTAAAAAAAATTGAAAGGACAAAACCAAAAAACTAATTTTTTTCAATTCACCCAAACCAACTCTAAAAAATAGAGGTCGAGTTACAAGAATTATTGAATGTTGACCATTAGTTAATGAGAGCGTTCTCCAATAAAATTACTGAGAAAAAGCCGATAAAATGCAAGATTGGGAAATACAATTTACTAACAAATAACTGCAGCGTAAGAGTCGATTGCAATTTTCAGGAAAAAAAGGTATCTTAAAGTAACAAAGAGGTTGATGTTGTTGTTTACATCATCCTCTGTAAACAAGAACAAATGAAAAGAAAACAAAAGTGATCACTTCCATTCGAAGTTGAACTTGACCATCTCCTGAACCAATGAATTCTGTTTCATAGCTCAAGATTTCATAAGGCGGCGGATATTGACCGGTGAAATGTCATTAGAATCACCGTCCATCAATCGCTTTGCGATAATAACATTAGTGGCATCTGTTGGATGGTAAGGATCCCAGAAAACATATTTTGATCTGTCTGGACAAACTTTAGACTTAGGACCACACGGTATCAGACCCCCAAATTTCCCAGCAACGGCACAACATGCCGAATTTGCAATCTCAAAACCTGTAACACAAAATGAGTAGTAATTGATCAAGCAAATTCAAGCAACTGAGACACAAACATATAAAATTCGCCATGTACGAACCGTATGATTTGTAATTGTGCACAATATCATCTACGATGCGGTAAACGTCTGCATAAACAAACGTTGCTCCCATGAGATTTGTACTAAGTTCTGCTGTGAGTTCTTTCAACGGGGCGTTGTACATCTGCGCTAGCTGATTTGGGAAAGCAACACAGTCCTCTCCTGCGGACGGATTTATCTCTCTTTGGTACGGAATGCACCCGATTGGCCCAACATTTGCCACAACGATCCTTCTGGCTCCCATATTGTATAGTCTCTAAGGAATGATGCAAAAATGGTTATGGAGGGTTTATTAACAAGCCAAATTTTCTCTGACATTTTCTTTTAGGTTGTACATGAATCTTGAATTAGTAGAGGGATTTACTGACGAAAAGACTAGGTATTTGATTCTTGTTCATTAGATGAGATTATAAAATGAAGGAATTGGATCCTCTCCATTCCTATTTTTGGACCGGAGCAAACAGTCAAAATCTCGATCATCCATTGCTGCAATCAATGGATTGAATTTACTCAGAAATTCTTGCCTTCCCTGGAAGAAAATGGTCCAGATTGCCAGTGTCCCAATTCTTAAAATGAAGCGTAATGCTTATCTTTTTTTCCCCTTCTCCTGCACATATCCAAGATCAAATACAGCACGTTTGGTTCAAGGATAAGATTACTCGGGATATGCTACCCTGACAAACTTATCCCTGCGAGGCATTCTTAGTCTTGTGAAAACTAGCATCCGGTATATGTTGTGTCCACTGGGGAAAAATAATTCAACATATGCAAGATAAAAGGGTCGCTCAAGATTACTTATCCAGGACCACTTTTGCACTATCACATGCAGAATTATTTTGTCAGATTGTTAGTCCAATCCTGATATCTTTTTTCTGCAAAAACAATCATTTAGGTAGTGGCAAGGGAGAAATACCGTGAGTTGTAATCTAAATCTTGAGATTAAGGCATCCACAAACATCTGCGGCGAAACCAACTTTTGCTCAACCATTGAGAGAACGGGTACTAGGTAATTGTTGATGAAATCATTTGAGCCGATTGTTATCGAGTAGAGAGCCGTATTGAACAGCTTCATCGCTGCTTCAGAACCTATGCTTGAGATAATGTCTTGCCTGGTGTTTGCAAAGTTATCCATCTGTGCGTCCAAGTTAATTCTACCACCCTGTGGAGTCAATGCAGTATCGCTTGTCAAATCAATTTTTATATTTGTAGTTCACATGTAGTATTTTGCAAAAATAAAAAATGCACTTGATTTCACAAATTTCAATGACATAGATATAGACGACAAGGCAAAGAGAGATTCCGCAATTGCGGATTGCCTGAAGAACATGATAATGCTGCGATCTTCAAATTCTTTTTTGCAAAATTGAGACCAAGTTTATTATCCAAAAAGCAATCAGATTCAACATTTGTTTTTGGAGATTCTCAAATATGTTTTAACAAGAAAACTTATATTAAATAGAGAAGCAAACTCACAAAGATCTTTCCAGTATGATTTAGAATTCCACCTCCACCGGAAGCATAGCTGACACCTAGCAGAACCACAGGTCCAGTGGTAGTTGGATCTAAGTATGGAGGAGTAAAACCTTTAAGTCCAATTTCTTGACCTGGCAATAGGAAAACAAAGAACAAAGAAAGAGTCAAAGAGAAGTTGAAGATAGCATTGTTATCAGAATTCAAATTTTCTGAATTAGCTACCACTGTGAAAAATAGCCAAAGCAAGGCATAAACTTGCCTATAATGTCCACTATAGTTCTTCCATTCGTGTATCGCCCGGTTGGCTTTCCAAAATCAATTCCATTAGGAATATAGTTAGCTTTGGAGAGAGAAACAATGTAGTTGTTGTTTCCCACCTCAACCAAAGAATCTCCAAAAACAAAATTAGCCGGAACATCATCCGCCAAGCATAGCCCGGGCAAGGCCAAGACTGTCAAAATTTGGAATGCAATCCCAATATTTCGCATACTCAAAAGAATACCTATTTTAGTAAGTGATTTTAGGTGTAAGAAAAAAGCAATCCTATGTTCCGAGTCCTATAATTTTACTCACAAATGAATATTGGAACTGAAATGACTTATTAAGAATACAAACTAAGAGAAAAACAATATTGAATCCAACCAAAACAAAGATTTGAAAACTTGCTTTCCTCTAGACTTATTTCTTGTGTACTTTCACTACCCTTGTGTATCGATCAAGCAACATATCAAACACATGGACCGCAGGTGTGCAAACCAGGCAAAAACAACACGCACCAAAAGCACTATGAGCAATTGCTTATCATGGGTAATGCGGAACGAAATCAAGAACCAATGCTAGACAAATTCCCTTCACAATTTGTGTCAAATGTGATAAAAACATACCTTTTTATAGAGCAGTTCTGTAAGAATGCAGCATGGGTAAAGAAAGACGCACATTAAATGCCCTGAAAAATCAGAACCAACCCGTGAGAATTATACCCATTCGAGATGGTATTTTTATACTACTAGGCCCAAAAAAGTGGAAATTTTTTAACCATCTCCGAAATTTCCGGGAAACTTTGCAGCTAACTGAGTAACTCCGGAGTCCGCGACTTTGCGGTGAAAACATAGTTAGTAGATTTGTTAATCAACTTGTCTCGGTGAGGCTTACCACCCAAGATTGCAAGGTCGATTCCAAAATTTTGGCGTAGGGGGCGGATATACAAATAAAAACTACAATATGAATTTTTACTAACTCAAAAAAAAGATGCAAAATAACACAAATACATACGAAACTAAACATGTTTCTAATATCAATTCAGATTGCAAAAAGTATTAATATTTATCTAATCTTATCTAGTATCTGCTGAAATCAGGCATCTTGAACTCTGTTCGACGCTCTTTCTTGTTATTAAAAGCATCAATGATAGAGTTTGGTCCAACCCTCGAGTAATATCTTTCTCAATATAAGTGATCAAGAAATTTGCTAAACAATCATCCTATATTCTATTGCGAAGTCTTGTCTTTACAATTTCATAGAAGAAAATGCATGTTCGGTTGTAGCTGTTGAAACAAGTAAAGTTAATATAAGCTGAATCAACCTATTGATAAGATGATATATCGTGCACTTTTTTGTCTTCGCCAACACTTCACTCAACTTTCTGGATCATTGATGATGTCTCTTAACACTGAATAAATCCATTAGACTAGAAATAGAACCCAAACGAGAATCTCATTGAGTATCAGTAGCTCGTTGTTTCATAGCTTGATAAATATTAAAGAATTGTAACTAAACTTCATTAATACCAATTTTAGTACAAAGTTGTTTCATAGTTTAATAAATATTAAAGTTGTTACTATTATTTTTTTAACGAAAAAACGGAGAGGGGACGGGACTATATAGTTTGATGATAAATTGTTTTTTTTAATGTAATCATATGAATTTTTTTAAATGTAGGGGGAAGACTGCCCCAACTAACCCCTCCCTGACTCCATTCTTGCCTCACATTATTGCATGAAAAAGGCTGTGGGAGGAATTGGAGAGATTAGACTGATTTCTCGGACTCTCTTCATTACCTAAAAAAAACAAAACAAAAATCATAGAGTAGATTTGAAGGAAGAATTTAATGTTCCACCTGCCAACCAACCTAACTTCCCATCGAATTTTCAATCCAATAAATGGGGAGTTTTCTAAGTTTTCTTTTGTTTCCCTTTTTGGGGATGAACCAATGGATTTGACAAGCTGTGGAAATTCAATGCAGTCCGTTGAGTTGAAGTGGCCAACTGGGTCAAGACCCAGCCAGAAACATAGGTATGGCCGAAGTAAAAGAGATGGGGTGGTATGGGGCGAACTCTGCCAGGCCTAGGGGTAGGGCAAAGGATTAATAAGCCCTTCCAATAATATGGGTTCTCCCATGCTCAGTAATATGCTCTGCTTAAGGAAGGCCATATAATGGGATTTTATAAGCTAAATTAGATCCAAATTAAACTCAGTTGTGTACTTGTCCATGAGAGGATTGAATCTGCTTTTCAATCTGTTTTCTGTCAACATGTGTGCACATGGTAGTGTGCCCAGGAATTTACATTAGGGGGACCAATGAAACTTAAACACAACGGAAAAAATTCCATATATAGTTGATAACAATATGGGGATAAGAACTTTTTGATTTTTTCCAATGAAAGATACTGACTACACTAGCATATTGATGAATAAAACCACTTGTGTGAGTTTTTATAGTAGAGCATAACGAGTTTTCATATTTTGAAAGCATTGCACGTTAGTTTTATTTTCATTTGTCAATGCTCAATGCTTTCAAAAATCATTATACTCAAGTATGCAATCACGCTATTGCTTGTCAATTATTCATACATCTAGTAATGTTACGGATTTTTTACACAGTTCATAGTAAAAACACCCTCCCAATAGTCAATACTATAGATTTTTCAGGTAAAGTTAATGCTAAATTCAAGGGCAAGTAAACTAAAACATAAATCTGGTTTCCAATTTCCAACAACCAAAGTAATGCTTCTTATTTAGGTAAAAATAATGCTTCTTAGTTATTATTCTCTTTTCTATGCTAATCTATCACCAATCAATCGTGTTCCAAACATAGCCTAATCGTGTCTAAGTAAGTGCCATATCATCAATTCCGTTAAATTTGGGACGGAGAATGGGGTTAGGGTGGGAATTGATGACCGAGTGCATAGTACATGTGTTTAATTAACGTTTCGTGAAGTTTAGGTGAGTACGAGGCATTAAATCCAAAGTTCGGGGTTATTGCTTTGTTTGGCTTGCAATTTGGTTTAGTTATCTCTACAAGTCTTCACTGTTTCGTCATCTGTGTTATTTTGTCTTGAATGATTGTTATCAAATTATTTTATTTTTTATTTTTTAATTTTTGGATGTATATTACATATGTTTAGGTAAAATTGTTTGTTCAAACGTTAAAAAAATTGACAAAAAAAAAAAAAAACGCGATCCTATAAAAAAACTATTATTCCCAATGCTTACCTCAAAACTACCAACCAAAAAATTTTCCTAAAAAAAATATTAGTCTTGTATAGTCTCTTCGTTCCTAAATAATAGTCCATTATGAAAAGTCGTGTTATTTTTTAAATAAAAAATTAAATACTTCCATGTATAACTTTTTGAATTTTATTGCACATTACTTTAATTCAATGTGAAATTTTTTAAAAATTATACACGGAAATATTTAATTTTTTAATTTAAAAAATAGTAAAAGAGTGAAGACGACGAGTATTATTTAGAAATAGAGGGAGTACTATAATTTACCACTTCATTTTGGAGTGGATTAGCAATGGGCCGCATCGGCCTAATAGGAAGGCGTAACCCAAACCCAAAGAGCAAATCCAGTAAAAAAATTTCAGGGCGTGTTTGGTTGTCATTGAAAATGCCCTAGAGGCCTAGCAAGACCATTGATCGCAGCTCTGATTTGAGGAAGAAAGAGAGGGTTTCTGCTTTTCGGAGTGTAGATTTAGAGGGGGAAGAAAGAACAGAAAGCAAAATGGAGGGAGGAGGGGCTGGGGAAGAAGGAATGATAGAGAGAGTAGAGGACTCCAAGGACTTGCAGCAGCAGAGCAAAGCCCTTGACAAACTCACCGACCATGTCGAAGATCGTCAGCTCGATTCCACCCGCGTCCAAGAGGTATTTATGAAAACTTTGACATGTTCTTTAATGTATGTATGACTTGTACTACCATTGATTTTTAGTGAAATTTGTTTTGATTGTTCGAATTGTGGCAATGTGTGGTATAGGCTATGGCATCAATTTATGCTGGTAAGGAAGCTGATTTGAATGCCATGCGAATGAGGTCTGTATAATTTTCTCACACTTCCCATTCCTCTTTAATCATGTGAAAATTGAATTCTTTAATCATGACAACACTCAAGGAATGACAAAGTTGAATTATTTTTGCTGTGAGATTCAGTCTGTTCGATTTAGGGTATGAGGTTATTGGCCAAATATTCTCAATTATCTTTGTTGTACTTGTTGGGAATTAAAGGGGAAACAGGAAGCCTTCTTTTTGAGAATGGAAAAGTTGCTGGAGTTCATCGCAAGATTATGGACTGTAATCCCAATGTTGATGACTGGAATGCTTTATGTTAATTTGTGAATACTGTTCCGAAATTATAAATTAAGTATCTACTAATAAATTTGATATGCAGAATGTGTCCTAGGCTTAGGCTTGGTTGGGTCAAATAGCTCAGACTTAGGTTCTTGAGATTAGCTCATGGCTTGCTTCGTCAGGTTAGATCAATTATATCATCGGCACGAAGGTACTACATAATACGCACAAGAAGTAGTTTAGAAAACAATGAGCAGTTTTGTATGATTTTCAAAACTGGCATTTACGTATATACCAAGAATTGAAAGTTTTTAAGATTTTATATCAATCATTATCCTTCAAAATTACGTCAATGAATTGTGTCCTCTTTTATTGTTGAAGAATTTACTTCTTTGTTTTTTTCTTTTGCTAGAACTCTAGCAGGAAAGATAAATCTTCTTGGTCATAGTTGTACCCAAAAGAAAACGTAATGATAAAAGAAATGAAGTCCTACTCCCGAGCACAGGATTCTGTTTGTCATCCATTTTTAGTAAGATGAACTATAAACCTCGGCATTGTGGTTCTCAATGCATCATCATTGGACTTCAGTCTTTGTTGCTGGATTTGCTTTTGTAAACAAGTATATCATACTTGAATTGATCACTTGTCATCGGCGGTGTTTGACTATCTGCAAGGAGATTGCCCAATGAAATTTCAGGCAAACACATATTTGTTCTCATATGATATTTACACATTTGATAAGTGTACTTGTGGCATAGAGCATCTTTTATAGACATGGTGATGGCAACTGGTTGCTTGCAGAGAGAAAGAATTGGCTGCAGTAAAAATAAATGCAGCTGAAGTTGACATAATCGCAAATGAATTGGAGGTTAGGCCTAGAATTTCTGTGGGTTTTTTTTTTATGTCTTACCATGCAGATCTGCTCAAAGATTTTATTGTGGCCTTTTCTTTGTATCTTGGAAACAGCTGGACAAGAAGGTAGCTGAAAGAACTTTACGGGAGCACAAAGGTGATGCTGTTGCTGCCATTCGATACTTGCTTCGCTAGAAAAGCCTTTCAACCACAGAAGTTTGAGGGTTTTTTTTTTTGTGATTTTCTGCCGAACGAGTCCAACTAGCTACTTTCCCTTTTTAGAAGAAAAGGAGAAGTGGAAATACTTAATTTCACTTGCAACAACTTCCTACTATGTCAAAGGCTGGTGAAACTATGATGGTTGTATTCCATTGCAATACATGTCTTTTCTCCCCATATGTGTGAATTCAATTCTGTTGAACCAAATTAGTAGCTTCTTACCTCAGCTTCAGAGATAACTCGGACAAAATTTGTATTGAACATCTTGAGAGGGAAGCGCTGCGCAGCTGTAAGTGGCTATGTAATTCTTAGTTGCTTACAGGCTCGTAAGCATCATACTTGATTATGGCCCTTGTACGTGCGGTGATGATCGTGAATATGCCATGGTGTTGGAAAACTGAGAGAATTACCAAATCCACGATCATCCAACCTTCACGTATAAGGTTTCTAGTTGTGCAGCTCATCAATTGGATGAATGAATTTAGCCCTCTGCTGCTGCTTCCTGACTCCTCATATTGCACTTCTCTTAATTTCCCTTGTCTTGTGCTCCAATCTTCAAGCAAGGAGGCTGCTCTCTCTCTCTCAGCCTCAAACTGGATTGGGCGCTCCACGGTGCTTAAAGTATGGCAGGCTCTGCTGTGAGGTAAAACTATGCCGTTCTGTGGTGCTTATAGTACCTTTTTTGGTACAACCTTTTAGCACCTGCAATGAGACAATTCTGGTCATACACGGGTTGGGGCCTGGACCTGAGCCTGAGGCATTGAAGGCCAGGTGTTACACGGTTCCATCTTATTAGCCAATCTAATTTGATATTAATTAATCTGGACTTTCAATTTTTAGAAGTTTTTTGCCCGAATTAAGGAATTAATTTAGATTTTGAGAAATTATGTTCAAGAGTGCTACTTTTTTTCCCTTCAGAAAATGGAAGGATTCTTTTCACAATGTACAATTATTATGGGATGAAAGGAGTATCAATTGATCGAGCTAGCAACACTCTCATGAATCCTTCAATGCACACTCACACAGGCGGGTCATTCTTTTAATTACAATTTGTCACTTTTTTTTTTGTTTTGACCCCTTTATCTTTTGTACAATTGTAAAAAGAAGAAGGATGACCCCTCTTTATAGGGGACATCTATAAAGTTGTAATAAAGTAAGTTTTGTACTTGGTTGACGTTGTAATAAAGTAAGTTTTGTACTTGGTTGACTAGATTGTCTTTAAATAGATATGTATGTAGGCATACTGGGGCATGTACAAATTTTCCCACGTAATAACTGAAGTGTCTTCTTCAATTGAACTGTCTTCTTTATGCGAAGTGTCATCATCACTGCCTTCCTCCTTTTCTAACATATTTATTACATAGTGAAAATGACTTAACAGGTTTTCGTTTTGAAGATAAGTTTCTTGAATTTGTTTGACAATTTGATTTCTCTCTTCAACTTCTGCAAGAAAATTGGAAAATTGGTTGCAAGCCTACTTTTCCGAAAAAATGATTTTCTAAAAAGAAGAAAACGTTTAAATGGAAGCCTTGGACAAAAAATAAGAGTTTTTCTAAAAAGAAAAAGGTCTTGTTCTCCAATAGATTTTAGGTAGATTTTATGAAAATCTCATAAAATGAGCATTTTATGAAGAGATGATAAAATAGAGTTGTTTTCTCAACTGATAAAATGTACGGAGTAGTAGTTTTCCTATAGATTTTAGGAAAATCTCATAAAATGACTTTTACATTTTATGTGTTGAGATTGGAGTGTCATAAAATATGAGATTTTATGTACCTAAAATTTATTGGAGAACAAGGCCAAAGTATGTTCGTAAAAAGAAAATTACTAAGGCAACTACTTTAAAAAAGAAGACTTGTCGTCGTTATATTTGTAATGAAGAAGGTCATTATGCACCTGAATGTCCCAACAAGGGAAAAAGCGCAAAGAAAATGGTCAAGATTCTTGAAGAACGAGAGCTTGAAGTTTTATTTGGTGAAGAGTTTAGTGATATAGAAGAAATTCTATATGAGATAGATAGTGAATATGATAATTTAATTTTGATGGTGAAGAAATTCTATATGTGCAAGTTCCTTTTGAATTGTAATGTGAAGAATAACCTTCGGGTTGCCTTTCTTTCAATCATGGAAATCCTGTATGTGTTGACTTTTTGGAATGCACTCAGAATTAAACCGTGAAAGATTTAAAATAATTTTGTGGATGAGATTAGTCCATACTCCATACAAAGTTTTGCTTCAACTTTGATTGGGACTCGCTAGTAGACATGAGATTGTTCTCTTCGGATTGGGCAAATTACGCGTAAACTGGCCCAACACCGAGTTAAATATAAAAAAGGAACTAATTTTGTGGATGATTAAAGGATTTATTACCTTTATGCTGTAGTTGGACGAAGATTATTTTGAAGGATGCTTTGTGGTCCTGTGGAGTGCTTGAGTCTTGAATGACCAAGTCTTGGGAACCACGTTTTGTCCAATTGGTGACTTTTCTTATTGCAGATGAAATGGTACCAAAAAAGGCATAGGGGGAAAGCAATTGGGGAAGCTGGTAGGTGCAAAACGGCAGGAGTTTTACCTCACGGCAGAGCCTGTCTCGCTTTAAGGCCCCCAAATCCTTGAATAAATATGCAATTGTTTGGATTTCATAATTATACAAAGCCGCCCAGAAAAATAACCATGTGTCTCTTATTAGTCCCATCCTAATTCCTATAACAAAGAACTCCTTATGGTGACAACTAATTTGGGATAAATGAATGGAGAGTTTTCCCCTTATATCATCCATTAAAACTAACAACCGGTGTCCAACCTGACACTAAAAATTAACAATCAGACACTACCAACTATTGAACACTCACACCGCAGCAAATTTTGTAATTCTACTTTTCAAAGATAAGATGAGAGGTAAGCATTGGCCCGTCTGGAACATATCACTTGGTGTAGAGAACATCCTCCCATGGGCATATCACTTGGTGTAGAGAACATCCTCCCATGGGTGACGGTATAGCGGCTGCTTCAATCTCTTCTGGTCAAATGTATGGCTGAACAAACAGAAACAGATCATGAGGAACATGCTAAAATTCAAAACTTTCTGTGTGTGTGTGTGTGTGTGTGTGTGTATCGCTGTAATAGCGTTTTTTTTATTTAAAGAGTGTATAAACTAACACCAAACTTTCTCTGTGTGTGTGTGTATTGCTGTAATAGCGTTTTTTTTATTATTTAAAGAGTGTATAAACTAACACCAAACTTTCTCTGTGTGTGTGTGTGTGTGTGTATTGCTGTAATAGCGTTTTTTTATTTATTTAAAGAGTGTATAAACTAACACCAAACAATCCAATGTCAGGTGGTTAGTGACTGTACATTAAGCTTAAGCTTAAGCTTAAGCTTTTGGGGCATAAAGGTACCCCTACTTTCAAAATGTTACTTGCCCAGAAGGCAGTGAGTCATCTCTCTCTCTCTCTCTCTCTCTCTCTCTCTCTCTCTCTACGAAGTGTACTCGGTAGACTTCAATAACATGGCCACATAATAGGGGGAAATGGTTATTTCTTTGTTTTGTTCTATGTTTAATGTTTTCCATTTTCTTGAGGTGATTAGGAAGATTAAATCAACTTACCCAATCAAACCGATGGATCGTGCCAACACAAAGAGCCCATTCAGATAGCCAATCTCGACAATCTCATCAATCTCTTGCTTGGTGAACATACCGCTGCCTGCTAGGAGATCCAAGAAAAGGGACCCAATGGCACCATCTACATTAAGGACCAGGTTATTTGCCTTGGACAGAGTGTAGGTTTCAACTTGAACAGCATATTCCATGTACTTCACAGAAGGGAAATTAGTCCGCGCAAACAGTTGTAGAAGCTCTACTCTTTTATCCCTGTTGTCCCCTCTCTTGATCCTTTACACAAGAAGCAAACATAGTTTCTTAGATGAATAACGACCAAGTGTGGCTTTCAAACCAAGAACAAGAAGTAATTCCAGTAATATAAAATAAACTTTCAACAGCTAAATACAGGTTGTTGCAGCCACGCAATCTAAAATGACAATGGAGATTAAGAAGCTCTATACCTGTGTCCAATCCCTGGCACACGAATGCCCTTCTTTTTCATACTTTCCACAAACTCATAAGGTGTAAGACCCTGCCAAAACACCATATGATTAGAAACTATTGACCCCTGTTTGGTTGCAATTTTCGATGCAGTTTTGGGAAAGACTTTTTCATTAAGAGTTCTCGCTTTAAATGCTTTTCATTTTCAACTCATTCTTTTTTTGATGGAAAAGGTTGTCCATGGATTTGGAGAAAAGAATATCTCCACAGAAAATGGTTTGGAATTTTTTTCCCAAATTAGATTTTGGGGTTTACCAAGAATTGAGAACAGAAACAATACAATAACGATACTTAAATAAGCCCATATAGTCCAGAAAAATTGAAGATCCAGGCACTAAGTTTTGTCTGATTTACCCGAGTAGCTAATCAGAAACTCACCCTGTCATAAGCATCCTTAAAATATCGGGCAGCATCATCAATAGCTCCACCAAATCGGGGACCAATTGTTAACAAACCTGTTTCAAAAGTAAATTTACTCCAGTTGTCCACTATAAAATCATCCCCCTACCTGAAAAAGCTGTTTCATTCAACTTAAGAAACCAAAAAAACTGCATAGTTTTACCTGAAACAAGGCTGGACACCAGATCTTTCCCTGCCCTCGCAGTAACTATGGTGTTGTGAGCTCCAGAGACACAGGGACCATGGTCCGCACATAGCATTATGCAAATCTGGAAAAGTCACATAAAATTGTCACAGCACAGCAAGAAAATAAAATTTTTCTCGAATGAGACTTTTTGGGATAATAAGGTGATCAAGAAAAAAGCTTTTTTTTTTTTTGAAAAAACAACAAGACATCCAACGCATGTTATGACTCAAAGGGATCGTTATATATACCTCGATGAACTTTGTACAATAGCGGGGGAGGCTGCGCTTGAACCACAAGAGGGAGAGGACATCACCTATGCCAAAACCTTGTTCAACTATGGAAGACATTGGGACACCAGCATAGCAAGGCTCCTCACCTGCAAATAGAGAAAACCAATTAACACAGCTAACTTGAGTGGTTATTGTTCAATAGATTCTCATAGTAACTCATACAGATCCATGATCTTATTTTTGTCGACCAACACTCTCTCAGCTTTACCCTGGCTGCATTAATTAGGTCTCTACATTTCTCTCCTCTTATCTGGAAAGTTTTTATGTACCTTTTCCCCATATCTTCAGAATCAAAATCAAGCTAAAGATCACCATAAACATTCAACTAAGCCTCCCTAACCACCTTTCTGGTATCCTTTTTGATTACTTTAAAAACTCGCGTGCACATAAACTCACAAAGCTATATAACAATACCCTTTGTTTTTATTGTTCTTTAAGTTGCGACTATGTTTCATATGAGAAGCGAAAATGCTAAGTTGCGACTATGTGTTTTTATTTTTTAGGAAAAAAAAATATATATATAAGTGTCCTAATTATACCTCTATCATCAGATATGGTGGAAATAATATGAGTCGGAGCCCGAACTTTTCCAGCTTTAATTGCTGTGTTAAGATCTTCGGGGATTTGTGGAGGCTTAACTTCCTTTACAGAAGAAATCTTTCCCTCCTCAACCTAAGCAAAGCATAAGCAGAAACATTTAGAAAATGTGGCGGAGGAGAGGGATGCCCATATGTAGGAGTAAAAAGACAATGTGCTAAATGTTACCAGCTTCTCAAATGTTTCTTTAATCGCAGTTTCAAATGATTCATATGAAGTGGGGACAACAGCTCCAGCTTCCTGAAGTGCTTGATTCTTTCCTTGTGCAGACTCCATCTCTCCGCCACTCTTGGCTCCCTAATTCAGACAACAAAAAAAAATTAAGGGCATTGCCTGCATTTAGTCACTGAAAAGGTTATCCTTGTATCACGGAAAAAATGTGTGCGCGCGTGTGTGCGTGCGTGTGTGTGTGTGTGTGTGTGTGTGTGTGAGAGAGAGAGAGAGAGAGAGAGAGAGAGAGAGAGAGAGAGAGAGAGGTCAGATCCAAGGATATTAAGGCAGCAGCTCACCGCATGACCAAATTGTACTTCTGACTTGAAGAGCTGGGCACAAGTTCCACTAACCCAAGCAACCACAGGTTTATTGATTTTCCCATGTTTCAAGGCTTCCACAAGGGAGTACTCATCCCGTCCACCAAGTTCCCCAAGTACAACTACCATTTTGATCTGAGTTAATCAGAATATCAGGTTGGTGAAAGAAAAGGAACAAAACAAACCTCAAAGAAGATTACGCAGATAAGTTTGAAAATGAAAAAAATCAAGATACAGAAAAGTCCAACTCTGCAAAAGATTCCACTTAAAGACGGCAAGTATGGTCACTGGCCCACCTGTGGTATGTTGTTAAACCTCAGAACATGGTCAGAAAGGGTAGATCCCGGGAACACATCTCCTCCAATTGCAATACCTAAAGAATTGCGAAATAACCATCAGCTGATATCCCATCCTAATTGTCTACGCAATAGTAGTCAATAGACATCTGACCATCAGAGGGGAGAGAGACGCAATAGTAGTCAATAGACATCTGACCATCAGAGGGGAGAGAGACGCAATAGTAGTCAATAGACATCTGACCATCAGAGAGAGAGAGAGAGAGAGAGAAACATAGCAGAAAGCATGTACAGATACCTTCGTAAATTCCATCGGTTACACGGGCAATTGTATTGTACATTTCATTTGACATGCCTCCCTGCAATTAAACATAAGACACATTATTTGTGCAACTATATATAAACAACTTGGGTTGCAAGTCTTCCAGTTAGATAATCCAGCCAAGGGTGATAGCCCTTGATCCTACACACAAAAGCTTGCCAGGCGTGGCCAATATATTATAGTAACTTTACATTGTAGATCAATTATACAAGGAAAAAATGAAAACAAGAGTATATTCAATGCATCATGAAATTATTGCAAGTTAAGTTGTGGTAGTAATTTTTGAACCTTGTATTTTTTCCCCTTTGCCAGTTAAAAGTAACGCGTGTTTGTGAAGCATACAGAGTACGATCCAACAAGTACATAAAATTTAGAGATAGTGAACCTTTAGCTTTTTCCTCTTGACGGTAAATAGTTATGTGTGCCTTGTGAGTGAGTACAGAGCACATCTAACATGTCCATGAAATTTAGAGATGAATTAATTCCACTTTCTTAGTCATAAAATAGGTTGCATGAATGCTCAGAAGAGATAGATGCATGTGATAGAAAGTTACGCACAGATTTGGAGACAAATCCAACAGATCCAGGCCTGTAGAGCTTGCATTCGATGATATTATCTGTTGTCCCAGCTGTGTCACCAATCTTAAAAGCCCCAGCTTGAATACCTCCAACAGTAGCTGGGCCAATAACAACCTGCAAACGACATTAGCCATCGTATCAGAAAAAACACTGAACTAGGCAGGGTGAGGAGTCCTGAAGGAAGATGAGTGCTCTGAGAAAAAAACAGGTCCACGTATGAATAAACAGAATAGTCACCTAATTAATCTCTCTCCCTCTCTCTCTCTCTCTCTCAAATTAATTCATAAAGGTATCAAGCAATAGATCACGTGTTTGAAACTCATTGTCTACCAATATAGATCACGTGAGGTGGCGTGTTGAGGATATAAAAGATGAAGCTGTCCTTCTCTCGAAGATTATGAGTTGGTTGTCAATTGTACAATACTTAGGCTAAAACATTTATAAGAGAGTGGGCAATTGCTGTCACCTTATTATTTGCTCTTGCATAGGCAATCAACTGCTTGGTGTCTGACTCAGGAACACCTTCAGCTATTATAGCCACAACTCTGATGGTTGGCTGCTTGAGAGCAGCCATAGATGAAGCAAAAGCACTGCAAAATATGTCGAATATGAGTGTGGGATGCAAAAAAAGTGACATTCTAAGAACCAAACGTCATAGTATAGTTGAGGACCCACCTTCTGTATGATGCAAAGTTGATAAAAACATCGGCCGTTGGATGTGCTGCGGATGCGGCTTCAATGCTGGGGAAGAACCCATATCAAGGTAAGAAGATCATAATATCACAAAAATGCAATTCCAGAGCCAGTTTGGCATCAGAATATTGTAACTGAGAGCATAACGAACAGAATTCAATGTTTTGGATCTACATTCAGGTACATAACTACCAGTTTTGTACATATAATTTGGCATTACAAAATTTTATACTCCCTCTGTCCCTTAAAGTTTGATCACTACGGAACTACGTGCAATTTTCAAACTAAAAAATAATGTATTTACTAATATATATATATATATATATATATATATATATATATATGCATCGTATAAAAGTTCTTGATGAGATCTATCAAATAAGATCCATATTGACTAAAAAATTATTTTCGTAAGCATGTTATTTTTTAGCTTGAAAATTGCACGTGGTTTCGTAGTAATCAAACTTTATGGGACAGAGGGGGTAGGTTTTTTACTATATTTAAATCAAGGTTAGATAAGGATGCTTTTGACATTTTTCCATATGCAAACGTTATTAACTAAAACCTTCTACAATGACTAACCATCAACGGCGAATACTTACTTACAGCAAGAATCTAATTGGATTCCTTTTATCTTTGGACAGACAGGACAATAATAAAAGTAAAATGTTTAAGAAAGCAGATTTCTCGGCACACCATGATGACATGCACGCTAGTTGATTTCATTGTACAAAAGTAGATATCTTTGTAGTTTTCCAACATGATTACAAACCATTTGAGACGCAAATTTATGGAGGCATTTAAATGATGCGAAAACATAGAAAGTGATAAAATACGCACGCTGAATGTACTGGGATAGCAATTTCCTCCTGACCGAAGAAAAGTTTCTGAAAACCCTCAGAACCAGGATTGATAATTCCAGCAACTGAAGGTGTTTCTCTCCCTGCAAACAGAGACCAAAGTATGTTAAATTCCAATAAACCAATTCAAAATTGGCAAAAATAAAACCTGAGAGGTTTTATTAACATTCATTTAACTATACTCATACAAAAATGAAAGACATCATTTTACACACCGCAAAGGAAGTCAAAATCAAGCATGCGCTGGATAGGTAGTTGTTTGTAATTGTAGAATAATGCTTGAGTAGTCCGGGAGAAAATTTGTCCAGAAGCCATGGTACAACTTTAAGAGACCTGTGCACAGAGAAAATGTTAAGTTACAGAAACAATAATCCCCAAGCAATTAACAAGGACTTCGACAAACTGATTTATTCCAAAATATATAGGAAGTTGATAGTTACTATGGTATAGACATTTCAAGTACAGCAAGCATACAAAATTGTTAGCATATATTCCGGCTGTACGACAAATTGATGAATCGGCTATCACTAGGAGGAAAATTTAGCATTCGAAGTAGATGCCATCGCAAATAGTTCAATGACAAGTGCATAAAATATACAGAAGCCCAGCATACAGTTTCCATGGTAGCTTGTTCGGAAAAAAAAAAAAAAACCAAAAGAGGAAACAAAATACGTTGTTAAGTTTTGTCGGCTTTCTGTTGAAATCAGTTAACCTTTAACAGCTTCAAGGTGCAGCCCTAGTCTCTCTGGAGATCACATCATGATTGCTTATAGTTGACTGTAACAATTAACAACTCCTAAATTTGGATCCCGTACAGACAAAGGAAACGGATAGATGTAACAAAAACAATTCTAATTAAATTATAGGATTTCTCTGTTCTAAAACTTCAACGTATTACGTCTACACCAATACCATACTAAATCAAATTCGATGAAAATAAATGATCGCATGCAAAATGTTTGCTCTGATTCCTAGTTACACTAACGCAAACAGTAACGCACCAGATCTGTGGTATCAGTTAAATCCAAACAAGTGCAATTTCTTCAACGGACAGATAAAATTGGATCTGAATTTAAAAATCTCCAAATGAGCTCAACGAATCAAAGCATGTAGTTCCGAACGTATCGATAGAACCCGATTATCCAGATACCGACGACGAAACTCAAGAAACAGAGGCGTAAAATCATGAATCCTGGTACAATAATTGAGAAAAAAACCGAAAACGCTAGATCTCGGATTCAACAATTAATAGGATTCTATGTGTGTGCATAGTCACACATTGGAACATAAACATTGTATGTATGTATGTATGTACTGTACCTACCTTTGTGCACGGGGAAGACGAGCTCGTGGTTTCCAACGAGCCGGGTCGATCGGAAGGGTAGAGAGAGAGAGAGAGAGAGAGAGAGAGAGAGAGAGGTGTTTTTTAATGCTGAGGGAGTGTGCGTATATAGATAGAGAAGGCGGGAGAGCTACCCAGGAGAGAGAGAGAAAGGGAAGCACGTGGGGGCCGTGGTAGTTAGCTCACGCCACAGATTTGTGTTGAATTAATTATTTCCAGACTCGTTGCGTTGATTTTTCCAGACTCGTTGCGTTGATTTCACTAATCTGACCCATTCACATACTGTGGAAAGCCAGCAAACCAGTTGGCTGTAGATTTGAGGATCGACACATTATGAATAATGCTATGGGTACCTAAAAATGTACCCAAATGCATATCGGGTGATATGACGAATAGAAAGTCACTTATATTTTTGGGTGGATTCCACGCTGAACTTCTCTCCACCACACAACTCACTTGATGTACATTTGGGGTACATTTTTGGGGTACTCATAACATTTTTGCAACATTATACGTGAAGATGACTCCCAATAATTCATTCTGTTGATTCAGAGACACATGGAAGACCACCGATTGGTGAGGGTTATGTTGTAGATAATATTTCGTCTTTTAGCTCGATTTTCAGGAGCATAGACGATTTTTGTGAAATGGAGCGGTAATGACGTGGCACATAGTGTTTCTCAAAAAGTTGTGAGAGGTCTTACTTTATCTATAGGGGAGTTTAGGCCTCCTTTGGAGTTTCTATCTGCTCTGCAAGAGGATGGTTGCAAGAGGATGGTTGCCTAATTTGATTTGTATGACTTTTTGTTATTATATATATAATCTCTTCTAATGTTTGACAAGAGAGAGAGAGAGAGTATATTTATGTGAAAAATCAACTTAATTGGACATCGATAGATAATATAAAAATTAAATTTTAGTTTACAAAATAGACAGTCATAAACACTCTTAACATTAAACTTATTGACATTATTAGACCGTTCATTTTATGAATTGATATTCAACTTTTTATATTTCTATTGATATCAAGCTAATTTTTTATTTATTTATGTAAGTATACTATTTTGCGGGCTTTACGAGATGAACAATTCAAATTACTACAACATATGTTATTATGTTTGGTGGGGCTCACAAATAATAGTGGTGAAAATTAGAAATTCTCTACAAGTTGAATATAATTTACTTTCTTTTCTCTATTGATCGACTAGTTTAGAGAAAGAGTAATCACATCACTGATTCACCATATACATACTACCCGAATAACAATCAAACATATAAAGAGTACAAACACAGAAAATCCAATTCTCAAATCAAAATTTACTATGTTTTAAACGAAGGGGATACAATAGTTACATCAGTTGTTGTGTATAACAATTTTTTATATCATAGGATTTACATCACCAATAGTATAATACTAGTACTTTAAGTTTTTGGGAATACAAATAATTAGCGAAACACGAATCAAAACAAATAAGATTTCACTTCACAAACCAAACAAGAAGGAGGGTAGAGAGAGAGAGAGAGAGAGAGTGGGGTTGGAGAGAGGGAGGAGGGTAGGTGGACCGGATGGTTGGCATGACCACCAAAAAATCATGGCACAATAAGCACACCAATCCATTATAATTGGGGAACATTGGAGTAGTTAGAACGCAAAGGGAAAAAAAGAAAAAGAAAAAGAAAAAGAATACCCAAACAATAGTTTAATTAGACTTGGCTCAGTTTTTCAAAAGATTTTAGCATCTAGATACTAAAATCATGATATTTCAAATCAAAAAATGAAGTGGTTCCGTGTATCCTTTTCGATTTTTTTTTCGCACCAAATTAAAATTCATGAGGAGTACTTTAATTTAGTGCAAAAAAAAAAAATCGAAAAACGATATATTGAACCACTTTATTTTTTGATTTGAAAAAATCATGATTTTAGTACATAGATGCTAAAATCATTTGAAAAACTGGGTCTTATTTGATGAACCTTGTCCTGAGGGTACATTTTAACAAAACCCCTCTATTCATTCCCATGGCAAAGTTAAGATTTAGTAGGATTCGTGATTTTTTTCCCCAGATATGTTTGTATAGGAATTTATTGAACAAACAAGTATGAAATGAGGGGCAAGTATTACACAAAAATGTAGATGTGTAGAGTAGTTATAACCTTTGTCAAATGTCAACTTTGAGCCAAACTAAGCCTATTTTCCTTGACAATTGATGATTCAGCTTAGGAGAATTTTATGATTTGATAAAAAGATAAAATGTACTCCGTCTTACTATTTGGAGAAACTAGTATTCCGTTTGTATTTTGAATTAAACCAGGAAAATAAACTATTATCGCAATCTAACCTACTGATACTTGAAAAATTGTTATTTAATTTACGAGGCATAAGGAATTCCATGACTTGGGGTAAAAATTGATGCACTCGGTCTTATTAGCACTTGGAGAAACTATATTTTCTTATTATTTGTTTGCTCGGCAACAATCAGTATTATTAGTTGTAATTAGTGAGATTTGAATCTCAATCAACTATACGGTACATAAAAATACATAAATAATATCTACTACTAGACTACCGCTCCACTTGTTTATCTCATGCCAATTAAGGCCCACACTTAAAACCAACCAATGCACGAAATCTCCAAACTAATAAGTCTGCATAGAGCAGCAGCATGCCATATTTGAATTGTAATAAATATTGGTTTGCTGTCAACTGTTACGGTCAATTTTGTGTGCCTTAACCTTAGCTTGCATGTTAAAAAAATTCCATTTTATGGTCTGTTTCTAGCACAAATGTGGTGTGTCAGTTACGAAAGCAAATGGGATTGGAAAAAGATGTGCGTATTAATGCACCTTTTTGGTAGAGATCGTACTTTGTGTATTTCCTTAAGAGAGAAAGATTGGTGGATGTGTGGTTTCCACTTTCCACTCCACAAACTTATTTGGTAGGTACATTCAAGTGGAGGAGTAGACATTCCACCTAATTCTTTACTAACCAGTTAGTAACCAGTCACTTTATCCTCTTTACCACTCCATTATTTAGTCCTACTGTACTATTTTTCCTTTCTTCACAAGTTTAGCATAAAAAAATACTATGTGTGCGTACACAAATGGTTCAGATTTTTAAAAATTTGGAAGAGTTTTTTCAAAATCTACAATTCTTGAAATGGACGGTCCAACTATGATCTTGTGCGTACGTACGCGTACGAGAGTTGTCTAGCATAATGGATACATTCAAGAAGTAAATCAAAAAATTAGTGGTAAATGGAGATTAATTAATTGTAACGTGTACTAAAATAAAGACCAAGTACATTTTGACACTTTCCAGTTTCCACTTCGTGTTTGTCACTTAAAACTTTTAATTTCACTTGTCAAGCTAGCCCTAATACTTCTTGTTAAGAGAAAATATATCAATTTAATGGTACCAGGTTCAAATAACTTTACTATCATAGAAATTTGAAACAAAATTATCATCTTTCGTCCCCCAGGCTTTCCACATCATTGAGTGCATTGACCAGCACAAATTAAAGAAAGTTAATATCCCACTAAAAATTCATTCTACCCACTTGTCAACATTAATCCCGTTGAAAATTTATCCCACCAATTTTGCAAATATATCTGTGTATTATGAACGTAACATTAGAGCCGTTTTGCATTCAATAGTCAGAGATATTATGCGCGAACCCCATGATTGACCAAGGCCAAGTAGAGGTTGGGTCTTTTGTATTTTAGTCAAATATAACTATCAACAAATTAAATAAACCGTGCGTAAGGTTGGAAACTAGCTGGGCTTTCTAGTGTTCGAGCTTCATTCGTTTGTAAATAAATCTTGTCCTTAACGAATATCCAAACGATTAGTTAGACTCTAATCAAATCTAAACTCACCATATGAACTCTAAAAACTATAGATCTAACAGTCACTGCATTATATTGCTGCCCAAAGACATCCTGTAAATTGAAGGCACCGTTGACACAACTATCATTGTGAAGCAACGTCTGAAGGAACTATATATGCAGACAAAATATTCGTCTGAGGGTGAGTTTCCGAATGGATTTTATCAAAATCTGATTAAATCAAGCCTTTGATTTTATCCATTCAGAAACTGAGTTGATAAAATCTTAGATTTTAATTTGCAAAAATCTAAGATTTTATCAACTCAGTTTCCGAATGGATAAAAATCCATTCGGAAACTCACCCTGAAGATAAAACTAACATCTCTCGCAAAAATGAGAGACATAACTCTCCCAGATCAAAAGACAAGCCAGCATAAGCTAGTTTCACTAATTTATTGTCAATCAATTGGTTTGTGTAACACCCTAATAGCACGAATCAAGACCACTCATATGGGTGAGGTTTAGAGTGAACCTCGTACCTGAAGCCATTTGATGAAGTAATAATGATCATAAACCGTAAGGTGTTATTTGCCGGAAAATGCAGGTGATAGCACGGCTCATAGCCCTAACAGATAAAGCTAACGTTTATGAGGAGAACTGACACTACACATAAATATAAGTAATGTGTATTCCTTCTGAAAATGAAAACGCCACATGGAGTCAAATATTTGGTATTCCTAATTTTTATTTTTATCAATGTCCATTACATATTTATTATTTTCATCTTCATTTACAAGGTTTCCTCAAAAGTAACGTAATTTTTTTTTTAATCACTACCAAATGCCCAAACACCTACAAACCCCCAAAAGCCAGAGTCCTCCGTTGAAAAAAACGATTCTGAATCTTCAAGTTTAATTAAGTGAAATGCTAAATATTTCTCCTATTCACAAGCCTCTCACCAATCCATGATCCAAACGCAGTTTAAGGAAATGAAAGACAATCGATCTGATCCAAGTCTGAATCCATATGGCATTCCCAAAAGTATTTAAAAGAAAGTTCAATGGCAGCAACCTGCCGGACTTCATCCGTTAAGAAAACAAAACTTCGGTTTGTCAATTATCTTCTTGTCTTTCCCTGTAAGCCCCTCCACAATTATGGTACGTCTTATTTTGATAACCCACATGTATTTCTGGTCTTCATTACCATGTTTAGTGGGGAAGATAAAGAAAAGCCAGGCACTTGCACCCATGGCCTAAAGGATGGGAAACCAGCTATATACAGGCCCCACAGGGCTGATATAGAGGTATTTCTGATCCTTAAACAATCTGATACTCAGCAGTTCCAATATAATTGGGACACAAGGGAGTCACGAGTTGCTCCAAAGGCTTCAAAATCCGAGTCAAAATTGACAGCACAAACCAAGTAAATGTGTAAAACCCAGTTTGTGGTTTGTTTCCCACATCGACTAAGCACAAAAACGAGGAGAGAGAAAATGACTACAAAAAAAACAGCCCAAGTCTAGTTCAAGCATATCTTTCTCGGCCTTTTGGGCTAAGATCAAGTGTAGTATCTGTTCTTATCAGTTTAATATCTAATACGTGGGTCATTGGCTCACATGAAATTAAATTAATTTTTAAGGGGGAGGGCCTATCACAGTAGCTTGCTACTGGGGTTTCTCGAGTGTTGCCTTGGTGTTGCACTATTGCCTTGGCTTGGCGCACCCGACTCAAATCTAGTTTTAAATTTCTCCTTAGAATGACACATGTAATTGGCATATAATAATTTAAAGACACAGAAATGATGCAACATGACAAAAAATGGATACCTCACAATTGAGCTACTCCATAAAAATAGACTTCTCTCCAAAGAGATGTCACGTTTATCATCAAATTCTATTAATGAATTTTCCAGAAAGAATTGGTACCGCAAAGCTGTTTAGCACCGCACATTTGCATAGGCCCCACGATTAAATGTATGGGTGCATGTAAATGTGTGGAAGGAGCACTGTAATTGCATATATTGAGTGTGTAATCCCATGCTATGACTGAATTACCCAGACAGAAGTAGGACATGAAAGAGGAATAACAGAAAAATAAACAGAATATGTATACAAGAAAAAACTATTCACGATTCGCAGATAAAACAAAAACTATTCACAATTCAAACGTGGATGGGCTAAGAGGCACCCAAAGAAGCATACAGATTGCTATCATAGCATTTGACAGTTCCAACCAAAGCAAGGGCTTCTGTTAGTGCCATTAGAAGATACTCGGGATGGTCCTCAACTAGAGCAAATCCAATCTCGGACTGCATTGAACTTAGTATTCGTCCAACTATCTGAAGAAAAAAAAAAAAAAACCCTTCAACATCAAGGCTGTATTTGTTTGCCTTCAAGGACTCCTGGATGGAGAGAACATTGGTTTCTCAATCATTCCATTCAACTTGATAAATCCATCAAAGATCTTTGATCCAAACACAGCCTAATAGTTCATCAAAATGAGCATGAAGAGAGAAAAATAGTACGGACCTTCCTTGCATACCCACCGTATGCTACTCCACCAATTGAAGCATCCCACGAACTAGATGAACTCACAGGTATTGTTTCTTCTTGTGAGTTCAGAAACAATATAAGAAGGTTAATTGATACACCAGAAGGTACAACACACAAGAATGAGGTTAGAAGTTAAAAATTTATACCAGAAGCGGTTGCTACTTGGAAGAGTCCCTCTCTTTTTAGACCATCAACCGTGTGAGCATTAGTTCCACCAGCCAATTGAAGAAAACCTACCACGTGAAAAGAACATTTGAGTTTGGAACAAAACCAATCTGATAATGAATTATTCTTGATAGTCACTCAGTATACAAACCATGAGGCCTATCCTTATCAGACACCAAATGAACAGCAAAAGAAATCGCTTCCCTTGTGGCACCTCTCCCAATATCTCCACTCATAGGCCGACCATCCAGCTATCGCAAATGAGTTGCATTCACAAGTACAATTTGTCAGAAAACTACAATCGTTCATCATAATTTTACGTCAAGAATTGACAAAGATATAGTAGGCTAAATATACCTGCCATAAATTGAAGCAGCGTAAATTGGGTTGCATAATTGAGTACAGCATGTTCATGGCTGATATGGTTGAATCCCCAATATAAGGCAAGCTAATCTAAAAAGGTTGAAAATTAAGTATACATCCCCACAAATTTTGATTCATCTAATTGGTTTGCATTTGATGACAATGGAATTATCCATACTTACGGCTACAATCTTTACATATCCCATAGAATCTCCCAAACCAGTCCAAAGTTCTTTGAAGGGTGCAGTTTGCCTGTGAGCAAACATGGCTCAGTGGAGAATTTAGGTGATTATTGTCCACTAATTATATGAATTTAAATATTTTAATATGGTATTATGAGGAGGTTTACCAAAATCACTAGATTTTACGAAGCAATCCCAAGAAGTTATTAGATTTTCAGGTCATCTAGAAGAATTTGCAACTTCGCGCTGTCAAAGTTCTATAGAGGGAAATGCTCGAATCTTAATTAGTAGCTCCATTCTAGAGAGTACTGCTTTGACATCAGCCTACCTTCCACTGGTATGTATCTCTATAGCATCAACATCATCTCTTCTAAGAAGCGCAGCTGTAGCGGAAACATCTCGTATATATGTTGTAGCTCCTAGATTGATTAAACCAAGTTTCATCAAACAAAAGAGAAATTGCGATGACAGATTATCGATAATGGAGTTTGAAGTGGAAAATACGCACAGGATTGCACAAAAACCACTATCATTAAGGGAAAAAATAGCCAATGTGATGCAGAAGCCAACTCGAAAAAAAAAAAAAAACTGAAGTTGAGCAAATGAAATACCTACTTATTTTGTCATATGGACAAACTGGTAGGCAGCGACCACAGCCATAGCAACGTTCAGTTATTACTCCACCCTGCATCAGTGTTGATACAAAAGTTGGAACGCAAACAGTAAAGCACAATGGACTGATGGAGAATATTTGGAAGCTGGGTACTTCAATTCTTTGTGAAGGTAGTACCTGAAGTATACCAGCTGCGCCTTCTAGTGATATTGCATTTGCAGGACAAACAATCTCACATGGTCTAGAACAATCCAGAGGGCAATCATTCGGATCAAATTCTGATACGATGGCAACAAGGTGGCTCAGAAGCGAAAGGCAACCAGTCACAAAACCAAGTGAAGATGACCAATAATCCATTGGTAGAGAGCTCAACATATATATTCAAGTTACACCAGCTCTAACAGCGTAATCTTTTATCACATCAGGTAAAAGATCAACTGTACGACCCTCACCACCTCCTCGTTGTTTAATCATTATGCTATTGCACTTGTTTGGCTTGCCTACTGTTAGAGTAGCTTATTAATATTGCTCTATAGTGTCTTTGTCCCACATTGACTAGTCAGGTAATGTGTCTAGTCGTATCATAATATAAATAAAGGTTCTATGTGTAAGGGTTAATTTAACACCCTACACTTCTCTCTCTCTCTCTCTCTCTCTCTCTCTCTCTCTCTCTCTCAAACAACAACATGGTATCAGAGCGGGTTCCACATCCTCCATAGCCGTCGCAACCCTAGCCACCACTGTTCCAATCTTCTCTCTCGAAAAAAAAAAAAAAAAGTCAGCCACCCATCGTCGTCAGCCACCAAAACCCTCAACCCATCACCTACCTACGGAACCCTAAATCAGTCGCTGTCAAAACCCTAATAAACCATAAGACTGTCAAAGAAACCCCAATCAACCATAGAAAATCCAATAAACCATAATCAATTGATCCTTACAACCATCGAAGCCCCAAATCGACCTTCAATCGAACACCAAAACCCAAAATTGAACTTCAGTCGATCTCCATCAGACCTCAAAACCCTAAATCGGCCTCCAATTGAACACCAAAACCTCGAATCAGACCCTAATCAAGTTCGAAAACCTTACCCAATACCTTTTCGACCCTAATCAAGTTCGAAAAACACTAATCCAATTGATTTCGAGGCTGGTTGAACTCGAAATTAACCTATTGCTGCTCGAAAATACCTGTTGCTGCGTGAAAATGGCTTCTTGTTCTTGAGAGCTGCTCGAAATCATCTGAAATCACATGTCTTTGCTTCGATTGACTGTCGATTGGATTTGTCCGTTTATTTGGATGTTCGCTATCGCCACAGCTTGATCTATTATTTCCGCTATTGATGCTCCCCGTTGTCGCTTGTTCTTCCACCGTTGCTCATGTGCAAAGTAGCTTTTGGTCACAATCACACTGATTGGCTTGTTCTCTCCTGTTTGGATGGATACTGTTGTTCGCTGTTGATTGCTGTTGATTGTGGCAGAGGCATATATCCTGGTGATTCAGTTTGATTAGTTGTTTGTGGTTGCCAGTAGCTGGTTTGCTGAGTTGTTAGTTCGTAGAAGATCTGCTAGGTTAAGTTTGATTATTTGGGCTCTTCGAGTTTGTTGATTTTGGTCATTTTATTATCAATTGTCGTTCGCTGTATGTATTACTCGGTGATTCATCGTTGAGTTACTTCAAGTTTATTGGTTGGTATTTGATGGAGTAGTGGTCGGTTGATTTGTTGGTGGATAGTAGGCGCAGGTTGATCATTTTGTTGGTTGTTTGGTTGATTAGTGGGTTCTGTGTTGGTGTTTGGATTTGTTTGTGATGAAGTCTGGTACTGCTTCCGCTACTGTTTCTAGTTTTGTTGGTCGTGGTTCTAAGTTTAGTGATCGTGGTGGCGTTGGTCGCATGTCAGGGGGAGGTCGTTTTGGCCGTGGTGGTTGTAGTCGTTACGGTTCTGGTTATGGTAATCGACAGTGTACCCATTGTGGGGGTACAAATCATACAGTGGGGTATTGTTATGATCTTCATGGTTTTCCTCAGGCTCATCAGGTTCCTATTTCTGAGGATGCTGGACGGTTTACTCATCCTTCTGCCGACAGTAGGGTGACTATTTCTACAGAGGAGTACCAACGCCTGCGGTCAATTCAGGTTACGCCCGCCATCGCTACGCTTATCTCGCATGTGTCCTTCATTACTTGTGTTGCATCTTCTCTTCCTTCCACTCCTTGGGTTATTGATTCAGGTGCATCAGATCATATGACTGGTAGTTCCCACATTCTTTCTGATCGTCAATCTATCGGTACACCACCCCATGTTACCCTAGCTGATGGTTCTACTACTGCTGTTATTGGTTTGGGTTCTGTTCCACTTACCCCCTCTCTTACTTTGGACTCTGTATTGCATGTTCCTCGTTTTCCATTAAATCTTCTCGGTCATTAGTAAACTTACAAAGTCTTTGAATTGTTCTGTTATTTTTCCCCTCATGGTTGTGTGTTTTCGTGATCTCAAGACGGGGAGGAAGATTGGTGGCGTACGAGCGTGGTGGCTCAGATATTTTACCGATGGTGTTCACCCTAGCTCTATTGCTCTCCGGTCCTCGGTTTCACCATATCAACATCATTGTCGTCTTGGTCATCCATCCCTTCAAAACCTTAAAAGGCTAGTTCCCTCATGTAGTCGTGTTAACAATTTGCCCCGTGAAGTTTGTGAGTTTAGTAAACATCATAGAAAGTACCATTTTATCCTGTGGTTGAACGTCGTGGTGTCACATCCTTTTCGATTAGTTCATTCGCATATTTGGGGCCTATTCATGTGCCCAATGTTTTTGGTTTTCAAGATATGTTATCTTTATTGATGATTTCTCTCGTGTTACATATCTTTATCTTATGAAAGAGAGATCTCAGCTTGAAGACTATTTTTAAATCATTTTATATGGAAATAAAGACTCGATTTTAATACTTGCATTCGTGATGTTTTGGGCCCGAAAGCACGCTAATTTTTTTCATGGTACTTTATATCTCGTTTTTTGATGATCATGGGATTATTCATCGGCCATCCCGCGCTTCGGACTCCACAGCAAAATGGGATTGCCGAACGCAAGATTCGGCTAACTTATCGGGTTGCGCGTGCCATGTTATTTCAAATGAAAGTTCCTAAGTCTTACTGGAGTGATGCAGTTCTTACTGCATGCTATTTGATCAATCGTATGCCTTCAACTGTTCTTGGGGGTCAAATACCCCATACAAATCCTATTTCCTTGGCCGGCCTCTCCACTCATTACCCCCTGTTTTGGGTGTACATGTTATGTTCATGCTCTTGATCCCGACCAGAGTAAATTGGACCCACGGTCCATTAAGTGCATTTTTCTTGGTTACTCTCGCACTCAGAAAGGGTATAAGTGTTACTCTCCCACTCTTCGTCGTCACTTTGTTTGTGCAGATGTTACATTTAATGAGTCATTGCCATTTTATTCGGGTCCACAAACCCCTCGGTATGGGTGAAGTCCGAAGTCCTGTCTTTCCTATAGCGCGTAGCCCCATCCGTTCTTTCCGCGGAACCCTTTGGAGAGAAACCCTTGCAGAGCGGCCGCTGCGGAGCGTTGACCGCTGCGGGTGTAATGTTCGTCGCAACAAAGCAATACAGGGCACCACCGCCCTCCTAACGCCTCCTCCATCCACAAGATCCAAAGAGAGCACCTATCCCAACACCTCCTCTATCACAAGATCCGGTAGTTTCTTCTTCCTTATCTGACCTTGATCTTCCTATTGCTCTACGTGAAAGGTACTGTGACTTGCACTTCTCATCCCATTTCTCACTATGTCGCTGTGATAATCATCTGCCTCCTTCCCCTTCGCGGCCTTTACTGGCCTCTGCTTCTTCTATCTATGTTCCTAACACTATACAGAGGCCCTTTCTTTGTCCGGGAGTGGCGACAAAGAATGGAGATTGAGATGACCGCTTCCATGAAAATGGCACTGGGGAGTTGGTTTCTCTTCCGCCAGAAAGCTCCACCGCTGGTTGCCTGGTGGGTCTTTACTGGCCAAATTTAATCCCGATGGCAACCGTTGAGCGGTATAAGGCCCGCCAGGCCAAAGGCTATACACAAACATATGGGGTTGATTATGCGAGACTTTTTCCCCGCTGCCAAGATAAACTCTCTGCCCAGGATTCTTATTTCTCTTGCCGCTAATCTTGGTTGGCCGTTGTTTCAATTGGATGTCAAGAATGCCTTCTTACATGGTGATCTCGCCTTGTAGAGGTATATATGGAGCAACCTCCCGGGTTTGTTGCTCGCGGGAGCGCGCTTTCGGGTTTGTCGTCTTCGCAAAGCTTTATATGGTCTAAAAAACAGCCACCTCGAGCTTGGTTTGGTCGGTTCGTTGATCGCGGATACTGCTTTGGTATCGCGTCGATCTCATTCCTCGATCATTCGTCTTTCTCTCCTCTCGGCGTGGAACAATAGTGTTAATTGTGGATGTGGATGACATCATCATTCGGGATGATCGAAGGCATTGATGAGTTGAAGCAGTTTTACTGGCCACAATTTCACACTAAAGACTTGGGTAAGCTACGTATTTTTGGGTATCGAGGTGGCAAGATCCAAGGAGGGAATCGCTTTGTCTCAACGAAAAGTATGCATTGATATTTTGAGGAAACAGGTTTATCGGGGAGCAAAACGCGGGAGACTCGATGGATCCTAATGTGAAGCTTTATGTTGATCGGGGAGATATTTCCACATCCAGGACCGCAGATCGCCGCTTAGTTGGCAAGTTGAATTATCTTACCAATACACGCCCCGATATTTCATTCATTTGTCACAAGATGGTGAGTCGGGGTTTATGTCAACTCCTGACGCGAGGTTTGTTTTATCCGGCCTAATGGTCATTCTCGTGTTGAAGCTTTTATCGATGCCGACAAGGTGATCACCATCATACCAGACGGTCTACTACTGGCATGCGTACTTTTGTTAGCGCAATATGGTCACATGGAAAAGTAAGAAACAAACGGTTGTTGCAAGGTCTAGTGCGTGGCGGAGTATCGAAGCCATGGCACACACCGACTTGTGAGATCGTCCGTTAAGAGCTTTCTCATGGAGTTAGTGGTTCGGTGTGGAGTTACCTATTCCTATGTATTGCGATAATCAAGCAGCAATCCATATTGTTTCAAATCCAGTGTTTCACGAAAGAACAAAGCATATTGAAGTGGATTGTCATATTGTTCGTGAGAAGATAGATGGTGGCGTGTTATCTACTTCATTTGTTTCTACCGGAGCTCAATTGGCTGATATCTTCACCAAACCACTGTTTAAACCACGTTTAGAGTTTCTATGTAACAAGCTGGGATTTTGTGATATTTATTCTCCAGCTTGAGGGGGAGTGTTAGAGTAGCTTATTAATATTGCTCTATAGTGTCTTTGTCCCACATTGACTAGTCAGGTAATGTGTCTAGTCGTATCATAATATAAATAAAGGTTCTATGTGTAAGGGTTAATTTAACACCCTACACTTCTCTCTCTCTCTCTCTCTCAAACAACAACACCTACTATGGTGTGCCTACCAAACAGTACTGGTGTTTTTCGAAATGAACGGTAAAAAACCCTAGGACAAGTAGATGCCATAAGGGAACTGTACCCTTCTCCTACAATTCCGTAAAAGGAAAAGCCATCTGTTAAATTGATGAGACAAATCCTAGGAGTTTTGCTGATGAGATCATTGTCATTATTCATCATAAATTTCTGAATAGCTCCAATCTTTTGCAATAAAGGTACTGCCGCAGCAACATACTAAAACATATACTTGAGTTCAACATACAACAAAGTAGGAACTCATACAGTTACAAGACATGAAAGTAAAAAGGAAAATTTTCCTTTTTGTTTCCATGAAATACCAAATTACACCAAAGCCCACAAACCAGGATTTTCATCCAAACAGCACTTAATCTAACTGAGCCACAGAAGCAATTACACTGCATTTAAGTAATTTATCTCACGGGGGAAGTCTACAATACACACCTTCAAATGTGTGTACCATATGCACCTAATGTGTGGTCCAAATTGTGCCACCTTACAAAGATTCATAACGTTTTGGTGCGTCTCGTAACTTTTATAAAAAAAATCGTAACTTTTCAGCAATGTGATTCATAACATTTTCACTAGGAATCATGACATTTGTTTATCATAACTTTTCAACAATAAAATTCATAACATTTTCACTAAAATCTTAACGTAGCTTGTCGTAACTTTTATACTAAAAACTTGTAACCTTTTGTAGGCGCATATGGTACACACCCTAATAGGGTTGTGTATTGTAAGTTTGTAACCTCTCCTATCTCACGACTTGGCTCTAGTTCATCAAGAAAAAATGGAATGAAAAATGCATGCAATCCACACACTATTATCCATGTATTCCCCAAGCATAGCAGTCGATGAACACTTACCACATTGATCAATTTTTGGATCCAAGGGAACCTCAATAATCATGTAATTATACCTGCTTTACGGAAGTGAAGATCTTCATCATCATTAACACTGATCATAACCCAGGGCCTCCGAAGGGGTACGATCTCTCTAGCTGCTTCAATCCCTTCATTCACAGCGCTCACCACTGATGCATCGGCCGCACAATCAATGCAATCAACTGCAAACAACCAACCCAAATCAATTGAATTTTGAGATACCCTAAACACCTGATTCCAAAGACTGCTAATTTCTACGCAGTTTTACCTCCAGCCAGAGTGTAAACCAGTGAAAGGTTCCTGATATCAACGGCATCCTAGAGAAAGAGAGTGAAGAGAGAGTGTATGGGTTACGATTTTCAGACCATTCCATCCATTATTATGGAAGCAAACAAGAGAAAAAGAGGGGTTTTTTTTTGTAAGCGAGGGTTTTGGAAATTACCTCGAAGCTGGCACCACATATGAGCTTGACCCAGTTGCCTCTTTTGAGCGATACGGATGGTGAGGTTGCGATAGAAGGAATCCCTACTGTTTTTACTTGGTCTTTCACTTTCTGAAGGCATTTGTCGTTTCTGCTGCTGATTTTGAGTTGAGCTGGAAGATTAACAGAGGAATTATATACATATATTGGTTCTTATGCAGAAAGAAATAGGTAGTAGTAGAAGAAGAAGAAGAAGCAGCGACCTTGGAGTTGCTGCTGTGGGGTAAGTGAAGCAGAGCAAGAGAAGCTTAGAGCCATCCCCACGGCAATCGGGAATGAGAAGTGATGTTATCAGTAAAAGCAGAGCAAGAGTGGCTGCGGCTGATTTCAAGATGAGAATATAATACGTAATTTGAATGAAGAGTTTTGTTAAAATGTGTCCTGCAGTGCTAAGGTTTATTAGGGGCTAAATTTGGCTAAAAATGGTTTTTAGTTTTTTGGTTTTCTCATTTTGTCTTTATTTAAATTTTTGTAGCATTTGTTAGTTTCACGTCAAGATTTTGTGATTTTTGAATTCTTCTTGGTAGGATGAATCTAACAAGTATAAATTTATGGTCAAACCAAATATTTTTTTGAATAAAGCCGAAATACTTTGATTATTTTGGCTTTATTAAAAAGAATTGATTTTTGACCATAATTTTATACTTGTTAGATTCGCCCTCTACCGGTATAATCTCGTAAAACCACAAAATCTCGATACTTAAACTAAAGAAAACGCTAAAAAAAAAAATGAATAAAAGAAAACAAAAAAAAAAACAAAAAATCAAAAACCACTTTTAGCCAAATTAGCCCTAGATGAGTCTAATTAAGAAATCTAAATTATAAATAAGAGGCAAAAACTTTTGGGAAAATGACCAAAACATGGTGCTTAGAAAAAATAATGCCAAAAACATGAGCATGGTTTGGCAAATGACCAAAACATGAGAAGCAAAAAAAAAATTCCGAATACATGGTATTTTAGACTTGTTCTACTGACAATACCCCTTCTCTCTCTCTCTCTCTCTCTCTCTCTCTTCATCCCAGAGAAGAGCGGTCTTCTTCTTCCTCATCTTCTTCATACCCCGTTCGGACGTTCCATTGTCGTTTGGCCCGAGACAAACGACGGCGATGGAGAAGAGCTTGCCCGAGAAAGGTTTTGGAAGGCATATCAGAGAGATTATCGAACCTCAAAAACCTCTACTTCCCTCACGCGATACAACCCTCCACCTCCAGTCCCTCCCAATGCAAATCTCTTTTCCCTGACCTCCTCCACCGCGACCTCCCCGTCTTCTTAGGTACTACTATTTACTCTCTCTCCCTCTCTCTCACATACTTACACGCCGATCTCATGCTTAACGTGAACAAAGAAAAAACTCTTACAATTAGGCATGGGCGGAGCTTCTTTTATAGGAAAATTAGGGCTTTTGCCTCCAGAGAGTTTACTGGGGCAATTGCCCCATTGAATTTTTGAAAAAACTTGCATATATTGCGTGGAAATTCTTTTCATAGTGTCGCAATTGAACTTCGAAGGGCACCCAATTGAGATTAAGGAAATATCTAAATATTTTTGTTTGATTTGCCTCCGTAAATTGTTATTACAGATAGCTTTGTTTATCTAGGATCTAGAAATGGTGCTTAGAAATTGTTGGATGTTGGTTGGGGTTCCATTTTATTTGTGATGATTTTATGCTCTAGGAGTCGTTCGATCTGATTTTGTTGAATCTCAAATTGACATTGCTTTGGCAATTTGTGAAACTAGACAGCTACCATGATTTATTTAAATGAGACGACTGTGTTAGCATGGCAACTAGACTAAGTAGTTGTCTCTCCTATGCAAATGGTAGAATAAGGGTTGCACTGCCAAGTCTTTCAGCATGAATTATACCTTATTTTCTTATAATGATAAACGCTCTTGCACTCAAGATATCTTTAAACTTAGTAGCAGGGAGCTCCTAAAGTGGTGCTACTCCCACACTCCCGACTAAGGAAGCTTGACGGGAGCCTATTCCATTGACATGGGAGCTTGCTTTTAATGAAGATGGGAGCTTTTGTACGATCTTTGTATAGAAAAAAGGAACTTATCACTTGGCTTTATTAATTGTTCCTTTATTAACTCGTATATCTAGCTCAAGTCATGATATCTTGAAAAGGAACGTTATACTGGAGCACTAGCCCCTTGCACAACACCAATTAGGAGTGTCAGACACATGTTCATTCTCTCTTTCTTCTTATCATGTCTTCTTCTTTCCTTTATTCTGTCTTTTGATATTTTTTTGGGTTGTACAATGTGCCCTAATACAAGCTCAAGGTGGGAAAGTTTCAGCAAGATGTGGGGGAGTAACCTTTTAGACTGCAACTCGATATCGCTTCTTATAGTGATGATGACGATGTGTCATAAGAGAGCAGCAGAGGTGAGAATGATGAGGATGAGGACAACAAGAAAGAGGAAGATGGTGAGACATGCAGCCTCTGGCAAAGAAAAATCAAACATTGATGCTAGACACTTAGGTGGATTCTTCTCTTTTATTTTCTATGTAAGAAAGTACATTTTATTTTGAAAAATATTTAATTTGACCTCACACTAGCAAGCCAAGTTGGACTAACGTGGAGTGTAAAGGCTTTTTTATTGCACAAAGGCAATGGTTTTCATTTATGGTGCAATGTTGTTGCATACACAGTGCAATTTTGAGATTGTCCATCCAAAAACAAGTTTTGATAAGAGTTTAAGATTGATTTGTTCATGTAAAAATTGAATCTTGGACAAGTTCAGCAAACATAGGATCAAAATCGAGTAGCTTAATTTGTTTATAAGTGCTAATGGTGAATGTTTGGTGCTTGTTTATTTCATACACAGTGCATGTCAAGCTTATACAAAGAGCACATTTTTTTGTTGCTTGGAGCAAGTTTTTCAGTGTCAGTGACAATATATTGTTTTTCATGTTATAAAAATAGTGCAAAGGTCATTCCACTGACAATGGAATGTGGAGTGGATGGACTTGTATGCATGGTTCATGCCATCTAAGAACCCAAGGAAATGAGAAATAAAATTTATGGGAAGAATAGTCACGTGCTTGTGGTTTCATACACAATGCACGTCAATGTTATACAAAGAGCATGTTTTGTTCTTGCTCAGAGCAAGTTTTTCAGTGTCAGTGACAGTATATTATTTTTCATGTTATAAAAAGAGTGCAAAAGTCATCCCACTGACAATGGAACGTCGAACGGATGGATTTGTATGCATGGTTCATGCCATCTAAAAACCTAAGGAGCATGTTAGAGGAGCAATGCTGATTCATGTAAGGAGCATGTTATTTCATACAAGGTGCAAATCAACCTATTTGTTCTCATTCGAGTACATAATTTGATAGAAACATTGTTCGAATGAGAAATTTTTTAGACAATTGTGGTGCTTGTTTGAAAAAACAAAGAACAACTCATCTTATTACAAAGTGCAACAATTTTTCATATAAGGAGCATGTTATTTCATACAAGGTGCAAATCAACCCATTTGTTCTCATTCGAGTACATAATTTGATAGAAACATTGCTCGAATGAGAAAATTTTTAGACAATTGTAGTGCTTGTTTGGGAAAACAAAGAACAAGTCATGTTATTACAAGGTGCAACAATTTTTTCATATAATGACAAGCGGTTTTGATTTCGTGAATTTTTGGCTCTCCGGTTTTGGATTTAGACCGCACCAAATCTCTATGTTTTGCATTGTCCATGGAAACATAATTAAACTCTATGATACAAAAATTGTTCAAATGAGAATTTGAAAACAATTATGGTGCTGGTTTAGAATGTGGAGTGCAAAGGTCACCCCACTGACAATGGAACATCGAACGGATGGACCTGTATGCATGGTTCATGCCATCTAAAAACCTAAGGAAATAAGAAATAAAATTTCTGAGAAGAACAGTTTGGTGCTTGTGGTTTCATATAGAGTGCATGACAAGGTTCTACAAAGAGTAAGTTTTGTTGTTGCTCGGAGCAAGTTTTGTTGTTTCTCGGAGCAAGTTTTGTTGTTGCTCAGAGCAAGTTCCCAGGGATTTTTTTACCTGGGGGTATTTCTGTCAGTCGAAATATTGGTACCATGTATGTGGAATTATTTTTTTCCTTCTCATGTTATTGGTCATTTCCAAAAACCTTACCATGAAATTGGTATTATTTGTTTTAAAACCCATTTTCTGGTCATTTTCCCAAAACTTTTTTACTACTTTTTGCACTAGAAATTTAAATATATCAATTATTTTTACTATTTTTTTTCTAAAAGTGAATTTAATTAGGTTGATTTTGAACTTTATTATGTGTCTTAAAGACACATTTTAACAAAACCCTTGAATGCCATCGCTAAGGTCACCCACTAAGATGTGTCGAATGCTTACAATCTTGCGCGGAGTCACTTTTGTAACTTCTGACTTTGTATTTTTTAGCTTCATAATGTATGGTTATGGTTATGTTTATGGTTAAAAAAAATTAGGATGAGGAATTAAGTAGGGTTCTCAAAATGTTCATTTAATTTTCTTGAAACACAAGTACAGGCTATAAGTTGGCATGGTCCGATACCGTGTTGTTTTGGGTTAACGACTCGACACGGAAAATTAAAAAATCACTTGTGTCATCATCGAGTTACGAGAGTCTAACCCGTATTCATTTTATTTAATTTTTATGTTATTGAGTCATGTCGTATTCGTGTTCGTATCAAAAAGTGATTGACCTAAACTCTCTAACTTCGTGTCATGTTCGAATTCCCCAATACTTGAATTTGCTTTGAAATTACTGAGAGAAGCAACCTTCAATGGCAATTTGAGTTTAATGGCTTCTGGACTTTGGTTTTTAAAAAGGGTTAATGAGGGGAGTTTGGGTAAAAAACAAAAAAGTGGCTTTTAAAAAAATCATTTTGTCTTTATTAAAAAATTGTATTATTTTGGATTTATTAAAAAAAATTGAGTTTTGACCATAATTTTATACTTGTTAGATTCATCTCGTCGAGAGAAATCCAGAAACTAGAAAATCTTGATGCAAAACTGACGAATGCAATTTTTTTTAAATAAGGACAGAATGGTTTTTTAAAAAGCCACTTTTTGCTTTTTTAACCCAAAGCACCCCTGAGTTGACACGGAAAAATTAAAAAGTCATTTGTGTCATCATCGAAGTTTACGGAGCCTAACCCATATTCATCTTGTTTACTTTTCATGTTATCAAGTCATATCGTATTTGTGTTCATGTCAAAAAATGGTTGACCCAAACTCTCTAACTTCAACTGTGTTCGAATTCCTCAAAACTTGAAATTGCTTTGAAATTACCGAGAGAAAGCAACATTCATTGGCAATCTCTCAGGCCTAGTTTCCCAAAAGATTTTAGCACCCAGTTGTTAAAATCACCATATTTCAAATCAAAAAATAAAGTGGTTCCGTGTATCGTTTTTCAATTTTTTTTTGCACCAAATTAAAGAACTCCTCAAGTACTTTAATTTGGTGCGAAAAAATCGAAAAACGATATATGAAATCACTTCATTTTTTAATTTGAAATATAGTGATTTTAGCAGCTGGGTGCTAAAATCTTTTGAAAAACTGGGCTTGAGCTCAATAGCCTCCTGGCTTCTAGGCTTTGGTTTTCAAACAAGGAAACTATCGAATGCGATCGGAGTTTAGCCACTTTTGGGGTTTATTAGGTATATGGCTCTGCATGATTGCACGAGGTTAATGCTTGTAGTGTGTGCCTGTGAATTTGTTTTTTGAAGAAGTCATTAAAGCAACTATTGTTTCAGAAGTGTTTAATTTTTAGGGTCTTCATCCGAGAAGAACATAGGACACGAACTAATTCCTTAATGTCAATAAGAGAAATCACTCTCATGTTCAAAAAATACCACCGCTAGCCCATGAAAATGTCTAAACTCCCAAAATCCTATGAAAGTGGCTAAACCCCAAACCGTATGAAAGTGCCTAAACTTCTAAAAACTCTATAAAACCATATGATGCACTAAGTGCCTAAACCTACTATAGCCTATGCCAAAAAGCCTAAATCCTCTAAAATTGAACTCACCCTCAAAATTGAAGAGAGAGATCAATTTTGTCTCATACCATCATTTATTACCCACGAGAGAGAGAGAGAGAGAGAGAGCGTGGAGAGTAATTGATGGGATAAGTCAACTTTTCCCAACGTGGAGAGTAATTGATGGGATAAGTCAACTTTTCCCAACTTCTCTCTTTCTCTCTCTCTCAACGTGGAGAGTAATTGATGGGATAAGTCAACTTTTCCCAACTTCTCTCTCTCTCTCTCTCGGAGAGAGAGAGAAAGAGAGAGAGAGAGAGAGAAGTTGGGAAAAGTGTGACTTGTCCCATCAATTAGTCCCCATGCTCTCTCTCATCAAGCCAATTCCCAGTGTCCCATCGAACTATTTCGACTGCAATGTCAGGCTCGATTTCTCTTTGTTGGCAGAGTGTAGCGTGCGCGAAAAGGGTTTGTTAAGGGTATTTTTGTCCAGTATTGTCCTTAAGCTCTCAAAAACTTTCAATCCATGTATTAAATGCCTTAAAATAAATTAGGCTGGACAAAAACCCATTAAAGACTCCAAACTTTGCCTTTAGGCCAATTGTATGTAATTTTTAAGACTTACATCAATTGTAAAGCCTTATCTTTATTTGCAAATTTCATATTCTTGTATTTGTGAAGGAAAGTGATTTTGACATTCAAAAAATGCCCAAAATGCCGCATGGATGTCAGCTTGGAGGTATATGGCTACCGCTGACATAAGCTCCACAGAGGCTGCTAATGATTGCTTGCTTTTGCGAAAAAGATCCGGAACCATTAAGGGCCTTACAAAAGATTTTTTTTTTTAATTTTAAAAAAGGGAATACAGCATAGAGCAACCGTCGTAGCAATATTTCTTATTCACAATCTCCATTGGTGCCGAGACGGAAAACTGTATGAAATAGACCATCATATCGAATTGACATATATGTATCAATAGCAACCAAATTTCAAATCAACAGAACATTGCATCAAGAAGTGCTAAACCATTGGCCATGTTTCTTGGGAAGGATATGGGGGTTGGGATTTAGGGTAAATTGGAGTGGGCCTCTTTTCCCAATGTTTGTTAACTCTTTTTTGGATGAGATTTGAAATTCTCTATCAAATTTAGGCTTAGTTTGGGTAAACCAAAAAATTTGGTTTTGGGTCAAAAAACCGAAGGCCGTTTTGGATGAATAAAAAATCGATTCATCCAAACGAAGCGAGTTTTTGGTTTTTCGCTTTTTTTACGATTGGAATTCAATTTGCATGAGTGGATTAATTCAAAAAACCAAAAGACCAAAAAACCAAGTTTAAAAGGGATTAAACCAAAAAACCAAGTTTTTTGGTTTACCCAAACTAAGCCTTAATCTCACTCCGTACGGTATATAGAACAACAAAAAAGTGTTTTCTAGTGCTATATTCCGTTGAACATAAACACTTAATATTGATTTCCTCCATCTATTGATATCCTGAGCAATATCATAAGGATTTAATATCTCACCCATATCCCAAGGAATTTTATATCTCCGATCAAACAAATGAGGCCAATATGTCTACAACGAATCTTGACATGAAGAAGTACTTGTGTGTTCTTTATCACGCATAAAATTCCCACACCAAGGAGTTGTAGTCTAAAAACTCACATTTTTATTCTTTAAATCAATCCAAGATGAGAAAGAACTCTACAGTTTATCCACCATAAGAAGCAAAGAACTTCCTTAAAAAAAGAAAAAAAGAAAAGAAGCAACAACTCATTTATACAAAAATGATGAAATTATTACTAGCCAAAACTCATTTATACGGTTATGCTTTCTAGGATATAAATAGACAGGCCACCATTTAAGGCATGGTTATGTATGGTTATAGGCTCTAATCACGCCCCAAAAAACATTCACGGCGTCTTATAAATTCAATTACGGATATCTGAGATTTTTTTTTTCTCTTCAGACCATAGGGCAAACCCAATCAAATGTCTGTACATCAAAAATCACACCTTTCATATCGGCAAACGAACTAAACACCCCAACCCCAAACACTTTCAACCCTCGATGTCCCAACTGCCAAAACCCCAATGAAGACATGAACACAAACGATAACCCAGAGGCCAGAACAAGGCAAACAAAAGAGAAAACAAACCTTAACAATAAAGCAACCCCATTGATTCCACAAGTAAGCAGATCCACTCGAGAAGGCGAAGGGAAAGCGTTGAAGGTGTGTAGGTGAGATACAAAATACCCTTGCCACCCACTGAGTTGAGTTGTCTTGGATTTGTTTGCTGAGGGGACGAAGAGAGAGAGAGAGAGAGAGAGAGAGAGAGTATCCTTGCCACCCACCGTTCTGAGCTCCACATGCAAGGACACACGCGTAGATTCTCCACATTGTTCTCACAGATGAAACCAAAATACAACACACAGAAGGGACACATGGGGCAATTTTAACATAAATGTAGAGTAACTAATTATAGAGAGAGAAAAGAAAGCTGTTTATAAACTTCATTAATTTTGTGAATTGCATTACAGAGGAGACGAGACTATTCTGCCTTATATATGGTGCAGAATGATTACAATCAAAAGCGTACGAAGTAAGCTAAAACCAAGATTCAGTTTAACTAAGCTAAACAAGATTTAGTAACTAACAACTTCTTGGTAACCAACTACTGTTGACGTGGAAGGGTTAGTGGAATGTTGATTAGTGGAAGTTTGACTATTATCTCCTTCAGTTAACAAATTTTAGTATGGTTTGGGTGTTATTCTGGTAATCATAGCCCAAAATGATCAAATGACCAGAACGCCCAAGGCCAAAACTAATAATTACCTGCTTACAAGAAGCTAGCCCACCAATTGAAGGGTTAAAATAGGAAAAATCAATCCAAAATGTGGTAAGCCATGAAATCAAGCATTGTCTGTATAATGGCCTCTGGTTTATGATATATTATCTATTGTGCCTGTAATCTTGGCAATCTTCCAGCAAACTCCGTCACACACACACATACATATACGTATATTGGTGCATTTATATATAGTTGATATACACTTCTATTAGTAATATTTTATCAGAACAGATCCACTTAGATATTTATTTGAACTTTTTTTGGGATACCTACCATTTTCGATATGCTATAGAAATTAAGAAAGTAATAGAGAGGATGGTTAAAGTGTTTAAAGAGACCAACATGAAAATGTGCAAGGTTGATGAGCTAATTTTGCAAAATACCAAGGGGGAGTTTTTGAATGGATTTTATGAGATAAAATGAGAAATTTGATTTTAGTTAGTGTTTTACGGAGGAGTGATAAAATCACCTTGTTTTCCCAATAGATAAAATCTAGTGTGATAATAGTTATGGATAATATAATGTGATAAAATCTAATGTAATAAAATTACCTTTCTTTTATCCATTCGTAAAAGATAATGATAAAATTAAATAATCCATTGAAAAACTCCCTCCAAATTTGTTGGGTTGCTCCTAGAGCCCAGGATGACTAGCAGCCAAGGGTATTCTAGTCATTGAAAGACCTCATCCAATCCCTCACAAAACCCCGCCAGGGAACCCCAAACCCCGACCAACGCCTTCCACGTCCCGGATCCTTCGTAGTCACAGAGAGAGAGAGAGAGAAAGAGAGATGAACCTCCTCTTCTCCTCTCCTTCTACTTCTTCCTCAGCTTCCAATTTCTCAGTCTTCTCTCCCTCTCAAATCCCTAACCCTTCAAAATTCAACCACTTCAAATCCCCCATCAAAATCCCCCACTTGCCCCCTCCCTTATTATGCTCTCACCAATCACACACACCACCAATTCCACAGGAAAAGCCCCAATCTTTCACTAGTGAGGAAAAAGGAAGCAATGAACAGATCGAAACTGGCACAAGGTCATCGGACGAGCTACTCTCGGTTCGACGGCCGGTTATGGAGATTTCAGTGGAAGATAGAATCGGGGATGTTACTGAGACTGATGAGAGAGAAAGTGAAGAAGAAGAAGATCAACTGTCTTCGTCGTCATTGCCAATAGATAAGGAGCTTTCGAAGTTTGCAAAAAGGATGCCGATTTTTGAACCGGAGAGGAGGGTTGAATTGAGCCCAGGAGAGAGGCCTCTTTTGGTGAATTTGGACTTGGCTCTTTACCGAGTCAAAGTTCTGACGAGGAATTTTCAGTTCGATGAAGCACTGAGCATTCTTCAGAAGGTGATTTCCGAGTTCTTGTATTTATTCGTAGGAGAAAGCTTTGGGTGCACCGTTGAAATGTTGCATATATTTTTGGTGGTGAATGATAAATATATATATTTTTTGTGTAGTTACGCGTAGTTTATGATTCATTATTTACTTACTTTTATGGTATTAGTTATGTACTTTTTGAGAATTACGGATACGGGTGTACAATAAACCCAAAACCGTTATACATTTTTTGGTCACTTGTGTTTTTTTTTTTTTGGTGGGGGTTGTCATCTATGCATCTTTTTACTGACCAAAATTATTTATGAGTGTAGCGTAGATTTCTCCTTGTTAGTTGTTAGAAATGACTGTGGTCTTAACTTGAAAACTTGAATGAAGTTCATGTGTTGGATTTTAATCAATAATCAGAAGCTGTTTTTTAAAATAGAGTAACTACGTAGGAAAATGCAGGTGGCTCAATACGAGCGTTGACTATAACCCAAATTATGATGAAGCAGGTGAAGATTTATTTTATTTACAGAAGGTATTATTATCACGTCATTGTGTTGGTGTTTATACTGATTATATACTATGCATGGGTAAATTTTTGTAACAAATTGGGTGATGGTATAAAAAATACTTTTTTATCAAATGACCTGTTCCCTGGTCTTGAAATTTGGAAAAGAAAATGATCTACATATACAACTTCTGTTGAAAAAGTCACCCAGAATGAATATGGTGTTGGATTTTTAAGTTCTGTTACTATGGTGCCTATTTTGGTTAAAATGGAAAGGCTGCTGAAAGCCTTGACATTCTTAAAGAATTTATAATAACAGTCTGTTCATATGGCATTATCATTTGGCACAAATACTCCTACATCATTATGGATTATACCCTTACATGAAGTACTGTTTTTGTCAAGAACAGAATGATCAGCATTGTTGTTTCTGTTTGATTTGGTGGTTTGTGCAGTGTATTCTTTATTGGCCAGAAGATGGCAGGTCATACGTGGCCTTGGGGAAGATATTAACGAAGCAATCCAAGATAGCTGAAGCCAGAGCTGGATACGAGAAAGGCTGCCAAGCTACGCAAGGCGAAAATCCCTTCATTTGGCAGGTGAGTTCAATTTATAGACTTGCTGTATTCTGGGCTATGTTATTCTCCTTATACAAAGTCCTTTAAATGAATTTGATTTTAAAGGCTTCATCTTCAATGCTGTTGGGTTTAATTAATTGAGGAATTCCTCTTTTTCTAATTCCGCTGTTAGCCAATGTTTAACATGTACCCCTCAGTAGATTGCATCTAGCTATTAAATTTGATGTTGAACTGCTCTCGACACTGTTGTTTGAGAGAGAGAGAGAGAAAGAAAGAAGTGTAGGGTGTTAAATTAACCCTTACACATAGAACCTTTATTTATATTATGATACGACTAGACACATTACCTGACTAGTCAATGTGGGACAAAGACACTATAGAGCAATATTAATAAGCTACTCTAACACTCCCCCTCAAGCTGGAGAATAAATATCACAAAATCCTAGCTTGTTACATAGAAACTCTAAACGCGGTTTAAACAGTGGTTTGGTGAAGATATCAGCCAATTGAGCTCCGGTAGAAACAAATGGAGTAGATAACACACCACCATCTATCTTCTCACGAACAATATGACAATCCACTTCAATATGCTTTGTTCTTTCATGAAACACTGGATTTGAAGCAATATGGATTGCTGCTTGATTATCGCAATACATAGGAATAGGTAACTCCAAACCGAACCCTAACTCCATGAGTAAAGCTCTTAACCAGACGATCTCACAAGTCGTGTGTGCCATGGCTCGATATAAAACCAAGCACTAGACCTTGCAAACAACTGTTTGTTTCTTACTTTTCCATGTGACCAGATTGCCGCCAACAAAAGTACAAGATTCCAAGAGGTGGGCCGTTCTGCCGATGGTGATCCCGCCCAATCAAAGATCGCGAAAAGCTTCAACACGCAAATGACCATTAGACCGATAAAACAAACCTCGTCCAGGATGAACTTTAAGATATGTCACAATACGAAGACAAGCTTCCCAGTGTGGAAGCCGAGGAGTTGACATAAACTGACTCACCATACTGACAACGAATGAAATATCAGGACGTGTATTGGTAAGATAATCCAACTTGCCAACTAAGCGACGATACCAGTCCGGATGTGGAAATATCTCCCCTTGATCAACACAAAGCTTCACATTAGGATCCATCGGAGTCTCCACAGGTTTTGCTCCCAATAAATCTGTTTCCTCAAGAATATCCAATGCATACTTTTGTTGAGACAAACTGATTCCCTCCTTGGATCTTGCCACTTCAATACCCAAGAAATACCGTAGCTTACCCAAGTCTTTAGTGTGAAATTGACGCTGTAAAAACTGCTTCAACTCATCAATGCCTTTCTGATCATCCCCAGTAATGATGATGTCATCTACATAAACAATTAACACTATTTTTCCACGCTCTGACTAGAGAGAAGACAGAATGATTAGAATGAGATCGACGCATACCAAACCGTATCAGAGCATCACTGAACCGACCAAACCAAGCTCGAGATGACTGTTTTAGACCATATAAAGCTTTGTGAAGACGACAAACCTGAGCACGCTCCCCCTGAGCAACAAACCCAGGAGGTTGCTCCATATATACCTCTACAAGCAGATCACCATGTAAGAAGGCATTCTTGACATCCAATTGAAACAACGGCCAACCAAGATTAGCAGCAAAAGAAATAAGAATCCGGACAGAGTTTATCTTGGCAACGGGGAAAAAAGTCTCTGCATAATCAACCCCATATGTTTGTGTATAGCCTTTGGCCACAAGGCGGGCCTTATACCGCTCAATAGTGCCATCAGGATTAAATTTGACCGTAAAGACCCACTGACAACCAACAGTAGACTTTCTTGGCGGAAGAGGAACCAACTCCCAAGTGCCATTTTCATGGAGAACAGTCATCTCAATCTCCATTGCTGTTAACCAATCAGATAAAGAAAGGGCCTCCTGTACAGTGTTAGGAACATATAAAGAAGAAACTGACGAAGTAAAGGCACGAAGGGAAGGAGACAGATGATTATACGCGACATAGTGAGAAATGGGATGAGAAGTGCAAGTACGAGTACCTTTACGTAGAGCAATAGGAAGATCAAGGTTAGATAAGGAAGAAGAAGCCTTAGGATCTTGTGATGGAGGTGGTGTTGGGACAGGTGCGACCAGATCTTGTGACGGGGGAGGCGTTGGGACAGGCGCTGGTGGTGCCTCGATTGCTTTGTTGCGACGAACGTACACCTGCAAGGGGTTCACAGAAGAACCAGATGAGACTGCTATAGGAAAGACAAACTCAGACTTAACCATAACAGGGGTTTGTGGACCCGAATAAAATGGCAATGACTCATTAAATGTAACATCTGCACAAACAAAGTGACGACGAAGAGTGGGAGAGTAACACTTATACCCTTTCTGAGTGCGAGAGAAACCAAGAAAAATGCACTTAATGGACCATGGGTCTAATTTACTCTGGTCGGGATCAAGAGCATGAACATAACATGTACACCCAAAAACCCGAGGGGGTAATGAGTGGAGAGGCCGACTGGGAAATAGGACTGTATGGGGTATTTGACCCCCAAGAACAGTAGAAGGCATACGATTGATCAAATGGCATGCAGTAAGAACTGCGTCACTCCAGTAAGACTTGAGAACTTTCATTTGAAATACCATGGCACGCACAACTTTTGATAAGTGTCGAATCTTGCGTTCGGCAACCCCATTTTGTTGTGGAGTCCGAGCGCAGGATGACTGATGAATAATCCTATGATCATAAAAAAATTGAGATAAAGAACTATGAAAAAATTTGCGTGCATTGTCAGACCGAAACATACGAATGCAAGTATTAAACTGAGTTTTTATTTCCATGTAAAATGATTTAAAAATAGTCTTCAACTCAGATCTCTTTTTCATAAGATAAAGATATGTAAAACGAGAGAAATCATCAACAAAGATAACATAATATTGAAAATCTAAAACATTGGGCACATGAATAGGCCCCCAAATGTCTGAATGAACTAACTGAAAAGGATGTGACACACGACGTTCAACCCTGGGATAAAATGATACTCTATGATGTTTACTAAACTCACAAACTTCACATGTCAAAGTGTTAACACGACTACATGAAGGAACTAGCCTTTTAAGGTTTTGAAGGGATGGATGACCAAGACGACAATGATGTTGATATGGTGAAACTGATGATTGGAGAGCAATAGAGCTAGGGTGAACACCATCGGTAAAGTAATACAGGTCACCACGCTCAACACCGCCACCAATCTTCCTCCCCGTCTTGAGATCCTGAAACACACAACCATGAGGGGAAAAAGTAACAGAATAATTCAAAGACTTTGTATGTTTACTAACTGACAGAAGATTTAATGGAAAACGAGGAACATGCAATACATAGTCCAAAGTAAGAGATGGGGTAAGTGGAACAGAACCCAAACCAATAACAACATTAGTAGAACCATCAGCTAGGGTAACATGGAGTGGTTTACCGATAGACTGATGATCAGAAAGAATGTGGGAACTACCAGTCATATGATCTGATGCACCCGAATCAATAACCCAAGGAGTGGAAGGAAGAGACGATGCAACACAAGTAACAAAAGTACCTGTCTGAGATAGCGTAGCAGTGGCAGAACCTGATTGAAGTGACACGAGACGTTGGTACTCCTCTGCAGAAATAGTCACCCTACCGCTTCAAGGAAGGATGAGTAAAACCGCCCAAAGATCCTCTAAATAGTAACCACGATGAGCCTGAGGAAAACCATGAAGATCATAACAATACCCCAATGTACGATTTGTACCCCCACAATGGGCACAATGTCAAGTACCATAATCAAAACCACCACGACTAGAGTTACCACGACCAGAACTACCTCCCCCTGACATGTGACCATAACTAGAACCACCACGATCACGGAACTTAGAACAATAATGAGCCTGAGGAAAACCATGAAGATCATAACAATACCCCAATGTATGATTTGTACCCCCATAATGGGCACACTGTTGAGTACCATAATCAAAACCACCACAACTAGAGTTACCACGATCAGAACTACCTCCCCTTGACATGCCACCATAACTAGAATCACCACGATCACAGAACTTAGAACCACAGCCACCAAAATTACGACCACCAAAAACACCAGAGACAACGGAAGCATTCTCCATCATAAACAAACCAAAGCAACAACTCGAATAGCACGAGCAACCAAACAACCAACAAATCAATGAGCTACTAAACCAACCAACTTTCTAAACCTAGCTACTAAACGACCAACCACTACCTCCAGCAAAAGAAACCAACCACAACTACAAATAACTATTCAGCACCGAAAGCCAATTGCCCGCAAAGAACTATTCCAATCAACCAACGAAACACCAACAGAACAACAACCAGGAACAAATTACCAACCGGTCTAAACTAACAACCGAGCAACAACAAAATCAGGCACCGAAGAGCGAACACAGCCACCATCCAACAATACTGAAGAAACTCCAAAGAAGGCAATACAGTAGACACACATAAAAGTAGATCACGAACCCTGGAAGAACCAAGGAACCAATATGCCACAAACGAACAATGCAATAGGAGCCAACCAATCACCATATACGAGCAACAATCTGGATCAACACTGGGCAGTAACTTTTGAACCCTATGTAGGTAGAAACCAAGTAATTTTGGAATTGAGTCAGTAATTTTTCAAGGTTTTGGAGGTCGATTTGAAGTGGGTATGGCTGGGTCAAGGATTTTGAAACAGATTGAAGGATTTCAAGTGGCTTACATGTGGTTAATGGGAACATTGAGTAGTGGATTTGGCGGTCCGAAAGTGGTCTACATGCAAGTTAGGTGGCCGGGCCGAAAGTAGTAGGTTAGGGTTTTCGTAGGTTGGATAGGAGTTCTAAGGTTTTGTCGGCTAAGGCGGTGGTGGCTAGGGTTTTCGCCTCTATTCTGAAGAGCTATGATGATGGAAGATCAGTATTAGGTTTTGGTTTTAGGGAAGATGATGATGGCTGATGAAGGGGTTATGGTGGAATCAAAAATTGCTCTGATACTATGTTGTTTGTGAGAGAGAGAGAGAGAGAGAGAGAGAGAGAGAGAGAGAGAGAGAGAGAGAGAGAGAGAGAGAGAGAGAGAGAGAGAGAAGTGTAGGGTGTTAAATTAACCCTTACACATAGAACCTTTATTTATATTATGATACGACTGGACACATTACCTGACTAGTCAATGTGGGACAAAGACACTATAGAGCAATATTAATAAGCTACTCTAACAGACACTATAAGCTCAATGCTAAAGAAACCTTCAGTTATACACTCCTTGCTCTTTTTTAACAACATTAAACTGTGGTAGAGTAATCATGTGTGAGTCACAGTGCATACAACAACTACATAACCCATTTATTCCTCAATAATTTGGGGGGGATTGGAGTCAGACCTAACCTTTTCCCAATAAATTCATGATGTAGCTACTCCTAGATTACTACTGAAACAGTCGTTCCCCTATACCGTTGAGAACCGAAGAGCTAGAGGGACATTTGTTTTGGAATCATACCCCCAAATCAAAGCCAAAAGATTTGTGGCTTCAATGTCGGATAGGGCAGACCCAGGGAGCCATTTGATATATGTCGAGTGCTCAAGACTATGATTCTAAGTCATTGGTTAACCAGTATCCAAAATCCAACTTGGCATATCTATGGAGTTTGTTTCTCTCCTACTTGTTATTTTCCATGTCAAACAGATGTCAACAGCTTTTTTGTACGTGAGATATTTTATGTGGTAAGATATCTTTGCTGAGTACAGTCATTTGCATCTGTTTTGATTAGAGAAGCAACCTTAATCCAAAGAGAACCTTCTTTTCCTTTTACTCTCTTGCATTAGAAGTTCATATGTGGACTCGATCCCTTGGAACAGAGCTGGGCTGTTCTGGAAAATAAGGTTGGAAATATAAGGAGAGCTAGAAAATTGTTTGACGCTGCCACAGTTGCTGATAGGAAACATATCGCTGCTTGGCATGGATGGGCAGTCTTGGAGCTAAAAGAGGGTAATATAAAGAAGGCAAGAGATCTTCTCGGTAAAGCCATCAAATACTGTGGTGGAAATGAGTATGTATATCAAACACTCGCTATGCTTGAGGTAAGAGCAAGTCGTTATGAGCAGGCAAGGTATTTATTCAGGCAGGCCACTAGATGTAACCCGAAAAGCTGCCCCAGCTGGCTTGTGAGCTTTTTTCTACCTTAGTTTTTGTGGGTATGGTTTTCTGTTTCATGTTCTAGGATTTAATGAAGTCTTTACCTGTATCCCTCTATTTTTCTTGGACAGGCATGGGCACAACTAGAAATGCAGCAGCAAAACAACAGTGCTGCTCGGCAACTTTTTGAGGTGGTTATATTTTTCTTGCTCCATCAGTTTCACTTTTTATTTCTTGAGAAGCTCTATATCAAGCTCTTCTTTAGAATCCGTTTGGGTAGATGTGGATTTCCATTGAAACTAAAGTTATTATTTAGTGAGAGGAGCTCAACTCAAGATTTGAGAGTTTATTCATGGACTTAGACATTGAATTTGAGAGCTCTCCCCTGAAGGATTTGAAAGGACTGATTGCTAGAGAGTCATTTGAAGTCCTCATATCAAGGATTGTAGCTATTTGACGGTCCTCTACTTCTGATGAGTTTCCACACTGGTTACACGAGTCACCTGTGGCTAAAACTATTTCATTTTTGTTGTTATTGAACATGTGTCTAGACTGTGCCTTACTTGTTACTCCCTCTGTTCCAAATTGCTTGTCACTTATACTATTTTGAGATGTTCCAAATTGTTAGTCCCCTTTGAAAAGTCAAAACAAAATTTATTCAATCTTCCAAAATAACCCCTTTTACCAACAAGAATCATTTCATTCAAAAGTTGAAATATAAGGGCATTGTTGGAAATTAATGAATTTGTTTAATGTGAATGTAGTTATTGCATGTCTACTTAAAAAGTTGGAATTTCCAAAAGTGACCAGCAATTTGGAACGGAGGTAGTAGTTTGTTTTTGCTTTCATAACTTCTCAGTATGTTACTAATTGCAGAAAGCAGTCCAGTCCAGTCCAAAGAATAGATTTGCGTGGCATGGATGGGGAGCTTTTGAAGCTAGTCGGGGGAATATTGAATTCGGAAGGAAACTTCTAAAGATAGGCCATGCAGTGAATCCAAGGGATCCAGTTCTTCTCCAGTCTCTTGCATTGCTGGAATACAATTACTCAACACCGGACCTTGCTCGAGTTTTGTTCCGGAGAGCATCCCAAGTGGACCCAAGGCACCAACCAGTGTGGATGGTATGTTGTTATACTTAATCGGACAGTGCTAATAATGCATTGATCTCATCACAGTTTACTGAGTTATGCTCCTATTCCCTTTATTTGAGACTTGCCACGTGGAATGGTTTGTCCTTGATCATCTTTCACCACTTCTGCATCTCTGTACGAGGGAATGGAAGACAATGCTGCACAGCGCTTAGTAACTAAAATCCCAGTTTTAGGTGCTGTGACTATATGTCTTTATGACTAGGCACCGTATTTGTCTTGAGGATTAGGCCCAAACTACATTCCACTTTGTTGATTTCCTGATTTCATGTCCAGATTTGGTTGCTTTTTTAGAGGTTTACTTGGATTAGAACTGAATTCTGTGCTTGTGTTTCAGCTTCCTTCATGGAACTTGTGCACACATGATTTATGTTATTGTACTACTGTTGAAATATTAAAAGATTTTATCCATCACAACTCTTATCTTTTGATTATCCTATGTGCTTTCTGTATACAATTTCAGGCTTTCGGTTGATAGTTTTTTCTTGGGATGATTTAGGCTTGGGGGTGGATGGAGTGGAGAGAAGGGAACATAGACAAAGCGAGGGAACTATACCAAAGGACATTGAAAATTAATTCAACCAATGAAAACGCTGCTCGTTGTTTTCAGGTAGAAGAGACCATATGAAAAAGTGACTGGCTCGGATTATCCTTCTGCCCATTAATCATGCCATCCTTGAGTTCAGTTGCTATCATCATATTTTGCAGGCTTGGGGAGTTTTGGAGGAGAGAGTTGGCAACTTATCAGCTGCTCGGAGACTATTTAGGGCTTCTCTAAACATAAATTCCCAAAGCTATGTTACATGGATGACATGGGCGTCTTTGGAGGAGTATCAAGGAAATACTTTCCGCGCTGCAGAGATTCGTAATCTCTATTTCCAGCAGGTATGTTCCACTCCATCCATTACAATGAATAACTCTTCAATACGAGCAAATGAATGAAACGCCCCAATAATTTCAAACGAGTGCTTCAATTTTGGTCAATTATGTTGATATTGAAATGAAAACAAGAACGTTAACCAAAGCAGTCACAAAAGAATTAAAGCATGTGCGTGGTTGGCTTAAAGCCTAGGTCCACATGTGAATATTAGCTGTGGAATTTCCCAATGGGAAAAGTCATCAAAATGAGCCAACAGTATAAGCCTATTTCCATGCAGACCACATGTGTGTGAAAAGCCAACACATTGAATCATGTAAAACATACCAGTTTATAAATTGGGTCAGACCTTGAATGGGTCGTAAACTGGTAATTCTTATGCAATTTCAGACCACCCACAACAATATACAATTTCTGTCTCACTGAAAGTTTGTAAGATCATTTAGATACATGATCTAAAAAGGAGATTTGTCTAACAAATATGGAGGTTAAAGACCTGATTGTTGTTTGCAACAGCGTACAGAAGTCACTGATGATGCTTCATGGGTGGCGGAGTTCCTAGACATCATTGACCCAATTGGTAGAATAAGGCGACTTTTTAACTTGGATGAGAACTCGTTTTACAAGGAGAATGATTCTCCTAGAGACGCATCAGTTGCTAATGACAACGGAGACGAACAAACTAGCCCTTCTGATGATGTGGAAAGTGAAACTGGATTTGATTTAGATGGTTTCATTTGTGTAAAGCTATCTTTAGACCCTTCGCAACTGGATGTTCTGTTGGAAACATCAACAAAGGAAATCAAACCAAAAACTAAACCTTGGAGAAGGGCATGGAGATCAGAAGACAAAACTGCTACACAACAATGCCAAAGTTGAGAGTTTGAACAGTGTAAACTGAGGTAATTAGTCCAGTACAGTTATTTTACTACTGTTTGTCAGTTTTATTTCCACATGATTTTAAATATTTTTTTTGAAGGTAATTGTTAGAGAACAAGTGATGTGATCAGGTTATGGCTGGATCCACACGATAAGATTTTAGAGGTATGAACTCAAAACAGTACAGATAGCCATGAAGCTAGAAATTAAGCAACAATACTATACTTCTGCTCCACTTGTTATTTTATGCATTTTCTGGTGTTTGTTGCAACGTAAAAGGAACAAGATTTATCATAGAGCTGAAAATAGGTAAATGCTTGACAATCATTACAAGTGAACTTTATATGAAACTGGAAAGAAAAAACGATTGATAAGATCATCAATGCAGGACAAATATTAGGTGGAATGCTGTGTTTGTGACACTAAATATGAATCTTCCGAACTAGCTGGTGAAATAAGAATGCCAGTTTTGTTCATATTGATAGACATGGATATGTATGTTAGGTGCTGGGCTCCTGAGTTTAAGCCCTTCCGAATTGCAGATAATCCTTTAAGAAATGGAGATTAACAATTATCAACCAAAAGTAAAAAACGTCGTAGAGAATGCAGCATAACTTTGAACTGTAGATATCATCTAATTTGGTCATACGCAGCTAGACAATTGAAATTGACATCATACCCTCCATTGTGAATATAGAACAAACTGCTTAGCCACAAAATGTTGAGCACTAATCGTCAATGGAAAATGAACATAACAAAGACATTTAAGCAGTAAAACTGTAACAAACTATTTACCAGCAAAAAGAAGTGCAACAAAGTGAACAAAAGCCACTCCCCAACAAGCTAAAGAAACTAGTCTTGAATTCTAGGCTCTAAATTCTTCACCCATTGCATTTTCGAGCACAAAGAAGGCTGCTTACAGTTGTTTCTGGCTTCACGTAGACACCAATAGATTCAAGAACTCCTTTGATAGTACTTCCATCATTCCATGGAATCCACCAAAGGACTGAGGGTCCTGCCCCATTTGGAAATTGAACGCCTGGTCATACTTGCAGTGCTTTCAAAAGGATCCATGAGTGCCTTGGTTGGTACCAAACATGATAGAATGTACCACACACCTCCCAAATTGCTGTAACTACCGGAGATTGATGTTAGAAACTCATGGGGATAGTTCAGCTTGACCTGCTTTTTTGTTTTGTCAGATTCCAATGTTTTCAAGAATTAGGTAAAGGTAAGAGACAATTTTGCCAACAAACAAAAACTCATGCAATTGTATGTGGAATCGTAAAAGCTTATACAACAACAGCAACAACAACAACAATATAACCCATTTAGTCCCCAATAATTGGGGGTATGGGCAGGGGATGGATAAGAGACAGACCTAACCTTTGGCCATAAATGCACAAAGTGGTTGCTCCCAGAATACCACTGAAATAGATGGATTGGAGACAGACCTAACCTTTGGCAATAAATGTACAAAGTGGTTGCTCATAAAATACCACTGAAACAGTGGTCCCCCCTATACAGTCGCGTTTGCTGCGGAATCATGCCCTCAAATCAAAGCCAAAAGACATCGAAGAGGGCAGATCCAAGAATCATTTTGATTTATGTGCACATTACCATGCTTCTTTCATTCAACATCCAGAGCATTGGCGTTGCACAACAATCGTAAAAGCTTATACTCTTGCTAACCCTAGTTTTTTTGAATGGCTGCTAATCCTAGTTGTTAATGTTATAGCTTAAATTCATCCTCATTCAACAACATAGAGAAATCTAATGTGTACCATAGAGGCAGGCACTTTTTTCGTATGCATGTTTGGTTTATTATGTTGCGCTTTCTTTGGATATTTACCTAGTTTTCATTACAATAAGACATTGTTTGGGCACTCACCTTGTTGAGTTTGCTTCCAAGTTTACTACTTCCAGGTTGGTCGGACAAGACCAATAAGTCCTTCTCAACCTTTGTTTTCCCCTGTTGGTCCAACGCCTTTCCCCTGTTGGTCCCACACCTCTCTTTGAATCCTTTCTAAGGAACTAAGTTTGGTCACCATTTTTTGGCTTTGCAAAACTTTTGGAGAAATATAGATGTGGATTTATGATAGTAAGAGGTTGAGGTAAAAAAAGGAAGGGAGAGATGGTGGAAAAGGGGAGAGGGATGTGCTCCTTAATTGTTGAGGACGAAGACCAATAGTCGATCGCCTGAGTTAATACTTTTCCCAAGAGGGAGAGGAGAGTCTTCTTGCATAGCCCAAGGTGGCACCAATGCTACTGCTTGCACTATACATTTTAGTATGTAGCACTGCTCAAAGAGCATAAAATGATTTCTGCACTATCCAGTGTAAAAGATAAATCCATTAATAGTTTTTTAAATAGGGACTTATAAAAAACGGACACAGATGTGGCCCTCGCTGCTCAATGAGATTGTGTTCCAAAAGCATGATCTGAACTCATCTCTGCCCAGATTTTTCTGGACATCAGCGTCTATAGCACTGCTGTTATAAATAACTGCCATGCAAAAAAACTTTTCGTATACAAAATAGATAAGCAAATGCGAATTATATCAATATAAATACAGAAGTTGTCGATGATGCTTCATTGGTTATGGGATTCCTAGACATCATCGACCCAAGGATTGATAGCATAAAGTAGCTCTGGAACGGGGTTAAGAACTCGTTTTCCTAAGTGAATGATTCTTCTGGAAACGTATCAGGTGCTAATTACAAGGGAGATGAATCAGGTAGCCCGTCGATGATGTGGAAACGGAAACAAAGATTTGATTTAGATGGTTTTATTCGTGTAAAGCTATCATTAGGCTCGTTGAAACTGCACAGTTGGAAACATCTATGAAGCCAGTCAAACAAAATACTAAACATTAAAGAAGGGCATCAAGAGTAGAAGACGGAATTGCTTACCAAGAGTGTAAACCGAGGTAATTACTCAAAAACATTTTATTTTGCTTTTGTTTGTCGGGTCTATTTCCATGATCTGAATGTAATTGATTGAGAACAAGTTATGTTTGGAACTTACGACATTTCACTCAGTTTTTTTTGTTTTATTTTGGTAAATGTCATATTGTTATACCAAAGCACAAGAAACAACAGGGCTCAGCCCTTGGACAACAAGAAATCTACTGCTCCTAAGAAGAAAAAACCACAAAGGAGATAAAAAGATACAACAATCAATCAATGCTGCAAGCAAACAATAGGCAAACCTCACTCTGCAACAATCCGCTGATTATCCACCAAATTAGGAAAATTTCTCCAAGATGTCATGGCTTGTCAAATTTCAACTTCCATGTGCCTCCACAAAGCTTGCACATCCTTTCTAGAACCCTTAAAAATATGGTTATCCCTCTCACCTCAAAGAAGGAAGATAGCTGTTGCGAAAGCCACCTGGAGAACCATAGATTTTAGGGACTTACCCTTGCCTCTGGGGATGTGGGATCCACTTCACTTCCCAAACCAGCGGGGTGTCTAGAAGAACCCCACTCCCTCAAAAACTGTTTCCATAGCAATTAGAGTATGAACATTCAAGAAAGAGATGATCATGAGTCTCCACACCATTTGCACAGAGCATACATTCAGTAGACTGCACTACTCTCCAATTGAACAGCCTATCCTTTGTGGTTAACTGTCCATGGAAGGCCATCCATTGAATAAGGGCCCATCGAGGGACATAATGAGAGAGCCAAACTAAGTGCGCTCACGGGACAGTGGGTTAGACTATCCTTGTAGCATTCCACGCAGAGGAACACGAATACATACTAGTAGGGCTAGGCGTCCAAACCAGTTTATCAGACTTTAGAATATTAGGAGCAAGACTAGCAGGAGTATTGGCAATAATCTCTTGGGTTACAACTTTTCTTTGCCTCGGCCATATCCACTCATTCCCTCGAATAATAAAGTCCACCTTCGCAGACAACGATCTTCCCAAATTAAACACAATTCTAGAACCAAACTTGAGGCAAAGAGGGCCCAAATCATGCCAATTATCTACCTAGAGGAAAATAGATTTCCCATCACCCACATTCCATTTCATAAGAGGTTGGGCTAAAGTTCCGAGCTTGAAAATCTTTCTAAGATTCCAGTAAGCATCAGGAGGGAGATTTCACTCAAATCTATGGTTGGATTAATACAATGGGAGTTTTAAGGCATCAACCCAAAACAGTGTGCTGACTGTTGTGACACAAAATCAGTGAAGAATCAAAATTCCAAAACGTGTATAGTAGGTCTACATTTGTTTCTGAAGAAACTCAGCATGTGTTATTCTCAATAAAGACTGATGTATGCTGCCTAAATAATTGAAATGGGGCATCACAAAGTGTCAAAAGGGTATTCAGTTTCGAGAAACTCAAACACTAAAGACATGCTTGGACAAGTATTGATCGGACACTGTATCTCTCAGAGAGTGTCTCGTGTGTGTCAAGTCCGACACAACCACCACCCACTTAGAATATCCATGCTTCTTAGATACAAGACTAGAGTCGAACAATTTGCAAAAAGCTTGAATACGAAAGACAAGACTTGAACATGATCGTGTTTAAACCTTACTTCAGAAGCAAAATTTGATGGGTTTGGACAGTACTTAATGGGGTGAATTTGCTTCCAAGTTTAGTACTCCCAGGTCGGTCAGATAGGGCCAAACATTCGTTTTCAATGTAGAGGAATTGCACAAAATTAATATCACAACCATATGAAATGAAGATCTCTGCAACTTCTGTTTTTCTGAGGTGGTCCCAAACCTCCCCCTTGGTGTTTTCTATTGAACCAAGTTTAATCGTCATTTTTTTGGTTTCCATAGCTTCTGGAGAAATACACAAACTAGAAATAAATTAAAATTAGCAGTAAAAATAAATTAGAATTAAATTAAAATTGGGTTGTCCAAAATATGATTAGATGGCCGAGGGGTGCACAAAATCTTCCGAATCTCATTTAATGGGGCAATTGGATGAGGTCTTATAGGGGGCATAACTATGGAGGTCTTATTTATGCTTAGGCCTACGGCAATAGAATGATTTGCCAAAAAAAAAAAGTGAGGGGGTGTTACTTATTGATAGTCTAGGGAATGTCCATATTTATGACCCCCAAATACCCTTGAAAAATGACCTTTGTACCCCTTTAATCCCCCCAATTGTTACTGCTTGGTACAATTGCCTCTAGTGTAATTTTGGAATTTTTTTTTTTGGCCTTGCAATTTTCTTCGAATAAAAAAATAAAAAACTTCTGCACATCTTTTTTTTAGTTTTTTTTTGCACCAAATTAAACTACTAATAGAGTTCTTTAATTCGATATAAAAAATTTGGAAAAATTATATAGTTTAGTATTTACATTGTTGGCGAGTTACTCTGCAATATCCTTCGGATAAAAAATAGAGTATTTTCATGCATAATTATTTTTTTTGCACCAAAACTACTCATAGAGATTTCTAAATCGATGCGAAAAAATTTGGCAAATTGTGTACAAAAGTATTTTAATGCACGTTCATTACATGTATTTTTGAAATTATTACATTATTTGAGAGTTCACTAAATTGTTCTTTTCTTGAATTAGTAGTTTTGTTTTTTTTTTTAAGCCTTTGTAATTGTATTTTAAATAAATTAGTGCATTTATTTGAGAGTTAAATAAAATCAGTCATTATAGCTTATTTGTTGACCAGTGTAATAAAATTAGTCATTATACGCAAGTCCTAGGGAGACCTTGGGAATCTTAAAAAATGTCCAAAAATCTGTTACATTGGATAATTTGAGTTTTAAGTAATTTTTTTAGTACGTTAAACAAAATTGTGTGAAATTATTCACGAGACAATTTTCTACAATAAAATTTAATGTGTTTATGTGCCGGTTTAATTTAATTTGCTTGGACTAAAATATAGAATTCGCCGCCGAGAACATGCAATTGCGACATGTATCTTACGTATATTGTATTATTTGGTCTCATAATTCAAACAAGCTAACACACAAAAAATTGGGTACAAATGTCTAGTTAATAGAGGTAGTATAGTTAATGTAGTTTTTGAACACCTAATTCAAAATTTCTGGAGCCGCCATTGCGTTGGGTAGCCAAAATACAAACAAAATACGAGCGCTGTCAAGAAATAAATTACAAAGTAAGCCTCTACGTACAAGAAATGGATCCTAATTCTGCCAAATCACATTCAGGTACAGACTTAGAATATTATACATCGAAGTTGCGCCGCCATAGGAATATTTCGTAATAATCAAGCATGTATTTATGGCCAAAATATCACAATTCCTCTATTTCGAACGAACTCGCAATGAGGATTGAACAGACATTTATTTGTGAGTAAGGGATATTCTTTATCCATGCTTCTTGCTTGGGTGGAGACTTCAATGATGATGTGTATTCTGAGAAGGCTAAGGATCTTTTGGTTGAGGTTGTCTTTGAAGTGAGCCATTCTATTTCCTCCCCTTCATATCTCGGGCAGGGGGTTGGTCTAAAGAATGTGTTGTCCAATTCGGTTGTTAATGTTTCTAAGGAAAAGCCTTGCTTCCAAGATCAAAAATCTATTCATGGAGCTATTCTCAAATTGGAAAGGAGGTTGAATAGATCTAAAAGGAAAATTCGAACAAAGAAAATGCTTACTAAGATTGGGATAAAAATGGTTAAGTCAAGAAGCCTTGACAGGAAGGTTTCTTCCTCTTCTTCTCTATCCTCCTTTGATTTTCATAACAGAAATTCTATTTTACTTCAACAAGCTGAGAATGTGATAGATATTGGTGCCACTCTCGGAGTAAAATTTTATGGAGACATAAATTTTATCTTGGGAAAATATATGGAGTTGGCGGCTGATAATATTGCTAAGAAAAAGAAAGAAGTCTTTGTTGATTTGGAGGATGGGGAATTTGCTGATATGGAGGAAGGAGGCTCCCTTTCTTTGGAGTTTTGAGCTTCTTTGTTCCCCTTGTTGAGGCTGTGTTAGTTGTGTTCCGCTTTTGGTGGATCTTTGGTGCTTAGGTTGCTTGGTTTGTGGTTTGGATATAACTTTGTGCTCTCGGCTGTTTTTTAGGATCCATCTTTGTGGTGTGTTTGGCTAGGTTTTTTGGGTTTTGGTGTTTGCTCGAGGGTTAGTCTTGGTGTTTGCTTGAGGTTTAGGGTGTTGCTTTTGGGTTTGGTTGGTTTCTTGCCTTCCTTTGTTGCTCTTGGGTCTCGGATGTTTTGGCTTTTTGCCGTTATGTCTTTGGTCCTTTTAATCTTTGCTCCTCTTTAAAGAATTAATAAATTTCTTTGCCGATCAAAAAAATAAAATAAAATCAGGAACAATAGTTTCTCCTTTACTTTCTTGTTCAAATTTGTCCGATAGCGTTGTGATGCTCTAACCTTCCTCCTCATTTTGCTCACCCTGTACATTCTCCTTGTTTCCTACGCACTCAAAAAAATAAAAATAAAAAACAACCCTAATAAATTACTACGTTGACTAAAAATGTATTCTCTTGCCGTCCCAAAATGATAGTCCAGTTCATAAAATGGTTAGTAAAAAATAGGACTATATTTTGTTGAAGAACAATCCCATACTTTTTTCATGAATTATAAGAGCTCACTGATATCTATTATACTTAAAAACATTGGAATTTTTCTTGAAAAAAAAAACTAATGCATTATTTTTAACTTATAATTTTGCGGAGCGGCCGATCATTTTGGAACAGATGGAGCACTTATTTAGGTTGTTTCTAATTGACATTAAATTTAAAGATCTTAAATCTTAATTGAAAAGTCAAAAGATACTATGACATTTTGAATGTACGTATGGAAAGCATGATTTACTAAATAGCAAGTCAATCATGAGCTTCATACTCCAATACTCTATCTAGTGAACCCTTGGTTTTTTAGATAGTCCACAACCCTTGCCAAAACCTTCCCTTCCCTTGTTGCTCAATTCCTTGTGTCTAAATTATCTCGGCTGGTTGTTTTTTGTTTTTGAAACGGCAGAAGTTTATATAAGAATACTAGATAATGGGTACATTTCTCTTGTCTCGTTTAATCTTGTATTTTTGATATTTGATTAATAATTTTTTTTTTGCCATGCAAAAAAAAAAAGAAAAAAAAGAAAAGAAGAAGGAAAACACCACCAATGGTGAGATCTCAACCAAAAACATCCAACAAAGCTTTGAATGAAAGAACAAAACCAAACATCGGTGGTGGAAAAGCCAAAGCATCAGAGTCTAATATAGATCCTCCATATAGATCCTAATTAGCTATTTCAAAAGCATCCCCTTCATTATCTCGGCTTCTTGTTGAACCTTCTTCCTCAAGCTTTTATACGTTCTCATTATTGTGAAGATCCAAATTCAGGAATGTTCAAATCAGGAATAGTAGTTTTTCCCTTTTTTTCTTGTTCAAAATCCTCATCAGGAATAATGTTCAAATCAGGAATAATAGTTTTTCCCTTTTTCTCTTGTTCAGTTTTATCCGAGAGCCTTGTGATGCTCTCACCTCCCACTTCACTTCTCTTATTCCGTGGATTCTCCTTATTTCCTATACAAAAAGAAAAACCTTGGCAAATTAATACTTTGATTAAAATAAAATAAAATAGTTTCTTGTTCTTATTTGACACAAAGTTGAACTATTTTCTGATACTACGAATCAGTTTGTAATTTTATTTCATGAAATTAGCTCATCCAGTTGACGGTTACTATTCGAGCTTAGTCTTAATGAACTTTGAAGTATATATATATATATATATATATGAGTAGTGTTCTAGTCCAGGAGTCCCGGATCCGGGACTCCATGTTCCCGATATTTTTTTGACGATCCGAGCCGTCCAATGTGTTCAAAAGGTGTTTTCCAAGGCCCCCCTGAGAAATCTTCAAAAAAAAATACCGGGAAAGGCTTGATCCAAGCAGTTTTCGCAAAAACTTTATATTTACAGTTTTTGCGAAAAACTACTTGGATCAAGCCCTTCCCGGTATTTTTTTTTGAAGATTTCTCGCGGGGACCTTGGAAAACACCTTTTGAACACATTGGACGGCTCGGATTCTCCAAAAACAATGTTTAAAAGCATCAAAACACCGAAAAATGCTCCAGTCCGGGAAATCCGGGATCCCGGACTGGATCACCGGTGTATATATATATATATAGGGTGAGGATTTGGTCAGGACTCCCGCATTTTAATAAAATGTTGACCTTCCCTCTCCCGGCCAAATGGTCGGGATCCGAACCGTTGGATGTGTTTAAAATGTGTTTTAAGGGTCTACGCAAAGATTCGGCAAAAAAAAAAAGACTGGGGAAGGGTTTCATCTGAGCAATTTTCATGAAATATTTATCCTATCTGTCCAATGTGTTCAGAAGGTGTTTTCAAGGGTCCATGCGAAAAATCTTCAAAAAATAATACTGGGAAGGGCTTAGTTCAAGCAATTTTCGCAAAAACTGTAGGATTTTCCAAAAATAATTTGCAAAACAAAAAAAAAATCATTTTTTCTTATCCTCGGGAGGGTTTGTATTAGAAGATTTCTGTGTATATATATATATATATATATCTTCTTATCCACACTCCTAGAAATAAGAAAAAAATGAATTTTTTTTGTGTTGCAAATTATTTTTGGAAAATCCGATCCGTCCAATGTATTCAGAAGGTGTTTCCAAGTGTTCACGCGGAAAATCTTCAAAAAAAAAAATACCGGGAAGGGCTTGATCCAAGCAATTTTCGCAGAAAATGTATATTAATTGAACACATTGGACGGATCAAATTTTTCAAAAATAATTTGCAACACAAAAAAACTTTCTTTTTTTTTTTCTTATTTCCAGGAGTGTGGATAAGAAGATTTTTGTATATATATAGTTTGGATCATGAGGTCCGGAAATGAAAAGTCCGGATGTGAAGCTTAACCTATATATATATATATATATATATATATATAGCCCACGGTTCTAGTCCACACCTCCCGGAAATAAGAAAAAAATAATTTTTTTTGTGTTGCAAATTATTTTTGGAAAATCTGATTCCGTCCATTGTGTTCAGAAGGTGTTTTCAAGGGTCAACATGGGATATCTTCAAAAAAAAAAATACCGGGAAGGGCTTGATCCAAACAGTTTTCCAAAAATGTAAATATATTGTTTTTGCGAAAACTGTTTGGATAAAATCTTTCCCGGTATTTTTTTTTGAAGATTTCCAGCGTAAATCCTTGAAAACACCTTCTGAACACATTGGACGGATCGGATCGTCAAAAAAAAATTTTAGATCATGAGGTCCGGAAATAAAAGGTCCGGATTAGAACCATTCCCTATATATATACATTGGACGGATCGGAGCTCAGTTTCCAAACCAAATTTCGACGATCCGAACCATTAGATGTGTTCAAAACGTGTTTTTAAGGTCCCCCGTGAGGATTTGGCAAAAAAAAATTACCCGGAAGGGCTTGATTGGAGCAATTTTTCATAAAAACACTATTATAGTGTTTTTATGAAAAACTGCTCCGATCATGCCCTTCCGGGTATTTTTTTTGCCAAACCTTTGCGGCAACCTTAAAAACACGTTTTAAACACATCTAACGGTTCGGATCATCAAAATTTGGTCCGAAAAGTGGAGGTCCGGAACTTAATAAGTTGCGGGAGTTTGGACCGGAAGTTTGGTGTATATATATATAACTGAAAAAGGTAAAGAAAATCCAACCCTAATATATTTTTTTTTTCAATTTAGAAACATCATTTCTCCCACAAATACGTCCATATATTAAGCTAATAAAGCGTTGGTGTTTAGAAAGTTTTTTCTTTTCCTAGGAAAGTGTTCCAAACCAAAACCTAGAAGAATATGTAAGGAATAGGGACTAGAATGACCTTGCACTGGTGTTAAACGAGGTGTGACTTCATCCCATGAGGGGCTTTCCTTTCCCTTTCCCTTTTCCTTCTGTTTTTTACGCTGCTGGAGGTTTTCACCGATGTGTCTTTCTCGATCTCTCTCCAAAAACTGTGTGACCCTCTCAACTGTGAAAAAAGTTGAATTCTGGACCTTGCAATTCCTCCGATCATGGATCAAGGACCGAAAATCCTTATTTTGTGTGCCATAGTTTAATTGATTGTGGCGGGCTTCCCGAAAAAAAAATTCAACTTTTTTCTTATTCCCCTTGGTGCTTCCACTGGAAATAGGTAGAGGTCTTTTTCTCTTAAACGAGGATGCTCCAGGTGCCTCTAGAGCCTATAAGTCGATTCACCAATGAAACGATAAATTTCATACTAAGAGATGAAACTAACATGAAAAAATAAAAAAGAAAAAAAGAAGAAAAAGAAAAAAGGAGGTAAGAGATTTGCCCGACCTACCTTGTCATATCTTTCAAGATTGTTGCTCTGTCGCTTTTCGCATTTCCCGCCCTGTAATCGTCCAACCAATGGCAAATATTGCACACCGTTAGTCAATTGCACATCTTGCATGATGCAACAATCAAATCATATCAACAACCCAAATTATACTAAATTTTGGAAACATTGAACAATAAAGTTACATACGTCATTGCTTTTCAATATTTGAACCACGCTACCTTCTCCTACTCTCTGCTGCAAATGAAGAAAAAAAAAATTGATCAAGAATTAGGCTTATTCGAATTTATTCAAAAAAATAAAGCTCCTATATATTACAATGCAAAGCATGATTTCACAAAAAATTCTCTCATTGCATCAAAATTTGCAAAAAAAAAAAAAAAAACAAATAATAATGATATGCCACACCCCTTTTTTGTCTTTTAGTGACATTTTCATGTGTAAAAATGTCACTAAAAGACAAAAAGGGGGTGTGGTCAACAATTTGGGGGGTGTGAATATCAATTACCAAAAAATATTACCCCATTTTGCTAAGGGTCCTTTTAGCTTTTTGGGACTTTTTTTTATTAGTTGATGTGTTGTGAGATAATGATATGTCTTGAAAAACGATCGAACAAGTTTAGAAAAATCGTTAATTAGTGTACATTGATTATAAAAACAGCTATGCAATGGAGGTTAAATGTAAATGTATAGCTAGCCAGAAAGAAGATAAGTCTTGTGCTTGCCCTTTCAAAGCCAGGATGCCCCTCTTTGACAATAACCTCCAATTTTTGTTGGTTTGACTCTTCATGCCGAGCCCATGCTGTTACGAGGGACCGATATTTTATATTTGTCCCTGGTTCATAATAGAACTGCATCGTCCAAAAAACATTTGTTAAATTCAGGACCGATTGCCAATATACTCCACAAAAATAGCATAGAAGTAAATCAGTCTATGGAAAACTGAATAACATTCAGATGAATGCACTAAAATAATGGCGAATTTATAAATCACCATAGCACATCTAAAACATTTAATATACAGTACAAAGTACAAAAATTCAGAGAACACTAAGTATTTTTCCAAATTGCGGATGATTTGCTTCTTGTACATGTACAATAGTAATGAATGAACAAAGCGCCTCATTATGATACTCTTCTATTGTCGAAGAAAAGTAAGTCATATATTTTCTTTTGTCTTTTACTTTACCTTTTCATTTCTCATTAACAGAGATTAAGTTTTTTTTTTTTTGCTAAGCGAAGAAACAGAGATTAAGTTTGTCTCATATTGTACAATACAATACAATATGAAATGTACAATAAGTTTGTCTCATATTGTACATTTCTTTTGTATTGAATTATCTGATTTATCTAAAGCAAATAGACAAATATCATGTTTAATTACGTTGTATCACATCACATTTTTATGGGTGCCAAACATGTATGTATCAAACATTTTTTTTTTTTCTATTGTGTAATTATATATGTTTGAAATCAATTTTTTTATTACTTCCGATTAAAAAAAGCATGCTTGATATAAACTAATAAATTTTATTGCCGATTAGAAAAGAGGGTTTGAAATCAAAATTGTGCATGCACATTCTTTAATTGTGTCATTATGCTCTTCACAATAAATAAAAAAAAAAAATTTACTTTTACTTTTATAAGGAGAATTGACAATCTTTATAAGGAAAATTTACATTTTACTTTTATAAGGAGAATAGACTTGGCAAAGCTAATAGCGCATGAGAACTATGAGATTTTGTGCAGGTGGCCACAAGATTTTTTTTTTTTTTTTGATTAGCAATATGATTTTATTAAGCTCGACAAAGGATACATTGAGGTAAAGCCATATATTAAGCACAAAGCAAAGTATAAGCAGGGAAAGAGAAAACCATTCAGCACAAAATGCTGAAAAGATAAACGATTACGAGAGACAAAAAGAAAAATACTCTCTCCGTCCTTTTTATAATGTAACTTTTCATTTTGAACTTTTCCCTTAATAAATGCGTGTTTTGAAAAGTTAATGGGGTACATTTTCTATTTTTCCCTTAAAAGTAGATTCCTTTTTGAAAAGTTAGTAGGCATTATTATATTGATAAGGGTAAATAGTGAAAAGTAGATGTAAAAGTTGTAAAACTTGATATGAGAGAAAATAAGTTAGAATTACGAGGCTATAAACTTAAAAAGGAACAGAGGGAGTACAATCAACCCCATCAACAATGGAGAGCACTTGAGATGATTGATAAACAGGCTTCAAAATCCTTTGTCGAGCTTTAACAAAATTTTGTTGTCGATCAAAAAAAAAAAAAAAATCTTGGGGCCACATGCATAAGATCTCATGGTTCTCTTGGGGTATTGGTTTTGCATAGTCTATGTGTATGGAGGAGTATACATACACCCTAAGATCAATCGGTGTGTGCGCAAGATAGCCCGGACCACCCAATTATATATATACAAAAAAAAAATTGTAATTTTTTTTGTGTGTCAATTCTCCTTATAAAAGTAAAAAGTAAATTTGTTTTTGTTATTGTGAAGAGCATAATGAAACAATTAAAGAATGTGCTTGCACAATTTTGATTTCAAACTCATTTTTTAAAAAAAGAGTTCTTTTTGACATTGTTACCCATCAATTAGGGCTGCCTAGCAGATCACCCAATTTGCCCAAACCGAACCATCCGTAAACCCATCCGAGGTATGTTACAGATGAATGCGGATCCTAATATTTTTATCTTGGCGGATGCGGTTCGGTTCGGTTTGGGTTCAATCCGCTCAATCTGCCTTCAATCCTTCTTTGATCTATCAAATCCACTTGATCCGCAACCGAACTGACCCATCCGTATATCACTCAAGGACGGGTTGCAAATGCACAAAATGACAATCCACCATGAGCAGATCAGATTGAGAACCGAACCGATCTGTGGACAGCCTTACTACCAATAATAAGATATGAATCCACGGTGGGTGTTCTACGGTACGTGGTGTGCACCGTATTGTGCGGTAAAACTATGTCGTTTTGCTCATTTTCTTGGTATACCTATAAAGCTTCCAAGGGCCCTGTTTGGAGAGTTAATTTGGGGTTCAATTTTAAGGCATTTAGGTTTTTCGGGGTAAGGTATAGTGGATTTAGGCACTTCGGGCTTAGGCACTTTGTGGTGTTTTTTTTTCTTCTTCTTCCAAACAAGCCCTTGGAAGCTTCAAAGATGTGCTCCAAAATCAAGCAAAACAAAGTAGTTTTGGTTCACAACACTTACAACACAACACCCACCCTAGATCTGAGGGGATTTTAGGTGATTTGGTAAATCTATATAGGAAAACTAGGTTATGTTCAACAAATCAAACATATGGAAATGGATCAACTAATAAAATTCATCAATTTCTTTTCTTTAGAAAAAGAAAAGAAAAAAAAATCATCAATAGATTTTTAAGGACCTGGGGGCTCTGCTGTCCTTCAAGGACGGTAGGCACTGCCACCCCATCCGAGTCATCCATCTATGGTTTAGATTCGCAGGTGAACTTAACTTTTACCGGTAAGAGTTCATTTGAGATTTTTGACTGTTGATTGTAGAGACGAGCAGCTTGGATTGATGGACGACTGCGCCTACCGTCTTGAAATGACGGCGCCTTCTAATTCTAAAACTTAGAGGTTGGATTAACCATAAATTGCGCTGATTGGATAGAATTACAATAGAGTGGATGCAAAAAATTACCTTGTCGATTTTCCCCGAGTATTTTTCATTCGTACGTTTCTTTTCATCTACTCGCCATCCAGGTGGTGCTTGATGACGATTGTTCACCGCCATTTTTGTCTGCACTAAACAAACCTAGGGTTGCAAAGTAAAGAAAGAATATTTTAGAGAGAGAGAGAGAGAGAGAGAGAGAGAGAGAGAGAGAGAGAGAGAGAGAGAGAGATATGGAGGAGGGTAGGTAACAAACTACAAAGGAGGTATTGAATTTTTTTGGTGCAATTATGTTACTGCACATATGGTGTCCGAGCGTGTATCTCAGCCGTCCAAAATACTTTTGGAAGGCTCAAATTTCTTCTTCCCTCTCTCTTTCCTCTTTCTCTCTCTAAATTCCGCACTGCAACAGCCACATGGTACCTAGCTGGCACCCAAAATTTGAATGGATGACTGGATGTGTAGTATTTGGACAAGAAAATTAATTGCAGAGAATCCCCAATTCAAATCCTCACCCATTTAGACTTTGCTATCTTAATTAACCTTCCAAAGTTTTACGTTGCTAGCAAGATTTACTGCATCTACTGAAAAATAACTCACTATTTCGTTGAACGGCAAAAACGAATTTATTAATCAACGCAAGAATTACAATGATTAAAAGGATCTGACATATGACGGCATCACAACACAAAGTTAGCATCCCAACTAACGTTGGCACCCTAACACAGTTGATAAGAGATCACCTTAAGAGAAAAAAATACAGTGACATGAGTGCAAAAAACAGTTGCATTCAACCAAAAATGGATGGCCTAATGCCATAATTCATCTATTACAACCCAATAAGATTTTACCCCAGATAAGAATTCAACATGGTAGCATCTGATCAGCTTAAACAAATCCAAAATGAACAGCTTTTCTTATCAGCATCTGATTAGTTTCCTATCAGCTCATCGGTTCAATTGTTTCCTAATTTAGTTGTCACCACATTCAACCACCATCAACTAATCCATTCCAATACACAGCCTATAGCCTCCCCCACTTTTCAATGCAACCTTCATTCAACAGCCTCGAATTATCCCATAAGGACACCTAATTTGTTGCAAGTAACATAACAACACCATCCGTCTTGATAAGCATAAATTGATAGATATAGCAACATATCAAAGTTCCTAATCAGAATCAGTTGACAACGGCATATCAAAGTTCCCAACCATTCAACAGTTAGATAGATACGGCAGCATTAAAGTTTCCAACCATAATCAGAAGTTATAGAATAGAATCATAAAGAGCAAACTCAAAACACAAAATACCCAGACAGAGACTCAAGACAGTAGACCCAACAGCCAAAGTCAAAAAATCAAAAACTACAGAATGATCCAAAAACACCCAGATAAAGACACGAAACAAATACTCCATTCGTCCCAATTTTATAGTCCCAATTGACACTTTTTGATGTCTCAAAAATATTGTCACACTTCAAAACTAAATGGATAATTGTTAAAGAATTTCCTCTTATACCCTTATATTTTGGAATTAAAAATACTACTCCCTCCGTCCCAATTTCTTGGCCCCTTTTGGGGAAGCGGGTTTTTAAGGAGTGTGAAAACTTTGTATTGATTTTTCTATTTTACCCCTAAATCTAGTCAATATTACTGTGACCAAATTTGTGAGGCTAATTTATTATATGAAAGTCAAAACATATTCAATATGGATCTTGTTTGATAGATATCAATTAGTTTTATTATACAAAATTTTCAAAATCATAAAAACCGTTATAAAATAAAAGATAATAAGCTAGCCAATTAAGATGAGAAAAGTACTTTTAAGGGTAAAATTGGAAAGTGACCCAATTTTGATGGATGTTTTTAGAAATGGGACAAACATTTTGGGACATCCCAAAATGGAAAGAAGGACCAAGAAATTGGGACGGAGGGAGTAAAAAGTAAGAAAGTGTAATGACTGAAGGGGTAAAACAAGAAAAACATGTTTTTAAAAGTACAATGATTATGTCTCCTTATTAAGTTGAAATCCCCAAAAGGGACTATAAAATTGGGATGGAGGGAGTACCAGACAAAATGAAAATACCCAACCCTCTACCCCAAAGCCCAAAAAACAAACCACACAACTGCCCACTGCAAGACGCCAAGGCCAAAAACAAAAAAAAAAACAAAACATCCCCAAACATAAAACTCCACAATAAAAACCACAAAACAAGAACCCCCACTATAGATGCCCCAATTTGAACCCATGAAAATCATTGGCATTCCCGATGACAAAAAAGGACCAACAAAACACATTGGAGCTTGAGTAAGTGCTTGGAAACCCCTCACAAAACCTCTCCAAAATAAATCTAAGCTTGCACCACCTTCTAGAACATTCAAAACCCTTTTTATTGATACGCAATATGTCTCAATCCATTTTGAAATGAGGGAGATGCGCGCATTTTACTAAAATGACTTGTTTTTCCCAACCTCTTGAAGGTAAAATGGTTATAGATTTTGATGTACAAATCATTTTGGACTCAAAATGCTTGGGTTAGAAAGTATACCCAATTACCTTTCCAACGCTTCAAACCACGCGCAAAATGGAATTTGGTAGCACCCTGAGCGGCCCTGCAAAGTTTGGTACGCTATGCAGTCTCCCTCTGGCCGCCCACACTCTCCTACTCTGGGGGCCCAAACCTCACTCCAGATTGTGTGATTCAAAACTTAAACTTGAGCAGGAAGATCATGGGGGAGATTTTTTTAGTTGGTTTTTGCAGAGTATCTTTGAGAGAGATAGTGGAGTGTTTGGGTGATCTAATTGGACCCCTAAAACAACTCCTAAGGGGGCCAATATCATGTGCTGGAAGAGGACATACGTGGAATTTAGCCACTGATGTTTGGTGCCATAAAAATTTTCTTATTCGAAACTTATTTCCTTATTGAGTAAGTCGAGTAAAAATAGAAGATAAACAGAGAAGAGAGTTCTTTGCATGCAATGGTGAGCTTTATATACCAACTTTTAGTTTTACCAGAAGGAAAACCAACTCTGGATTGCAAATTTGACTTGAGAAGACTATACTTTCGGTACTGGTGGATCTTCAATTTTTGTTCAATGGATTGAGTGGAATTTGCCGTTGTTGTAATTTCATCTGGGACTGATTTGATGGGTACCCGTTAGCGGCAGCATTGCCATTTATTGCAGTTTCACATTTAGGTTCTTTTTGTTCAGATTGCAATATTGGTGAAAACTATTGGGATGGTAGAAATTGGATTTGATGTCTATGGCTCTTAAGATCTCATTTGTTCTTATCTAATGGACTCATTTGGCTTTTAAGTATTCTCTAAGTGGTGGTGTTTTTTTGGCTTTCCTCATCTTTTGTAACTTCTGCCCAACCTTGCCGTAACCAGGGCCGGTCCCAGGGTAAGCCCCGCAAGCCCGTGGGCTTGGGCAACCCCCCGGGCTGGGGCAACCAAAAAAAAAAAAAGAAGTTGTTTAGTATGCCATAGTATTTAAATTTGATGAGGGGCATATAATGTGTAGAAGTGTTAGTGTAGTTGGTCATTGCAATGCTAATGTACTCTAATGGGGCAGATTTGAGTCCTTCTAACACCTTTTATGTTTTTGATATTTTTGTTTTGGGTAAATTACACTGACCTCCCCTAAGTTTTTCAACTACAACAAGAACTTCCCTTCAAATGTTTTAAATGACAATATCCTCCATCTCACTTTAACTAATTATATGATCATATTGCCCCTCACACACAAACGCCTAGGTAACTCCCATTTCATATTTGAGTACGAAAAAGATTTCTTTTGGTACACCCCTATACGGAACTTCAACATATTTTTTGATAATTAATACGCTAAAAATCTGTATTCCAAAAAAATAATAATAAAAAAACACAAAAAAATGTGTATCATCCTCCAAAACTATTTGTACAATATACTTTCAACGTCCATCTCTTCGTAGATAACATAAAATAAGCGTAACACAATCCAAAAGTACGCACAATGTACAACAAAAAATACTTACCATTTTCATGGTAACCTTCCTGTTTATACTGTATATCGTAGCAACCCCATTACAACTTATACTATACTTGTATTTTGCACCAAACCAAAAAGAATTTGCTTAAAAAATGTAAGAAAAAATTATTTTCTTTAAATCAGAAGCACTATAAGTGGAGTTTTATTTTGAATTTGATTTTTTTTGATGTAATTCAAGCTTCAAAAGCAATATATGACATTAAGCTTCTCTCTCTCTCTCTCTCTCTCTTTTTCTTTTACTGTTATGCCTTTTTTTTTATGACTTATAAAAGTAAGTGGGCAACCAAGCATGAGGTCGGGCTTGGGCAACCCAAACCTCGGGGCCGGCACTGACCGTAACACCCCATCTTTTTGCACCAATCATTTTTCAAGAAACAATAGGCTCTGTAATCTACTTTGTGTGGGAGTATCTATGTTATTCTTGGTAATCTTAGATTTTTCAATACATGGAGAGAATGCATTTATTTTCCGCCCTAGTTCAAGTGACATCTTTGTTGACAGATGTTTAGGTCCGGCTGGTCCGCTGTGCTTGGACCTTTGAGCAGGTGATCATTCCATATTCAGAAGTGTTGTAATTGCAAGTCTCCTAGCGTTGATGAACTTTCTTTGACTGAATTAGGAAGGGGAACAATCGAGGTTCGCATAATCTGGCCCGTTGAAAAAAAAAAAACAAAGAAATTTATGTAGGTAAAGTAGCAAGACAATGACAAGGGCCCGACACATTTAAATGCCATCATTTTGGGCATAGACATAGTTCAATTACAATGAAGTGCGACACAAGTACCGATATGTCAGTTTTACGTTTGTATAAATGCTTGAGCTCATAGAATTTATCTATGTAAAAACGATTATTTGTTTATGGTATAATGAATTAATTAGCTTTTGGTGAAAGAGAAATTAAAAAAAAAAAAAAATTCAATTCAATCAGAGAAATCGAAATAATGAAAAGCCCCGTGACAATTCATCAATCATCTTGAATCGTCACTTCATCATCAGTATTCAGATTTTTGGTCTCTTTGTCCTTTTCGGATCCGAGAATCTCCTCCATCATCATTTGCTCTTCGTCCTCATCCCGTCGTTTACCCATGTTGTTCCATGCTTCCTCAAGAAATTTCTCGACAAATTTCTTTTCCTCCTCTGTAATTTCTCTGAGAACCTCATCAGCTTTCCTTTTCCTCTTAGAGGATTCAGACGCCAAAGGCTCAAGAGGCTGCAAAATCATCAGTGAATTTAATAAAACAATTTTGCCTTACAGGTATTTTTGCAAGAAGTGGGTATGGTTACATTCGCTTCGTACTCACCACGTTTCCTTCTTTGGCTTTTACGGTCTTGGGAACACGAGCGTTAACGATAAAGGCCTCAACTTCGATGAATGAACGAAATCTCCTCCCCGATTTGTTGTGGTAAAAGTACTGCAGTAACATCATCAATAATTTGCGTTAAAAAAAGTAAAATTGTATGTAACAAATCCGACGAGGATAATGTTGACGTGGCATTTTTTAGGTGCCACTTGGATTGGTTTGAAAATTATAGCGATTAATACCCAAAACATCTACATATGTAGAATGTATGTACCTTATCATATTGGACGGTAGTAGCACGCTGGCGTTTCTCAATCTGCCACCCCACAAGTCTTTCTCGTAAAGGTATATGGCCCATATCAAGAGCCACTTCTCCCGCCTGTGTATATATTTCAAATTACCACTAAACCCTAACGTGTATATTGAGATAGTTACATAGTCTAGAAATATAACTTTAGTTACCTCATCCTTTGCTAGAATATATTCCATACAATCATCTGGTATCTCAAAGTTTATTGGTTTTGACCAAAATATGTTCTTTGTCGAACCTACCTGCAATTGGTTTAACAAATGGAAATATCACTCTTGTTAATGGTGCGACACAAGTCTCCGAGACTAAAATACGTGCATTTATATATGATGAAAGTAAAAAGAAAAAAGGAATTTTCATCCAACATTTACTAGGAAGAATCAAACAACTATATCTTTGGTTGACTACTTGTTGACCAATTGTTATTGCCTTTTGGATCTGAGGCGGCTTATGATTGCCGTGGGGAGGGTATCAACATAGTTGGGATGTCTTCTCGCACAATGTTGCTTTCAGCCATTGGTCCCTTTAATTTTTTGTAATCTATTTTAAAGATTAATAAATACTATCCCTTTTTTGTTAAAAAAAAATCTGTGTTTCATAGCCACTCTTTCTCTTGTATTAGCTAGGGCTCCTTTGTTCTCACAAATGAGAATATAGAGCAAGGCTAAAGAACAAAGGGATAGAATAAGTATAAGCATTATAAATGGGTTTTGTCACTCAAGTATAATGTCTAAAAGAAAAATGAGCTTAGAAAAACTACATCTAGGGTTTAAAATTTTTATTTGTTTGACCTGCGAAGAGATGAATTTGTTAAAAGGAACCAGAGCAATACGGAATCAAATGTAAAGGTAAAGAATCTCAACATTTGGGTCGGTAGACGAAGTAGATAGACGAAATCACATACCTCAACCATCACAAAGAGATCTTGTAAACAATTTTTGGGTAGTTTGAAGGATAAGTCATCTTGAGTCGAATCCAGCTCATGACCAAGTGTTTTCTTCGGAGAGTTCTAAATGAAATAAACACTATTTATAACCAACTTTTTAAAAAAAAAAAAGAACAAGAAGCTCAAAACTAACTTTTATGAGAAAGATATTTAAGGGAGGTTGCTTGAATACACTTACTTTTATAAGAAAGATAGTAAAGGGAGATTGCTCCATCACAGTATTGGAGCCTGCTCCATCATTTTTCTTGTTTGCTTGTTCCTTTCCAATCAAGTTTTCAGAGATATTCTGTGAAGATGATGCCATTGTGTGTGTGTGTGTGTGTGTGTGTGTGAGAGAGAGAGAGAGAGAGAGAGAGAGAGAGAGAGAGAGAGAGAGAGAGAGAGAGAGAGAGAGATTTGATGGAAACAAGAGGTATAACTAGGAGTCTAGGAACTAGTGATGAACTAATAATGTACTAGCATTTGAAGGCATTATATAGATATTTGAAAATTAAGGGTGACAAATAAGCGAACCCAGCAATATTAGGAAAAGAATTAAGGAGGTATAACTATGCTGATTATTATTAGCGAACCTAGAAATTTTAGGGAAAAAAATTAAGGGTGACAAATAAGCGAACCTAGTAATTTAGGAAAAAAATTGAGGTGGTATAACGATGGTGACTATTATTAGCGAACCTAGCAATTTTAGGAAAAAAATTTAGGATCACAAATAAGCAAATCTAGCAATTTAGGAAAAAAATTGAGGTGGTATAACTGTGCTGACTATTACTATTAGTGAACCTAGCAATATAGGAAAAAAATTAAGGAGGTATAACCATGCATGCTGACTATTATTAGCGAACCTAGCAATTTAGGGAAAAAAAAATTGAGGAGGTATAACTATTATTACCTATTTCACTACAATAGTTTAAATGCTCGAACTTTTTTAGAGAATAGAGTGGATATGCATGCCAAAGCAAAATCTTGTAATGACAAGCCACTACCTCTATATACATTTCACCATGCAATGCAACTTTAATTATTACTACTGTAATAAGGAGTACGTACGTATTCTATAAAAGGAAAACCTAGTATGACCATTTGTCAGTGTCGGACTAGGGTATTTAAACATGAGATCAGATATGGTGAAATATACATTACCCGAATTCTCCTGACCATCAAAGAGTCTAGTGCCACTGAGAGGTTTTTTTTTTCCATTATTGTCGTTTAAAAAAAAAAGAAAGAGAAAAAAGTAAGATAAGGAGCCGAGATTTTTTTTTTTTTTTTTTTGCCATTAGATATACATCAGTGGGGGTTAGGGGGAGTTAGTGAGTTAGTCTAAAGGGGGTCATGATTTTTGCCGAGAAAGACCCTAGATTAAAAGAGTAAAAGTATTGTATATGCAAGTACATATAAGTTGCTAATACATATGATTTGCAATGTAAAATTGTAAATAATGATTTTCGCCGCCAAATGATGAGTTCTAAAATAGAGTTTCTTATTTATAAACGGGCTACAACTAGGGTGATTTTCGTTCGGTCGGTTTGGTTTAGTTTCTAAGATGTTCGGGACCGAACTGATCGGTTTGAGGTAATTTAGCCGGGAATCAACCCGATTGAAAAAAAAAAAATGGACGAAAATCAGTTCGGTCTGGTTCAGTCCATTCGGTTTTTTTGGGTTTTTTGGTCCGTCGTTAAGATTGAAATGGACGGTTGATTGAGATGTATGATTAAGATTTGTTGTTTCTTTTGAGTCATCTTGTGAATCTTAAAAAATTCCAAAAATCCATTACATTGGATAATTATAGTTTTTAAGTGATTTTCTTAGTACGTAAAACAAAATCGTGTGAAACTATTCACCAGACAATTTTCTACAATAAAATTTAATGTGTATATGTGCCAGTTTAATTTAATTTTCTTGGCCTAAGAAATAGAATATATTCGCCACCGAGAACATGTAATTGTGACATGTATCTTACGTATTCTGTATTATTAATTTGGCCTCATTATTCAAACTGTTGCTAATACACAAAAAATTGGGTACATATTTAGAGGTAGTATAGTTATTGTAGTTTTTGAACACCCTATAAAAATTTCTAGAGTCATTGCGTTGAGTGGCCTAAATACAAACAAAATACGAGCGCTGGCAAGAAATAAATTACAAAAAGCCTCTGCGATCGCAGTTCTGCTATCAAGGTTACCTACTTAATGAGTGATGCCTACATAAAGTTACCCCGGCCAAACAACTCTAAAGCAAACATAAGCTTAGAAAATAAAATAAAATTAAAATCATAATTCCGCCCCCAAATCACTATCTAATACTCCATCCGTCTCAATTTTATAGTCCTTCGTTCTATCCTAACTGGATAAAAAAACGATTATATCTTTCAATCGGTAATACATTTTATATGCAATATGAATCTTGTTTGATAGATCTTGATTTAATCTAATAAACAAAGTGTTCAAAATCACCTAAAATATTGTAGATTATAAGATATAACACTTTGAAAAGTGGCACGAACTCCCAAAAGAGACTATAAAATTGGGACGGAGGGAGTAGTATGTATTTTGAGTAATCAATGCATGCAAGTTATACCATCCAAAAATTATTTTAGAATAAGTGTATATTTATGTCAATTGGATCTTACTCCAATTCCACCGCCAAATTAATGGGTTAAGCAATGAGAGTGAGTTATTAGCGAAGATTTTCCGCCTTCGTTTGTGATTGAAGCTCACTTACCATCTCGGCACTTCCGATACTGGCAAGAACTAAGTATAAAAACTATCAAGAAATTAATTACCTACTAAACTGTAGGGGTTCCACTTTTAATAACTTGGGTGTCCGAGGCGCTTACGTATGTACACTTTGTTGGAAACATGTGTGAAAGATTAGAGTCCCACATTGGATAATCAGAAAAAGAGTTGGACCTTAATATACAATTAGATGACTCACCACTTACAAGGCTTAGCCTTTTAAGTGGATATGGGTCATTTAATATACATTGGGTCCACGTGATGTGTTGGACTCTGTGATACCCCCAATGGATTGGGCCTGCGCGCACACGGGAAAAAACCTCAGACGGATTAGACTCCCAACAAGTGGTATCAGAGCCGATGGCTGACGATCTATGGGCGGACTCTCCTGGAAGCATCGGTAGTTGTGGGCTTGCATGGAGACTCTCGGAGGAGCAGGAAAAATCCATTGTAACTCTCGATGGAGCAAGAAAATTCCTGGTGCGTGCAACAGGTGGTTGGCAGCAAGGTGGCTCTCGATGGAGTGGGTACTCTTGATGGAGAGGGAAAAATTTCTAGTGCGTGCGGCACCTGGTTGGCAAGCAAAGGTGGCTCTCGTGGAGTATGGTGGCTCATGATGGAGTGAGTGTGGTAAATAAGCTCAGGTTCGAACATGGTGTTGGAGAGATAGATCAAGATTGAAGGGGAGCTAGGCCCAATTCATGGTTCACACATGAGGGGGAGATTGTTGGGAACATGTATGAAAGATTGGAGTCCCACATTGGATAATCAGAAAAAGAGTTGGACCTTAATATACAATTAGATGACTCACCACTTATTGTAGGCTTAGCCTTTTAAGTGGATATGGGTCATTTAATGTACATTGGGTCCACGTGATGTGTTGGACTCTGTGATACCCCCAATGGATTGGGCCTGCGCGCACACGGGAAAAAACCTCAGACGGATTAGACTCCCAACACACTTCAAATATAAGAGTTACTTGTATGTACACTTCAAATATAAGAGTTACTTGTGAGCACATGCACAAAATAGAACGGGAAAGAGTAACGTTATGGAAAATTCCCACAAAAGTGATATGAACCAAATCCTTTTCAACACAACATTTAGCAATAGTCTGAGAAACAAAACCCTCAATGCCAACAAAATCCTCATCAGAAGTAAACAAATCAGGAACAATAGTTTCTGCTTTACTTTCTTGTTCAAATTTGTCCGATAGTGTTGTGATGCTCTCACCTTCCTCTTCATTTTGCTCATCCCGTACATTCTCCTAATTTCCTACACTCTCAGAAAAAAAAAAAAACCTTAACAAATTAATACCTTGATGAAAATTATATACTCCCTCTGTCTCAAAACGATAGTCCAGTCCATAAAATGGTGAGTAAAAATAATATGTTTTGTTAAAGAACAATTCCAATACTTTTTCATGAATCAAAAGAGCTCACTGATATCTAGTTAAACCAAAAAACATTGGAATTTTTCTTGAAAAAAACGAATGCATTATTTTTAACTTATTATTTTGCAAAGCGGACTATCATTTTGGAACAGAGGGAGTACTTATTCAGGTTGTCGGTAATTGATATCAAATTTAAAGATCTTAAATCTTAATTGAAAAGTCAAAAAAATAATATGATATTTTGAATGTACGTATGGAAAGCATGATGTACTAAAGAGCAAGTTAATCACGAGCTTCACACTCCAACACTCTATCCAGTGAACCCTTGGTTTTTTAGGTAGTCCACAACCCTTGCCAAAGCCTTCCCTTCCCTTGTATCCTCAATTCCTTGTGTCTGAATTATCTCAACTTGTTGTTTTTTGTTTTTGAAACGGCAAAAGTTTATATAAGAATACTCGACAAAAGGTACATCGAGAAAAAAAAAAAAAGGAAAACACCACCAATGGTGAGATCTCAACACAAACACATCCAACAAAGCTTCGAATGAAAGAACAAAACCAAACATCGAGGTGGAAAAGCCAAAGCATCAGAGGCTAAGTTTATCTTACAAAGTAATATAAAATACATCACAACAGCAGCAGCAAACGAATCCTCCATATAGATAAAAAGCATTCCCTTCATTATCTCGGCTTCTTGTTGAACCTTCTTCCTCAAGCTTTTATACGTTCTCATTATTGTGAAGATCCAAATTCAGGAATGTTCAAATCAGGAATAGTAGTTTTTCCCTTTTTTCCTTGTTCAAAATCCTCATCAGGAATAATGTTCAAATCAGGAATAATAGTTTTTCCCTTTTTCTCTTGTTCAGTTTTATCCGAGAGCCTTGTGATGCTCTCACCTTCCACTTCACTTCTCTCATCCCGCAAATTCTCCTTATTTCCTATACAAAAAGCAAAACCTTGACAAATTAATACCTCGATTAAAACAATTTAGTTTCTTGTTCTTATTTGACACAAAGTCGAACAATTTTCTGATACTACGAATCAGTTTGACGGGTACTATTCAAACTTAGTCTTAATGAACTTTGAAAACGTCATTTCTCCAACAAATAAGTCCAATATTAAGATAATAAAGCGTTGGTGTTTCGAAAGTTTTTTAAAATAAAAAGAACAAGAAGCTGAAAACTAATTTTTACTGTATGAGAGAAATGATAATGGGAGACTGCTCCATCATTGGGTGATCAAGAATTACTTCTTTTCTTTCTTGAAAAAGTATTTTCAAAAGAGAGAGTGTGCGCAAATGAAGCTTTGAATACACTTACATTTATGAGAAAGATATTAAAGGGAGCCTACGTACTCCATCATTTTTCTTGCTTGCTTGTTCCTTTCCAATCAAGTTTTCAGAGACATTCTGTGAAGATGATGCCATTGTGTGTGTGTGTGTGTGTGTGTGTGTGAGAGAGAGAGAGAGAGAGAGAGAGAGAGAGAGAGAGAGAGAGAGAGAGAGAGAGAGAGAGAGAGAGAGAGAGAGAGAGAGAGAGAGAGAGAGATTTGACGGAAACACGAGATATAACTAGGAACTAGTGATGAACGAATAATGTACCAGTATTTGAAGGCATTATATAGATACTTGAAAATTAAGGGTGACAAATAAGTGAACCTAGCAATTTAGGAAAAAAATTGAGGTGGTATAACTATGCTGACTATTATTAGCGAACCTAGCAATTTTAGGAAAAAAATTAAAGGTGACAAATAAGCAAACCTAGCAATTTAGGGAAAAAATTTAGGTGGTATAACTATGGTGACTATTAATTATTAGCGAACCTAGCAATTTTAGGGAAAAAATTAAGGAGGTATAACTATGTTAACTATTATTAGCGAACCTAGCAATTTAGGAAAAAAATTATGGAGATATAACTATGCTAACTATTAGGAGTATTACCTATTTCACTACAGTAGTTCAAATCCACGAACTTTTTTGGAGAATAGAGAGTGGATATGCATGCCAAAACAAAATCTTGCAATGACAAGCCACTAAGGGCCTGTTTGGACGCCCTCTTTTCCCATTTTCCCATTCTTGTTTTCTCATTTTTGTTGTTTGGACGCCAGATTCTGAGAACTCATTCTGCAGAACTCATTAATTCTTCGTTTTTGATGATAGAGGCAAGAAGCGAAAATCAGCACATGGGTTCGTTTTCCCATTCTCGTGAACCTTTTCTCTGCCATTCATACCCCTGAGAAGGAGATTGTCACTGCTCATGATTTTCATCAGAAAATCGAGAGCAAAGTATAGGTAGGGAAATAGAAAACCATTCAGCTTGAAATGCTGAAAAGATAAAAGATTACAAGAGACCAAAAAAAAATAACTCCCTTCGTCCTTTTTATAATGTTTAACTTTTCATTTTGGGTTATCTTAATAAGTGTGTGTTTTGAAAAGCTAGTGGGTACATTTCCTATTTTGCCCGTCGAAAGTAGATTCCTTTTTGAAAAGTTAGTACATATTATTATATTGATAAGAATTAGTAGTGAAAAAAATATGTAAAAGTTGATGTGAAAAAATAAGTTGGAATTACGAGACTACATACTTAAAAAGGGATGGAGGGAGTACAATGAGCCTCAAGTATTAGCAATGGAGAGCACTTGAGATGATTGATAAACACCTAAGCCTTCAAAATCCTTTGTCTTGGTGTCAATAAAATAAAAATAAAAATCTTGGGGCCACATCCACAAGATCTTGTTCCTTGAGAAGAAATGGAATCCTTTCTATTTCATTAACCAATCTCAATTACAAGAAGGGAAATAAGCCTGCCTTTATATAGGCATTACAAACCGCCTTTCCTAACCTACAACTGGCATAACAGAACAACGCTTCACTTAGTGGATTAACAACCTGTAACAAACTATTAACAACTAATCAGGTAAAGGAGGAGTTATTGTTGTCTGTGTAGGAGAACACATTGGACCACACTCCTTATCAGATCCACCCCTGTAGTTATCAAAATAATGAAAGAATTTAGCTTTAAGGCACAACTTTTGGTTTATTGGAATTGGGAAACATGCCTCATGTGGTGCATCTATACGAGTGTGTACTCAAGATTACGTTCTGATTTTTGCCTTGTTTATATCTTGATGGTTTATTGAACAAGTGAATTTCCTTTGGCAGCTTTGTTCATGCCTTCGTAGTTAGTACAATGATAAGTTAACAGCTTCGGATGTCACAAATTACAAAATAATGTGGGTAGATTATCGGTGATTTCAAGTTATGCTAAGTGGTAGATAACCAATTTATCTGTGGTACAATCACATTGCATGGAATTGTTCCATAGCATGATGCGTTATTCTGCTTATGTTAGTTTATTTCCACATGATAGAGAACAAATGTTGAGCTCAAGCTATGGCTGGATCCGTACCATAAGATTTGAGAGGTATGAACTCAAAACACCAAATCAATGAAGAATTGAAATTCCAAAAGATACTTGTTTCTGAAGAAACACAGCAGTAGCCATTGTTAACGAATAAAATATATGACAATCCTGCACATGAAACACTTCTGTTTTTTTGGACCACTAAAACAGGGATCTTGAACTAGACGCCTTGTTCTGTGTCATGAAAGAGCTGCTGGAATTGGGTTACCTACGTTTTGTCTATGAAGTACTGATAGCCATGAAGCTAGAAATTAAGCAACAATACTACACTTCCGCACCACTTGTTATTTTACGCATTTTCCGGCGTAAAAGGAACGAGATTTATCATAGAGCTGAAAATAGGTAAATGCATTACAATCATTACAGGTGAACTTTATAAGAAACAGGAAGGCAAAAACGATTGATAAGATCATCAATGCAGGACAAATATTAGGTGGAATGCTGTGATTGTGACACAAAATATGAATCTTCCGAACTAGCTGATGAAATAGTGCAACCCTCCAATGGAAATTGACATCGTACCCTCCAATGTGAATATAGAACAAACTGCTTAGCCACAAAATGTCGAGCACTAATCATCGATGGAAAATGAACATAACAAAGACATTTAAGCAGTAAAACTGCAACAAACGGTTTACGAGCAAAAAGAAGTGCAACAAAGTGAACAAAAGCCACTCCCCAACAAGCTAAAGAAACTAGTCTTGAATTCTAGGCTCTAAATTCTTCACCCATTGCATTTTCGAGCACAAATAAGGCTGCTTATAGTTGTTTCCGGTTTCACGTAGACACCAATAGATTCAAGAACTCCTTCGATAGTACTTCCATGGAATCCACCAAAAGACTGAGGGTCCTGCCCCATTTGGAAATTGAACACCCAGTCATACTCGCAGGGCTTTCCAAAGGGTCCATGAGTGCCTTGGCTGATACCAAACGTGATAAAACTTACCACACACCTCCCAAAATAATCGCTGTAACTTCCAGAGATTGATGTTAGAAACTCACGGGGATAGTTCAGCTTGACCTGCTTTTTTGTTTATCAGATTCGTACGTTTTTCAAGCATTAGAGAAAAGGAAAGAGACAATATTACCAACAAACAAAAACTCTTGCAGTTGTATGTAGAAACGTATCAGGTGCTAATTGCGAGGGAAATGAATCAGGTAGCCCCACGATGATGTGGAAACGGAAAGAAAGATTTGATTAGATAGTTTCATTCGTGTAAAAGCTATCGTTAGGCTTGTCAAAACTGCACAGTTGGAAACATCTATGAAGCCAGTCAAACAGAATACTAAACCTTGAAGAAGGGTATCAAGAGCAGCGGACAAAATTGCTAACCAAGCAGTGTAAATTGAGGTCGAAACAGTCTATTTGGCTTTTGTTTGTCAGATCTATTTCCATGATTAGAATGTAATTGATCGAGAACAAGTTACGACAATTCACTCAAGTTATGGTTGGATTAATACAATGGTAGTTTTAAGGGATCAACCCAAAACAGTGCTCGACTGTTTTGACACAAAATTAGTGAAGAATCAAAATTCCAAAACATCACCATATGAAATGAAGATCCATGCTTCTTAGATCGTACAAGACTAGAGTCAAACAATTTGTAAAAAGCTTGAATACGAAACACACGACTTGAGCATGAGCATGATCATGTTTAAACCATACTTCAGAAGTAAAATTTGATGGGTTTGGAGAGTACTTACTGGGGTGAATTTGCTTCCAAGTTTAGTACTCCAAGGTCGGTCAGACAAGACCAAACATTCGTTTTCAACGTAGAGGAATGGCACAAAATTAATAACATCACCATATGAAATGAAGATCTCTGCAACCTCTGTTTTTCCGAGGTGGTCCCAAACCTCCCCCTGGATGTTTTCTGCTGAAGCAAGTTTAATCGTCATTTTTTTGGTTTCCATAGCTTGTGGAGAAATACACATGTTATTGAGTTGCATGTGTTTAGAGAGAACGAGAGGGGTGGTTAAAGGGGATTGGGAAGGTGGGGTCTCTATTTATTGTTGAAGGGAGATACTAGGAGTCGGCCATTTAAGTTACTTTTCCCAGGTTAGAGAGAGAGAGAGAGAGAGAGAGAGAGAGAGAGAGAGAGAGAGAGAGAGAGAGAGAGAGAGAGTTCTTGCATTCCCAAGGTGGTGCTAATAATGCTCACAATGACCAATTAAATGACGATTTGTGCCTAATTCCACCATTTTATGGTTGCATATTTTCAAAGAACATGGATAGATATAAATTAACGGCAAAGCCTGGTTTGCTTTTATGGTTTCATTGGGAATGAGCATATAAATTGAACCGGGTCTCAAGGGGTGTCATCGGTCATCTCTAATGTCTTTCAACTTGAATTGAATGCGTGGTTCTAGGGCCAAATGTTCCTTAAGTTTCTCAATTTTCCAAAGTAAAGAGGAGTGAGTAATAAACCATTTTTCAAAAAAGCCACTATACACAAATATCGTAAAATGTAAGTTTCGTATCCAATTCTTCTCTTCCATACCCCTTCTGAAGTGATTTTGTGGGTACATTGTTGTAATTTCATTTGTGTTAAGCTGTGTTGGACCCATTTGATCAGACTGAACTGGATGTTTGAAAACGTCTAGTTCAAAGCAAGTCGAACTGAAAACTATATCTAGGAGAATTTGGAAAAACGCCCAAAAGGAAAAAGGGCTACTATCCTACAAACCCTAAGCAGTGGCATCATGAGAAACAAAAGCACGTAAGCTAGGGGGAGGGCATGGAAATCAAGAAGGGAAAAGCTTTCCAGAGCAATATAAACGGGCTGCAAAATTAGCCACAGTACTTCATCAACTTATCTCTTGCACTATTTTTGGGCTTTTTAGCCCAAAACACGTTTCCAAAAAGCCCAACCGAACGGGGCCAAACACATCTTCAATTTTAAAGACTTTGATATTTGAGATGATGGAGGCATCACAATTTACCTTCTAAAAACCCCTTTGAGAAGGTACCCAATGAGAATGCCTAATAGGTGCTCGCAAGGAGAGGGGTTATGATGGTTATCAATCGCCACCGCATAAGTAAATTCCCACCTAAAAGATGAGGCAGACTGAATAACTGAGGAAGGATTCACTAACTTGTAATTAAAATTGAAATTGTTCCTCTCCTTCCAAATGAACCAACCCATGAAGGAAAGTCTACCAAGCAGCTCCAACTTCTCCTTTTCATTACCAACACTGTCCAAGACATCCACAGTCCATTCAAGAACAAATTTTAGATTTTGGTGGCGGACACAGAAACTCAGATCACATCCAAATCACACAGCTTGAGTCCAGGCACAACCAAATAGAATATGCTTAGTGTTTTCTTCATTTTTGTTACAAAATATTGCATGTGCTTGAGACCGCTTTCACTCTTCTACGGATGTTTGCCTTAGATTTACATTGCGGAAAGTATATCCCTTGCAATGATGTAAGACAATCAAGACCAATGAATCAATGAGTTTTAAAATTGAAAAACTAATTGTTAATAATCGTTTAATAAATTTTGGGTGCTATCATTTATGTAAAAAAATCAAGTTAATGCAAAATCGATAAAATGTGAATAGAATTAGGGTAAATTTCACTTACCTCCCTTAAGGTTTCTGACAAATACAGAGACCTCCTCTATACTTTCTGAAATTTCACTGCCCTCCCCTACTTTACAAAGTAATTGACAAATACCTCCCTTGCCGTTAAAAAATGCCTAATGGTGTTAATTTTGATGGTGAAATACCGTTAATGCCCATGAATTCAAACTTTACTTTATTTTTTCCCTTGTTTGAGTTTATATTGCATAAAAATTTTGAAAAGACGTGAAAAACAACTAAATTATTTACTTTTTCTCAGAACTTTCTTTTCTTTGACTCAAAGTTATTATTTTTTTAATTTTTTAGTTCCCATTAGATATATTTTCACGTTTTGATAATAAAAACAAGAGTATTAATAATCACTTAAGCCCACTACTTGCATTGGTAGTTTTATTATTTTATTTTTTTGACTTTTTTTAGGTTTCTTTTTCTTTCTCTAAATCTAAAGCTTTAACTAGACTCTTTTTTCTTCTCTATAATTTTAAATATTTTACCTACCCGTGCTCTTCTTTCTTTTCTTCTTTTTTTGGGCATTATAGGTAATATCTTAAAAAAACTATAAGCATGAAATTTTTAGGATAATTTTTGTAGACCAATTCAAGCATCCCATTGAGGAAAAAAATAGTATAATTTTTTACAAAAGAAAACTCATTAATACATTTTTTTTGCGTACATAATACAAATGCAAGGTTCCCAAAATTAATGGATAGTTGTCCCATAATAATAATAATAATAATAATAATAATAATAATAATAATAATAATAATAATAATAATAATAATAATAATAATAATAATAATAATAATAATATTCATTTATGAGTTTTCTTTTGTAAAAAATTAGACTATTTTTTTCTCAATTGGATCCATGAATTTATGTAAAAAAATTATCCAAAAAATTTCATGCTAATAGTTTTTTTTTTTTTTTGTGCGAAATGCTTGTTTCTTCTAGCAGGATTGTCTTATTATTTTTTAAGACCATTATTACCTCTAATGCAAGAGAGAGAGAGAGAGAGAGAGAAGAAGAAGAAGAAGAAGAAGAAGAAGAAGAAAAAGAAGAAATAGGAATCTAGTTAGAGCTTTAGATTTAGAGAAAGAGAAAAAAAAACCCCAAAAAGTAAAACAAATAAAACCATCCAATGCAAGCAGTGGGCTTAGTTGATTATTGATACTCTTGCTTTTATTATCAAAATGTGAAAATATATCTTATGAGAACTAAAAGATTTTTTTTTAAAAAAAATTTGAGTCAAAGAAAAGAAAGTTCCAAGAAAAAAGTAAATAATTAAGTTACTTTTTCACGTCATTGAAAAATTGTATGCAATATAAACTCAAATAATTACGTAAGAAAAAAAATAAAGTCAACTTCAAGGGCATTAAGGTCATTTTACGAGCAAAGTTAACACCATTAGACAATTTTTAACAGCGAGGGAGGTTTCTGAAAATTATTTTGTAAAGTAAGGAAGGGCAGTGAAATTTCAGAAAGTGTAGGGGAGGTTTGTGTATTTGTCAGAAACCTCAAGGGAGGTAAGTGAAATTTACTCATAGAATTATATTTGTTTTGTAGAGTAATGGATTGTCATTGCTCTTTGTATATTCAATGCTTGTAATTAAAAAATATATTTATATAAATAACGGTATTCGATTAATTTAATTTTGCTTGGATAACTTGTATATGAATACTTCCAAAATGGGTGACTAGAATAATTGAATGATATCACAATGAATTTTATTTTACATCAAATGAGAGATTTTCACACGAGAGAGAACTAATTCAAATTATTGTGTTAGTTCTACCCCAAATGAACGGCATAATAATAGAAGAGAAGAAACCTAACTTCTAAGAAATGTGCCCATAACCTTTTGATACACGCAGGTTCCAAACACAATTGTGTACGAAGCTATGTCCGAAAGTTGTGTAGCTAAACCAGTAGCAAACTAGCTCTGTCCGAACACAATTGCTAAAACCGTGTGAATTTGAGTTGTCCATTGCCTAATTGTGTAGATCTGAGCCGTATTTTGCCGAAATAAAATTCAAACCATTTTATTACCCAAATAGATGAATGGATTGGATGTCGCACTGAAAAAGTATAAAACAGTTTTCTAAAAGAGAAATTTTCCAAAAAAAAAAAAATGTGGGCATGTTTATCATATGAACACTGGGCTTCCAAATTTATTGGCTACACGTTGTCTCGTGGGACCAATTTCGGGGTCCCACATGATGATCTGAACTGTTCAATAATTATAAAATAAATAATTAAGTAATCTTGTAAAAAATGAGGCCCATCATATATTTATATGTAATCTTGTAAAAAATGAGGCCCGTCATTTAGAATCAAGACCCTATAAGCAAAAAGAATTTTGAAAAAAGTAATATAATTGTGGGCTCGATATCTCCTTGATCTAAACTCTAGATATCATAGCGTTTGTTGAAATTAGCATTCACTTAAAAATTTATCTTAATTGAATATTGATAGGTATGAAAATGCAAAAATTATAAACTATTTTTATACCTATTGATATCTGACCAAGATAATTTTGTTAGCAAATGCTTATCTTAACAAGCGCTATGATATCTACGGTTCAAATCAAGGAGATCCGGAGCACACAATTATATAGATTTTTTCAAAAAAAAAAAAAAACAGATTATAGGGTCCTTATTCTAAATGAAAAATTGAACTAATTAGATCAATCACTTGTCAATATCCGATATGCCTCATATTTTACAAGACCACTTAATTATTTATTTTAAAATTACTTAACAGTTCAGATCGTTGTGTGGGACCATGAAGTTAGCACCACAAGACAATGTGTAGTGAAGAAATTTGGAAGCCCATGACAAACCCACAAAGTGACATCATTTTGAGAATTTCCGTTAAGTATTGGACAAAAAATGGGAAGAGGAGGGAAAATGATAGCGAAGTGTTAAGTCAGAAGTTTATTTGACGTTTTTAAAAGCTAAGTGTTAATGTGATAAATGGGCCAAAGTCAAGGGTTTTTTTATTTTAAATTTTCCCTTTCTAAAAACACCAACCTGCGTCACATATTCAATTCGGCATATAAGTCGGGTCGTCCCTCTGCACTAGTGGTTTGGTAGTGGAAATCAACAGGTTCCCGTGAAACATTGCACTACAATTTTTACTTTTGTCTCGCACCGCACCATATGCGGTTCTGATTCTCCTTATCTTTCTGCGTCCGAATCCGGAAGATTTGTAGGAGAGAGTTAGGAATTTTGTAGAAGAGAGAGATGGAAGGAGATCGGAGGGTGGGTGTTGCTGTTGATTTCTCGCCGTGCAGCAGGGATGCACTGAAGTGGGCGGTGGATAACCTTGTCCGCGCCGGGGATCACCTTATCCTCGTCACCATTCGCCCCCATGGCAATTATGAGGAGGGCGAGATGCAGCTCTGGCAAACATCCGGCTCCCGTAATGTTTCTATTGTCTTCTGAATTCTTAGCTGGGATTAATTCTTAGTCTGGGATCAACTTATTCTTTGGGGGGTAACGAGAAGGGGAAAAATGGTCAATATGTAGTTTTGTCGATCCTTTCGTGGGTGTTTGTAAAATCTAGATCTCGATTGATGGCCATGGGAATCTAAACCTCTTGTTTATATTTATAATTAACATGTTTCACAACCAGCCAGGCAACTATCACTTTAACTGTGACTGATTTCTGCCTGCGGAGGGAAGAGATCAAAGGGTGTTTATGTTGACTAGATCCCCCTGTAGTCACCAACAAAATTGTGAAAGAAATTTGCTTTAAGGCACAACTTTTGCTTTATTGGAATTGGGAAACATGCCTCATATTGTGCATCTCTATCAGTGTACTCATGATTAAGTTCTCATTTTTGCCTGGTACATATCTTGATGGTTTTTACTTCTATTGATCACATGAATTTCCTTTGCGAGCTTTGTTCATGCCTTCTGCGTACAATTCACAGCTACTATGATAAGTTGTGGACACTAAACACAGCTTTGGATGTCACAAATTACGAAATAATGTGGGTAGATTATCCGTGATTTCAAGTTATGCTAAGTGGTAGCTAACCAATTTATCTATATTGCAATCACATTACATGGAATTGTGCCGTAGCAAAATATTGTCACTTTGTGGTTATGTTTTCAAGTATTTTCGTAATCAAAAACTGATACTGGGATGCTTTGAATTCCAGAAAGGTAATTAATTTGTATATGTGTGCATCCTGGACTTGATTGGAATCAGGCCTATTTGAGTTTTAACGGGTGTTGTATCTGCTATGTTTTGGGCAGCTCTAATTCCTTTGAGAGAATTCTCTGAACCCGTCACTTCAAAGAAATATGGCGTGAAGCCCGATCCTGAAACATTGGATATTGCCAATGCTGCTGCTGCACAGAAAGAGGTGCAGTGTCTTTTCCATGAACTCTTAACTTTGAAGTTTCAAAATTTGTGAAGTTCTCTACCAAAGTAAACTGGAGTTTATGTAATTTTGTGAACAGATTGTGGTGCTTGTGAAGATCTATTGGGGAGATGCGCGGGAGAAGATATGCGAGGCAATTGATAACATTCCTCTGAACTGTCTTGTTATAGGGAACAGAGGGCTTGGCGCGCTCAAGAGGTTAATTTCTTTGGATTGCTTTTTTATTGCAACTGCAATTGAAGTCTACAATGTTGAAACATTTGGCACTTACCCGAAATCCTCGCTAATACAACTTAAACTTGACCTTGATGATGACGAGAAGAGCACCCATTATCAAGTTACTACGCATTTAATGATCTGTTTTCTCAGGGGATATTCTCATAATCCAATGGAACCGAATTATTTTTTTGTGAAGTTCTAAAGTGAACCATAATTCCCATCGCTAATGTGGGCTGTGTTATCTGTGGATATTGACTGTTTCTTGGTTTGGTGTGAATTTTAATTGGCAGGGCTATCATGGGCAGTGTAAGCAACTATGTGGTGAATAACGCTTCTTGTCCGGTGACGGTCGTGAAGCATTTGGATCAGTGACGGTCGTGAAGCATTTGGATCATGATGACTGTAATGCACCATCTATCTATACTGGATTTTATGCTTCTTATTAGAACTCCTAGTCCACGTGCGGTGGAGATTATAGCTTGTATCAACTTTTCATACTGTTTGCAACTTATCTCGGAGTTCTTCTTCAAGTTGGAATTCATTTACATGTATGAGTGTGCGTGAGACTCACGTGGCGTGTAAGTTGACTGCAGATGGTGGGGATATAATGCTTTAATCCTGGCTTTCTGGGAATAAAATTTGTTTTTGAACTACTCCGATTTCCAAGCAGCAGTTCAAATTTCAGTATAGTTGCTATTAATTTCTGGGTGGCTAACTTTTTTTGTTTTAGTTGCTTTTTATTCCTTCGCATCTCTCTGTCTAGTGGATGGTCTTACTGGGAGAAGGGTTTCCTGGATGGCACCGTGTAGAGCGGCTCCAAGCCCTTGATTTCGATAATTAATGGCTTGGATTTAATCTAGACACTTGTAGATCCAAGCCATCCATTGCTAATGGTTGAAATCAATGTCCTGGGTCTGGCTTACTGTGGCTGTTGCTACTATTTTTTTGATCCTTGTGGAGCATGGAAAGAGTAGGAAGTTATATCCTGATTAATAGAAACATGTCTCCCCAATGTTTGTCTCAAAACATTGTGGCAACCGAGCGTACTTGGGCCCATTACAGTATATATCCTGATTAATAGAAACTGTAATGGTCTCTTGCAACTTGATTCCGTCGCTAACTGGATGGACCTTTGAACTTCGGACGCAGAAGTACTTCCCATAAATGTTGTGTGCCCGTAACTTTTTCTTGGCCGCGCTTGGGGTTTTGCGTGGAAGTTCTGATTGTCTCGTAATTGTGAAAATTGATTTTTCTGTCACATACCTATAACGGTTTACTACTATTGTTTAGCTATAAAACCACCTACCAAAGCACTGGGGGAGAAATGAAGCAAGTTGAAACCCAAATCGGAAATTTACGTCATGCATTTCAGCCTTGTTTGATAATTCAAATTTAACACTTAAAACTAAATGAATTAATTAATACTAAGTGATTAAGTAGGTTTGACAACCACATTTTACAGTATTTAAGAAATTAAGTGGCTCTTCAAAAGTAAGCTAAAATATTGATAAAAAGTAAGTAGCTACTTAATTTTTACTGAATTTACAACTACTACAAACACTCTTCCACTGCATCCACTATATCACCACCACTACCACTTTGCCACTCCCACTACAGTTACTGTAAGCCCAATAGGTTGAACTTCCTTTGGTTTGGCAAATTCATGCCCAAAACATATACATTTGGGTGTATCGTATTTTTATGGCACTGTAATCTTCGGTATTTATTTTTAGAGTGTTAGGTGTAGAAAAGGAATCATCTCAATATATATTTTTGTTCGAGTGTGGTAGTTTTTTAGTCAAGACGGATTGCTCATTTTGAAGACAAGGTTGGCTGCTACATGTTTTTGCTCAAGCATTTCAAGGATTTCTACTAGCACAGCATTTTGATGGAGTTTGTTGGATGTTTTGCTCGAGCAAAACAGTCGGCAAAAAATGCACAAGGCAAAAGGTAGATGCCGCACGTTTTTCTCCAGCATTTCAAGGCTCTTTTATTAGCAAAACATTCTGTTTATTTTTGCTGGATATTTTGTTCAAGCAAAACAGCTGGCAAAAATGCCCGAATTCAGCAATTATAAAATCTCAGCCATTAGGTCGAAAATTAGATGAGCTGCGGTGATAAGAACCCTAACACAAATATTTCCATCTCTCATCACTTTCGGCGGCTAGGGTTTGTGAACCTTAAAGAATTGTGAAAGCTTGTGAATGCCGTGAGTTTCAAGATCATCTTCAAGGGGTTTGTTCTTCGTTGAAAACAATCAATCTCTGAGTAAAGTCCTTTCGTGGAGTTCGAGAGGCGCTTCAAAGTCCTTTGGTGGATTCCGGGAGGCAAACAAAAGGCTTGTAACTACACATTGAACGTGGATTCGACAAGTAGTTCTTAGGTCGATTGGTGAGGATTCACGATCGTTGGTAAGATTACTTGTAACTACACATTGAGTATAGCGTTTTGATTCCTTCCCGTGGTTTTTACCCGTATTGGGGTTTTCCACGTATATCGTTGTGTTCTTCATCTGTTTGATTTCCGTTGTGTGATTGATTGACATCTTCTTTGGTGGGCTGATTTTCTACAAAAGATTAAAACATAGCAAATCTATAAACCTAGGCAAACTAGGGTTTTTTCAGTTACCACTGCCGCCACCATCACTCACACCGCCTCGCCATTCCCACCATCACTGGTGCCACCACCTCACCACCACCATTCACACCGTTACTCCGCCGCTGCCACTACACCACCACCACCACTTTGTCACTCCCACACCTAAACCACCACCATCACTCTGCCACTCTCACCACTATTACCACCATCACTCCTCCACTGCCACTTCTATACCACCACCACTACTCCGATACTCTTACCACAACTACCGCCACCACTATGATCACCACTCCCACCATCTCTCTCTCACCACCGCGATGCCACCACTTCACAATCACTTCCACGACCACTGCTATACCACCATCACCACCCCTATACCACCATTTTGCCAGTTATTTTGTATATTTTTATTTTTTTGAAAATGTATTTTTTTTTCATTTATGTAATCAAGTACTGTAACGCCCCCAAGATTTTGGCACGTTAATAGTGTTATTACAACAACCATTAAGTTAAATCTCTAAACTTCAATCCAAATTACAATATCCAAAATCATAATATAAATAGTAACTGGAGTGGTCCTAGGGCGACGTTTATCCCTGCACCGGGTCATTCTCCATGCCAGCAGCAATCCCTACTTCAACGGACCGGCCTCCACAATAGCGTTCCTGTTCATCTAGATAATCTGTCATAATACGTCCGAGTCGCACAAGCAACATCATGGTATTATGCCAGGGTCACACGAATGCAACACTGTGAGCAAAGCCCAGAAGTTCACTACACTAAACTTCTAAGTAGCAATTCTTGAACAATATGTTATGAAAACAATACATATAACTTATGTGCGGTAAAACCATACAATGCCTCATGCTATCAATGCGGATCAGAGTAGACGTGCGCAGAAAATAATATCTCGTCTCAATATATCGAAGTTTGCCACGTGTCGTTTCTCGCAACAATCTTAATCATTTTTCTCGTTTTATCTCATTTATCGATAATTTCTCAAAAATCCGTTTTCTCAAATAAGTGCCTCTTTCAGCATTCTTCTTCAAATTTCATATATCTCACATCACTCGAAAGTTATTGGTCCATTTATGCCTCCTCTCAGCTGACGGTACCAACCTTTCCGCTCGAGGTCCTGGCCGTCGTGCATCACCGATCTTAACAGCCTGTTTGCACAGTCCGTCCACCTCGCGACTCACACAACGCAGTCCCCGCCATCTCATATCACTGAACTTAACCAGTCTATTTATGAGGTCCGTTCACCGTATATTGTGCACGCTTAGCCCAAATATCTAAGTTCTCTCCGTGAATTGGAAGTGGCGCTCTCGCTACACTACCACATCACGACCATTCCTCCAAGTTCTCTCCGCGAACTTGAGGCAATAACCATTCATCTCATCATATTTCATTTTATCTCATTTCCCGAAAATCTCATTTCTCGTTTCAAAATTCATTCTCATTCTCATCTCTAATTTCCCGCAAAACGTTATTTGAAATTTTCAAGTTCTGTGTCGTAATCGTATCGCGTACGTGTTCAACGCCACATGCAAAATCGTGCTCATGCAATATTCAGTAATTTCTTCCAAATTTCATATCTTTCACTTAGACATTTTTCCACATAAAATCATACAATTTATTCCACCATTTCTCTAAAATATAACATTTCTTTACATAAAATCACACATTTGTTTCACCAACTTTATTCAAGTAATATTTCTAACTCTCTTAATCTCTTTTCTCATCAACCTCATTTTCTATCTCTTCTTTTTATCCTTTTCAAGGAAATAAAACTAGTCAATTTACTTTCTCTAAAATCAATTAATCGCATACTTGTTCTCTAGAAATCCCTTATCAAAATTTAACTCCATTAATTATGAGTTTTCAAAATATTCCATTTCTTCCAAAAATATACTCTTTAATTTCTAGGAAACTTTTCTTCCAATAATTTCATTTCAAGTCATCTCTTTCTTTATTTAGTAAAAATTTTATTTCTAGAAAAATTCATCAACTCTCTCTCTATTCGTCAAGTCCACAAATTATGTTCATAATAATCTTGCAAAAACATTTGTAGTAAACTTTTCATAGAGATTTCTCTCTTCACATTTATTCTTTTAAGTTATCATACTTTCTTACAAAATTCTCATAGTGTATTTATTCTTTCTTTCTTAAAATTTTCTCACACACTTTATTTTAGGAAAATCATTTTAACAACAACCATTTATTGAATAAATAATGGACATTTAATCTTTCCATGAAAGGTTAACATAATCATGCTAGAAACGTGTCTAGAAAATTATACAACTTCTAATCAACTTCTGATAATCTTCTAATCACTTTAATCTTACTAATTTCATTTTTAATTTCATGAAGAACTACTCTAATTAGAATCTTATTAACATTCTTGTTGATTTTTCAACATGAAATCCTCTTTCTTAAACACCAAGTAACATGCTTATCCACTTGTTGGGTGTGTAAATTAACCCAATCAAACTCTAAATCATGCTTGAAAAATTAATTAGAACATCATAATTATTCTAGATATAACTCAATAGAAGGTTAGTTTAGTAAACTACCTTAGTTTCCGGGTGTAAACCGGAAGCCGAAAAGCTATTCCTTGGTTGAGAGACTCCTAACATGCTTACTAATTAACTAACAAGTAGCTAATTAGAACTCAAAGAGGTTGGCTAGAAAGTGGTAGTGGTTGGTGGTTTGTTGGAAAATAATGAGACAATACAAATGAGGAAAGAGCAAAGGTGGTACAAAGCACACAAAAGGTGGCTATAAATAGGCAAACTTGGACCCTCCCTCTCTCCCTCTCACTCACGGCACACACACACACACAGCCGAAAATTTTGGGTGTGGGGGAGAAAGTGTGATGCTTGCCATGCACATGGCAAGTACCCTAAGAGATTCTCTAGGTTTAAGGCTAGTTTTACGTGGTTTCTTGCAAGTAAAAGGAGAATCTTGGGTGAGAGTACATTAATGTGAGGGTGGGAAAGTATAGTGGGGGAATATATGCTCCTAGTTGTGTAGGTTTTGCATGGTAACCTTAGTTATAGTATGTTTGTAGGGTTAGATATACACAAAATACATGTATGGAGAGGTTATGTATAGGCTACTACTAAAACAACAAGGCTTACTCTAACTAGTTGGGTACAAAATGTAGTCTAGGTGGGAATCTTCCAAATCCCCTAACTTGCTTGTACAAGTAATTAACCAAATAATCTTTCATATGCAAGTGTACTTATGCATACTTACACACTCCACCTCACTCTCCTCTCAAAGCTCTCTCTCTCTCTCTCTCTCTCTAACTCTCTCTCTCTAACTCTAACTTGGTTAGTATCAAGTTCCTAGGGTTGAGATATAATGAAACTACGTGGTACCAAAGCGGTTGGTAAGGGTAGGAACGGCGGTTGGGTAGGTTTTGGGTATTAAACTCGGTCCCTGGGTGTAACGGTAGTGTATCGGATGTGTTACTCGGCCTCGCACGCGCGTATACATGGCTAGGTTTATATTTATTCGAATCAAAGGAATTAAATAATATTTAATAGAAAAATATTCCAATAACTCCGAAATTTAAATTAATTAATTAAATTTTTAAACGAAATTTTTATTTACGAAAATTCGGATTGTTACAAGTACCACCATCTTGCCAATATTCTGTATATTTTTATTTTATTGATAATTTTTTTTTTCATTTTAATACTTCAGCTCCTTATACAAATCTAAAAATGTCTTTATTTCAGTGCCTAAGATTCAGTACATATCAAACAGCTTATTAACTTAATAAATTTAACATTTAATTTTCAGTACTTAATTTTCAATTTTCAGTTTTCAGCTTTATCAAACAGTTCCTTAGTGGACCTCGATATAGAGAGACCAAGAAACAATGGACGGATAAAAATGCTTCTAAGCAGGTGAGAGATTATTTTCCTTTCCTTACGGAGGACCGAGGAAAGAGAGGAGGGAAAAAAAAAAGACCGAGGAAAGAGAGGAGAGAAAAAAAAAAGACCGCGGTAGTTTGTCCTTTGGGAATTTTACCATAGAAACTAGAAAGAGAAGCGTTCAACCACAAAGCGGATTGAGAATTTCTTTGGCAACTTATGTGCACCATATCTAGACTCCGGAGGTCAAGGAAATTCAAACCACCAGTGAAATTCCTTAAAACAAGGCCAAAACAGTTAACAGGACTATATTCATCAAAAGTATCAGGTGAGATGCGATTCAAGCGTTCTTGTTTGCCCATCCAATCACACAAAATAGCATCGTTGCCTCTCTTTTTTTTTTCCCCCAAAAAATGTCTACACGTCCTCCTATTATTAGTGGGCATACGGCCACGTGGTGTGCCAACAACACTAGTTAACTTCTCCAATTACCTCAATGGTCGTCCTGTTTTCATGCGTAACTAACTGCCTGTTTTGAGTTGTAACTACCCATTTCCTTCCCTAACTAATATCCCTCATTTTCCACCTTTCCCATTTTCATTCTGGCCTTTCTCTCTGGTTCCAGAAACAAAAACCATCCATGGAGCCTATCAATTATCACACCCTATTCATCTTCTCCATCATCTCCCTCATGACCTTCAACTCTGCAAATGCCATTTGTGTTCCAATCAACTCAACAAAACCAGCCCCATCTCCATATTCCTATGCTTCTCCAATTCCACAGCCAGTTGCTGCACCAGAATCGCTTCCCTTCCCTCACCCCGCCTCAAACCCGCCAGAATCGCTTCCCTTGTCTCACCACCCCGCCTCCCCTCACCCCACCTCAGACCCGCCAAAATCGCTTCCCTTCCCTCACCCCGCCTCAAACCCGCCATCTAAATCAATATTTCCCGTCTTCCCAAGTTTGCTAGAGGCAGTTCCACAGTTATCGCACACCGACGATGCACCAATCAAGACAATTTGTGCTTCCACTGACTACCCTGAATATTGCATCTCATCCATCACCCCCTTGCTCCACGGCAAAACCGACCTCCTATCCGTTGTGGGCTTAGCAATACAAGCCGCTACTGAACACACACAACTTGCTGTTGCCGCGGCTACAAAGATTGCTACCTCTCCTGGGATTCCATCCGATATGGCTTCCGTTATAGGCGATTGCAAGGATAGCTATAATGATGCTCTGGATAATTTCCAAAAGGCAACAGAAGCACTTTCTTCGAGTGATGTCGGCACCATGAATAGCATGCTCAGCGCTGCCATAACGGATTTCAGTGACAACGATGATTCCCTTGCCGGGAAGCCTTATGCGCCACCGTTGTTGGAATTCGATGCCATACTTACTAAGATGACTAGCAATTGCCTTGCCATTGTTTCTTTGATCAAGTGATCATTTGTGGTGTATTTCTGTTATGGCACATAACACTTATGTGGTTTGTAGGTTTCGCAGACACCCATGTGAGTGTTTTGTGCACTTGTTTCATGTTTGGTTTATCCCTATGAAGTGGTTCTAAATTTTATCATAATCTTTTATAAGAGGAAATCCTTGTAAAGATTTGTATTGGAATAAAAGGTGATTCTTTGCCAAAATTTGATATGGATTTTCCAACCTCATCTTATGTGTTGTTCAAATTTGATTCTAGGATGTCAATTCTTTTCATCTTCGTACCACCTCTGGAAATTGCTTTTAGATGATTCGTCTTTCAGCTGACAGCCGTTGTGTATTCTTTGGACTTGGCCCCCAAAAAAGTTCATTCTGTGGTTTTATATTCCTCATTTTTCAAATTACTAGGTTCAGAAATAAAATGGGACGGAGGAAGAGGATCGAGGCCTCTTCATTCCAGGTTGAGAGAAGACGAAGGGAAAACTGGCAACCATTTTTTGTTTCTCCTGCCCAAGTTTGGGAGATTAAGAGGTGGGAATGAACCCACATTTTATTAGATTCCAGGGTCACAAAACTATGATACCACCAGGAAAATTGGGAAAATTGGTTGCCTGTACGGAGAAGTGGACAATTGGTAACCACCCCAGTTCCAAAAAGAAGAAAATGGTAATCTATTTATTGTACACTTGTGGATTTTTTTTTTGCATAATTACTGAAGAGTGATCCCGCAAGCCAGGTCAAATTCGTAACCCTGCATCCGCCAATCATTTAGTTAGGTTATTGCTTGACCAATCAGGTGACTAAAAATAAGACGCGTCCCAAGCGTAGGACTCTTGACCGGTGTAGCACAATAAATCCGGAAGTACCGGAGTCGAACCACAGAGACGGTCTGATGGTGTTTGATTCAAGACTGTGGAGTTTTAGTTTAACTTGGCTCTTAGGTAGCCACCCCTTAGATTTTATGAGATTAATTAATTAATTACTAAGCTAATTTAACTGATTAATTGCCAATTAATAAAAAGAGCGCAGCTGTGGGAACCCAGCGCTCACACCTAGCCTAACCAATATTTACTCAGGCCACAATTAATCCTTTTGTTGATTTTAAAACATGAGAAAGGCTTCCTAACAAATGCGCACCGCCTGTCACCAGATTCCGTGCGTATTCAAATTCCGGTAATGTCTGGGTTTGTTTGTTAGATAAGTTTCAAGTTCTCAAAATTGCTTGAAACTTGACTTAATTCGGCCCCGAGGTGAAATATCGACTAGCCTAGATGCGGGCGCCTTCGCCCTGCAGCCGCACTCGATGCGACTACTCACTCATGCTTATAAAGTTTGCAGGAATTAAATTAAACCTAGATCTACGCATGCTTAACAAATAGAATATAAGAATGATGAAGAACAATACCACAAATTGCAAAGGAAAAAAAACTTGATTACCAATCCGCAAATCAATCTGAACACTGAAATTCTGGGAAATAAAACTGAAAGTGTAGAGCTGAATGAAGAACTGGAGATTCGTAGCCAAAAACTTGAAAAGCGAAAACCTAAAGAAAAATTTGTGGAACCCTAATCTAGGTTAAAACAAGAGTATTTATACTAATTATCGTAACCCTAAAGAAAAACGACGAAAATCCGAAAATTCTACGCAAAGGCCAAAACGACGATGTTCACTGCGCCTGTTAAGCGCTCGGTAGCGCTACCTAACTTTAGGTGTAGTGCTACCGCTTCATTATCTCCTGCGTTGACTGTTGACTCTTCCCGTTGACCATTAACAATCCGGTAGCACTACACCACTTTTGGTGTAGCGCTCCTAATCCTTCTGTTCACTTTTTGGACCTTTTTGTGCCAATCTTGAGCGCTCCAAATAATTAGAGTAGTGCTCATCTTCTCAATCCACATACACGAGCCACCCGGACACTTTCCATTAGCACTAAATCACCTCAATTCCCTGCAAATTAAGCATAAACACCCAATGCAACCACGTGCACATATTAAATAGAAAATGAGGATTAAATCCATGATAATTAGGCCAATTCTACCCTACTCAGGCGCTCAAATGCAACCATTTCACGCGCCAATCAGTTATTATTAAAATTCCCCATACAATCGAAGTTTTGCATTTAACTTGCAAGAATGAGATCAAAGCAACTCTATTGCAGAAGGTTACAGAGGACAAATTACTGGACTATTTCTGGTCTACATAGACAATTGGACAACTTTGCAAAAGTCACAAGATTTGGTTCACACTCAAATTCTAGGACCTGCACTTGATAAACGTGTATCACTTTCAAATAGTAGACACTCATTTGAAAGTGATACTTAACGGGAGTACTCAATAATTAGCCATTCCTGGGGGTGCCTTGAGGACAGAACTTCAACTTTGTTTTTTAAATGATTTTAGCAACCAGTTGCTAAAATCAACCTGGTTTTAGCAAATGAGTTCACCAGATGGTAAAATCAAACAGAAAACTCAATTATTTTCTTGAAATTGGTTGCTAGAAAAGCAGGCAAGTTCCTCAACCGTTGCTTCAATGGATTTTGCATCTACAAGTTCGCAAATCTACAAGCTATAAAGTACTCAGAACATTAAAGATGTTGCTAAGATCCTCCCTTCCAAAACACAACTAACAATGATATCAGCAAACTGATGTCCACTACAATGAAGCAATTCTCATATAATTCAAACTTCTTAACCTCTTTTGTCCCATACCAAACGAATACACGCCTTTCCGTCTTTATGTTATTCGTAATACAAATATCAACAACAGAGATGAAATAAATACAAATTACTCTGTTTGGCTGAAAATTTATTGGAATAACTCAGATCCAGAGGCAACATAAAAAACGGATAAACCATCACCACGACATCTAAGATCCATCCATGAAAAAAGCGCCATGTCCACTAGCTTTCATAAACTTCTTCAAAAGAAGAACGATGATGGCAACAGTAAGCCCAACAGCAGCCAACGTGAACAACCTATCATCAGCCGGTTTCTGAACCCTAGGGCGCAGCACCTGGTGCTCGCTTGAGGGTTGTCCCACAGGAACCTGTCTAGGTACTTCGGGAACCTCAGGTCTCGGATTCAGGTTCAATGGACCTTCATTTCCTTCTTCAACAATCGTTTCACCCGCAGCTGGATTAGTGGGCCCTTCACCAGCATCTTGAGGGCTCCGATTAGCTTCATTAGTAGAATTTTCTTCAGAAGGCTGTGAGGGATTAAGCTCAGGAACTGGGGGTGCCTTACTTAGCATATATTCATGGATCTGTGCAATGAGAAATGGGGGTGTTAGGGTTCAGAATAAACAAGGGACATACAACTGAAGGAGAATCCAGGCCCATAACAAACCTCATCCATTAGTTTTTGCCGTTCAGGATTACCAAACCTTGGGGCAGCTTCGCGAGATTTAATTGCCAGAGCACGCCTTTCTTCTTTCTTGTAGTCTAAGGAGCCCAAAGCACCATTAGGGTTGGTGGGCATGAATGCGATTAGAGCTACCAAAGCAGTAACGAACTGCAAACAGAAAACGAATATTCAATAAATAACATTTCGCTAGATCTTAAAACGTGTATCTACAAGCATGTGATATAAGTAGGTTATCTTCGCTTTAGTTTCCATGATATGACGAGAATATTAAGAAAAAAAGGGTCTTCAATTTACAAATGTCCGGCATACAAAAAATTCGCATCACAGATACATCTATACTCTACAGTATACCAATTCTGGGGCATCATGAGCAGATGAATCAGGAGTCCTCCAGAGTCATAGCATTCAAAGAATTTGCATACTGCATAGTACATATCAAAACCAAACCAAGTCTAGTGGCCCAATTAATTAGGATCAATCACGTGAATCTTTTTCATGCCATTCCACTCTATCAAGTTAATTTCATAAACTCATCTGCATTTTACCAACACACCCATGCCAATTCATATTTGGATTTACCGTCAGGATCTGACAAAGTTATTTCCATGCTTATCAGCACTGAAATCAATTATCATTCTAAAGACAATTGCAATTGCAAAGCCTATTTTGGTCAACTCCATAGCCTCAGTTAAGCTGCAGAATATGCTCTCAGAAACAGCAATTTGCAAAGACAGCCTTTGGAGAGAGAAACGCTCTACTAAAACTATCAGAGAAAAAAGAGTTTACCACTCCACGATGGCTGCCAGTGCTCAGGATGATGGTTTGATATGCTTAGACATATCTTAGTTTGTGTTTCAAAGCGACCATTTGGCTGAAACAAGGGAAACAAAATTATTAGCTACCAAAAACGCAAAGGATATTTGTATGAGGTTTATGCATAAGACAATCCCTCACGGGGTAAGAACTATGAAGAGTTAACATCAGAGTCTACCAGATATGAAAATTGGTAACAAGTTCCTCAAAAAACATTACCGTCAACAACATAAATGATGGAGGCTTGAATGGATATTCTGCAGGCAATTGGATTCGCCCATGATAGATACCTCCCTCAAATTCAGAATCACAGGGTCCTCTAATTGCAAATTGCCATTCAAATATGTTTTCCTGCGAAGAAAATTACAGGCTCAAGAAAAGAAAAAATATATATATAATATGGATCCCGTTCTACTAAGGACTCCCTCAAACTCATAATTTGCGGACCTCATGGATCGGGGTCGAATCTTGACGATCCGAACCGCTCAATGTGTTTAAAACGTGATTTTAAGGGTCATCACAAGGATTCATCCAAAAAAAATACTCGGAAGGGCTTCATTCGAGCATTTTTCGATAAATTATATATGTACGGTTATTATGAAAAACCACTCGGATGAAGCCCTTTCAGATATTTTTTTTTGTGATTCCTCGCGTTGGCCATTGAAAACATGTTTTAAACACCATGAGCGGTTCAGATCGTCGAAATTTGGTCCGAAAAATCAAAAAATGGGTGGTCCTCACGGAAGAGATCTTTGAGGGAGTCCTCAATAGATCACCTTCCTATATATATATATATATATATATATATATATATATATATATATATATATATATATATTCAAAGGGTAACATCTAGTAGAGAATTCACTAGAGAAAAAGGACATCAATTACAGGATCATGGCCTTCAATTTATGCACCATGTTTTCAAATTTTATAGCATGGTAACAGATTAATGTGAAAACAACGAAAATAACTAAAGATCCAGAAGTTAAAATCCCATGCAGGTGCAACTAGCAAATTGCCAAGATTGACTAAACCAACCAAAGGTCCCCGACCCCCGTCAACACCAACTAAATAAAACTGCACTCGCCAATTAATTTCCTACTAATGCCCAAGCAAGAACCATTACAAGAACTCAGCTCACTTAAAACTACACTCTTCAATTAATTTCCCTAGACAACGAAATACAAAATCACACCAAACAATGTACCAAAGCCAGTAATTAATAATTAAGAAATAAAAATCCAAGTTTGCGAGCTCATTGTTAGCTCAACGATGTGTGCTTACCCATGAAAGCTTAAATTTACTACTCATTATTGTTAATTATGAAATAATCAAGGTTTGATATATATAGGGTCCATTTGTATCAAATTCCTGGACGCACCAGTAAAAACAAATTAAGGTGTAGCTCCTTTCACTTTTTTTTTTTGGCTAAAAATTAAAGTGTTACGAACAATGGGGTAGACATTCACTGGCTGAGGAAGGCCATGGCCCCACAGATTTTTCTGCTAGGAAAAACTTGTATACGGATAGTGTACCGCCAAGTGGGTATCCATTGGTACATTCGAACAGTCCAAAATTTTGATTTATTATTTATACTCTCTCTCACTCTCTCCCCTTGTAAAGTTCTTATTACAATTTCAATATACCAAATCCGTTTCAACTCCCAAACCAAACCAAACCAAGCCTTATGTCCCAATAAATTGGGGTCGGCTACATGAATCATTTTTCTCCATTGAACTCTGTCAAGTGCTGTTTCATCGCTTAAACCTAGTATACTCAATCTTTGCGTACTACCGCATCTAATGTCAATTTGGGTCTTCCTCTCCCTTATGCGTTTCTACCCAAGTTATCCTATCCACTCTCTTAACTACTGCATCCGCTGGCCTACGATAGAAAATCCATTTCAACTAATTTAGAAAATCAATTAAATGAAATTTAGTTTTACATTTTATTATGAGTCGAAGGTTTTTCTTTTACAAGGATCAACCCCTCCCAAAATAATATCCTAGCTCCGCCCCTAGTTAAAAAACATGATGTACGGAAAATTTAACCATTAGGAGAGTGATACCGCCAATATCTCCTACTGCAGCAATTCCAAACATTGAAAAGGAGCAGAAAATAAAAAAATCAAAATTACACAAACTCGCATGACCTGAAACCGGGAAAAACAACGAAACAAACAGAGCATATCGTAATTGCATAATTAACAAGGGATCACAAAAGAAATCGCCTCAAATCGCATCAAAACAAAAACAATAGCAAAAAAATCGGATCTTTAATTAAAACCCTAGAAAACTAGCTCAATTGGAATTCAGAATAAACAACCAAAACATAGAAATCGAGATTAGAGGGATCAGAGAGAAATTGGGACCTCGAGTGGGAGGCTCATGAAATCATCGGAAGGGTTTGATTGCATCTCCTTCACCTCCTGTAGAATCCTCTTCACCCCTGGATTCTTCATGTTGTACTTGTCCTCCGCCATTTTTACTATGTTTTAGATACAAACCCCTCTGTTCGCCTCTCTCTCTCACACCTCTATGTATCAATCTATCTGCACGTATATGTACTCATACAACTTTCGATCGATTTTGTATCGAAATGCGACCAACAAAGAAGAAGGGGAGAGAGAGAGAGGAGGGGACGTGTGAGGCTGAGATTTTCCAAGTTGACTGGACTTTGCTCTAAGTGACATGACACGTCATTTACACGAATACTTTCCACGCGTCCGTGTATTATTAGTCAGTTTACATTCAGGTGAAGGAAAATGTTTGGGGCCACCCGGGCCAGAAGTTGTTGGGGGCCCAATATAGGCTGGACCATTTGTTACTGGGCTGTATTATTCTCGATCAACAAAGTTGTTGGGGCAATATTGAGGTCATGTTCCACTAACCAAAAACTAATTTTGTTTTAAATCAAAAACTATTTCATTCCACTAAAAAAAACTCCACAAAAAACTAACAAAAAAACCGCTTCATTCCACTAACTTAAAAAAACCCAAATCATTGCACAATCAAGTACATGTACTTTAATCATGCAAAATTACGAATTTGCCCTCCCTTCAAAAAAAAGAGCAATAGTTGTTTGGGTAGAAGGGTAGATTTGTAATTTCATAACACAACTAAAAAAACCAAAAAACCAAAAACTTGTTAGTGGAACTAGTTGGTTTTTTTGAAAAACTAAAGATAAAAAAAAAAAAAAATCAAAAAACTAAAAAACCAATTAGTGGAACACCCCCTGAGTATTAGTGTATTACTTTTAAAGTGTTATTACAGGTCAATACAAAAACAAATATTTAATTCCATTAAGGTTACTCATTCTTTTTTAATTATCATTAAGGTCAATCACTCTTTTGGGGGGTTTAAGCACTTAGGGTGTACTTTTCTATTATAGAGTTTTTAGTGATTTAGGCATTTTCATAAAGTACCCTAGGATTTTAGGCACTTTCATATGGTATCCTAGAATTTAGGTTTAGACACTTTCATAGGGTACCCTAGGATTTAGGTTTATGGTGCACTTTCCTATTATAGTTTTTTAATGGTTTAGGCACTTTCATATAGTACCCTAGGATTTAGGTTTAGACATTTTCATAAGGTATTCTAGGGTTTAGGTGGGGTGGAGAGAGAGAGAGAGAGAGAGAGAGAGAGAGAGACGGAAAGAGTTGGCGGAGATTTTTCGGGAAAAAATGGAGTGGGACATTCAAGGCCTCCATCAAGTGGAGCGGCCTGTGCTTAGCCCTATTTAGGTTGTTGGGCTCTTCATTTTTCACGTACTTGATCAAAATGTAATTCCGTATGATATTCATCTCATCAATTTTACAAAAAAATGATCCAAAAAAATAAATTTGAGGTAAAATTTATTACGTACGATTTCTTAAAAATACAAAAATTTTGAGGCAAAATATACTCCCTCTGTTCTATATTTGTTGTTCAATGTCACTATTCACTACCCCTAAAAAAAATGGTTATATTTTCCAATGTAATGTTATATGTATATATCATGATTTCCTATATAAAAATTCGAGGTATTATTTTCTAAAATTTTCTTCAAAATTCTGCTACCATGGTTAATCTTAAAATAATTTTTATGGCAAGCAGCAAATTTTTGGGATTTTTTTTGAGAATGAATCCCAGAGAGTGCAACCGGTCGAGAAACAGTTATACATCGTCAGTGGGATTTTCTTTGCTTTCCCAGCTTATATTTTCAGTACCTGAACACTTGTTCTCTTAACCTATTATTTGTACAGTTAACAGGCAAAGAAAAACGGATGAGTATGCGTAAGCTAGGGTCCATACATTGAATGATGTCGGATCTGTTTCTTCTATGTGTATTTTTAAAAACAACTCTCTAGCGCAATTCTTTCCATCCATGAAAAAAAAAATTACTCACTCTGTCTACGCCCATGTTATTATGAAGTCGAGTTTTCTCACAGTTTAAAGATCATTTTGGTGAATACTTTTGCATTCGGTAACTGTAAGAGCATACGCATTGTTTTGATTTCAATCATATGATGTGAAATGTTTTAGGGGGCTAGGCTACTCTTCTTTTTCTATTTAAATTTGAGTTGCTCTCTAGTTATGGTTTTCAAAACGCTTCGATAGTACTCTCAAATTAAAACTCAATTAAACAGTGCCAAAAGAGTGGTCATTACTCTTGCGTCACTACTTTGTTTTGTTGGCCGGGGTTGAGGCTGACCTTATCGTTTGCATTGGATCATGATAATGGGAGTTGTTTTAGGTATGCACATCTCTTGCTTCACTCTATTCATTGAAGTGGATTGAGAAATTATATATGCTCAAATCTAGTTTGTACACTATTCTTTTCATTTTTATTTTCATTTTTATTTTTATTTTTATTTTTTCTAATTTTTACTGTGAGAAAAATCTTCAAGCTGCACAATTAGTTCGCGGTGAAGATTGCTTAATTTCATCCTCCCACTGTAAAGTTCAATGGTGAAGGCATTGGACTAGGTGGACAACACTGGTGAAGTAATTAAACTTCAGCGCTTCCAACAAAATGGTGGCTGTAGTTTAGTGGTAAGAATTCCACGTTGTGGCCGTGGAGACCTGGGCTCGAATCCCAGCAGCCACACCATATTTTTTTCACTATACCCGATACTATTTTCACATTATCCACAGACATCAGTTTTGCTCATTACGAAATATGTACTAATTTTTTTTAATCCGAAATTCATCATTAAATTCATGAAATGTCATCTGGCACTTACAAAGAACAAATACAAGGAAAGGAATTATACCCAAAAAAAAAAAAGGCATGAAGGAAAGCTAATGCCTACACTACACTCTAACATATTCCTAATTCCAAAATACACTATTACACATCACTACTAAGATAGACTGATGAATCATTTCCAACAGTAACATCCCACATCTTTTCTGCAGCACCGAAATTGAGCGGATATTTCAGTTGCTTATTAGGGAAAAACAGCCCAAAGTGTTTTTCCAACTCGGGTTGCTTATTATTCTCATCAAACATTGCGAACAAATATGCTTCTATAGGTCTGTTAGGTCTCCTCGGGGTACCTCCCTTGGCATGTCGAATCAAATTTGAGTTGTAAGTGCGTGCGTTATCGACTGTCGCTCCTAATCCGCCTGCAGAAGGCCACCCGGTTTCTGACACCACCACATCTAGGGCAGCTCCACCGGCCCTGTCAAGGGCGGCGTATAAGGCATCCAACATAGCATCAAACAAGTTTTGGTACCTATGTTGTCCATCCTGAACCACAACTGACGGAGCAGTGAACAAGGCATAGGGCAGGGAGATGTCACGTGGGTTGCCAGAGTAGCCAAAGTAAGGGTATATATGAGCTAGTAAGGGCGATTTGTTTTGTACTAAGAAGGCGATAATTGGGTTTAAGTATGATCTAACGTCGCCTCGAAAGGCACCTTGTGATGGAGGATAGGAATTCCCTAGAAGTGTCGTATCAATTGCAGTCGAAACCTGTTGAGAATTGAGTCACAAAATCATTAGATTGTCTCTACAAAATTAATCAAAAACGAGATAGAAAATGAAAAATATAGCAATGCTAAAGATAGTTTAAAAAACGGTAAGAAGATAAATTGAGAGATCTTTTCAATAGGAGACTCGAGAATGATAGAAAAGTCGACCACAAGTTAAACAAAGTTACGCACAGTTCTAGAACAAAATGATATTGGTTTCGCCATCTCAAAATTCACTTCGAAATAATCACTTTTCACTTTTTCTATTTCGTAAACAAGACCCAATTCAATGATTTTTCCATCAAAAGTATAGTAGCAACAAGACCTTGATTTGGTTCTGAAGCCCAGCTGAAGCAATGGCATCGTAGACATTTCGCATGGCAGGAAGAGCGAATTGGGCTAGGCCTGTTGAGGGCCCAACCTCGTTTCCAACGGCTATGTACCGAAACTTAACCCCTGGCCAGAAGTTACTAATGTTCCTTTGAACCCATGAATTTGCATTGGAAGGATTGGAAGCCAGACTCTGAAGGTCTGAATTTGGAACTCCTATAATGAGTTCAATGTTGGACCCTCTGAGTGCCTGTAGAGCTGCTTGGTTCAGATCGTAGATTCTCATCCGTTGAATTCCTTGAGTTTTGTAGAGAGCTACGACTTCAGATGGTGGCGGTAGATTATTGCCTAGCATCCCATAACACACGCCTACCGATTGTGCAGCTGCATCCATTGAAGATATATTGGTGTTTGAAACATGTGCCTTTCTGTAACAAAAAGTGCGATATTATAGGAATCTCACAAAATACATATAAATCATACGATTACGTTTCAAGATCCATTTGTTCTAGATATCGGTTAGGATGTAAGACTTGATCCTAACGTGCATTTGTATCTCACTTGATAGGGCATATATGTGTGTGTGTGTGTGTGTTTCTATATGATTGGGGAAGTGCTATTCATTCATAGAAAAATAGTATTATTAGTAACCATAAATATAAGTTTATAGTCAAGGCCACGATTACTAGTCTTTATTCCGTCCGGTATTGGCATTTGTTGCCGTCTTATATATGTATTTTAGTGTAGAGTTATAATTGAATAGTCCTAGGGTACGTGTCCCTGATTAATACTAATAATCTTAATTAGTTTATAGTCAAGGCCACGATTACTATTCTTTATTCCATCCGGTATTGGCATTTGTTGCCATCTTATATATGTAAAATAGTGTAGAGATATAATTGAATAGTCCTAGGGTACGTGTCCCTGATTAATACTAATAATCTTAATTAGTTAATACAGTATGTAGCTAGCCCTATGATGCCACAGGTGGTAGAAATGGCACCTCATAACTAAACTGGTATTTAAACCCTTATGTTCAAGTGTCCATAGAGGACACCTAGTAACAACAAAATAAAAGGACAAAAGAAAAAGAAAGAGAAAAAGAAAGGGTGTATATATGGTATACGTTTATATGTTGCACTTTGGCTCATACTAATGAAGCATGGAAGACTACTTCAACAGTGGATGTGGTGTCCTCAATTATCCGGTGAGCCCTCTTGAGCGATTCTCGGTCCGAGTGAGCGACGAGTGAGTGGTGAGTGATCTTTCCACGAACTCCTGCACACGCCGTTAGCACCTAACTTGGCCGGAGTGTGGCCAGGAAAGGCACTCCGATGATCTAGTAAGAGACTGCATAGGAAAGACGTAATAGAGTAATTTTTAGAGAGAAAAAGTGTTGTCCCCATTAGGGCTTCCTTGCGTTGCATTTATAGGCTCCCCAAGTACAGGGGTAGATCGGTCACTCGGGCTCGGATGACGTCACCAAGCCAGACCTGTATTCATCACATGCATGCGTCCTTCAATCACAATTGGGCACGTAGCGTAACCGCTTCGGATGCCATCATGCCGACGTAGGGACAGTTGTCACATGCACATGTGCCTTCCCAAGTCTATTTTGAGCGTTAACCGCCTCGGGTGACGTCACGAAGGTCGTCACCGAGATCTCGGATTATCCCACCGAGCCATCTCAGATACAATCTGTCTTGGATGGCTCATCCAGTTCGTGGTTTGCCAGCCGAGACACCGGTTTGATTCGGAGGGGCCTTTTTCGGTTGGCCCATTGCACCTTGTTCAAGAGCTGGGCCTGGTGGTCTGCTTGGGCCTTGGCTCCTCCAGACTCCTCCAGTACCAAGCCCCATTAAAACTATTAGATTTCGGGCCACTACAGTGGATTTGTTATCTTAGACTTTGGTGTTGCATAGAATTTTCCATGCACGTTTTCAAAATCTTATCTGTTGACAAAGTATATTGGAATTAGTATTAATTGTTCTTAAAAAAAATTTGCATGTCTTTTTTTTTAATCTATTTGGAATAGTGGTGAAGTGAAGAGAAGGGTGACCGCGGAAAATATGCGAGACTAGCTTCTTCCTTCTTCTTCTTTTTATATGACGTAGGAACAGACTTACAGGCCTTTTGGACCCAAATGCACAACCCAAACCTCTAAGGGAACTAGAGCAGCAACGCACAACCACGGCCTCCACTTAAATCAGGGTACTCACCCAAAAGAGAATCAAGCCCTCGGTGTGTTCTTATATGTGACAATAAGTAAGTACTCCCTCCGTCCCATAAAGTTTGATCATTATGAAACTACGTGCAATTTTCAAACTTAAAAATAATGTATTTACCGAAATAATTTTTGAATTTTTTTTGGATCGTATAAAAGTTCTCGATGAGATCTATCAAACAAGATCCATATTGACAAAAAAATTATTTTCGTAAGCATATTATTTTTTAGCTTGAAAATTGCATGTAGTTTCGTAGTGATCAAACTTTATGGGACGGAGGAAGTAATAAAGTTTCTCTATAATTATTACTCTTATTTCTCCATTTACTATCTTTCTTCAATCATTACTCAAAAAACATCCCTTGAAAACTAAACCAAAAAGGTTTTTTTTTGTTTTTAATTCGTCAAAATCCCAACAAGTTAATGATGCCATTCTGAATCACAAATTCATGGAAAGCTAAAGTCTAAAAGCAAAAAGCTGGCTTCCTGATCTGATTTTTCGTGTTTGAACGAAATTACCATTAATTAGAAATAAATGTTCCCTTGGGTGGTGCAAGTGATCTACTTTATTACTTTCAGAAATTACCAACATGGAGTGTTACACGTCAAAAGAGAAAAGCAACACCGCAACACTTTGCACATCATATTAATGTGAGTGTGTTTCGTTTCCCCATAAACATGTTAGTACTATATGAATTTTTGCACATAATATTACGTGCTTAGACTTTTCTGGTGTCGAAAACCAACAGTAGAGAAAAATGTATGGAGACACTTTCGCATCCCTTTCCTTGTCTATGCTTTAATTGCCCACTATAGAGTGAATTCATAGTACAACGCCCCCTTTTGTTCATATCATTCAAGGTGATGAAGGCATATGTGGTCTATTTGCTTTCAAATCTGCAATGCAGCTGCCATTGAAATTAGCCATTCGTGATTAGGCAGCTTGCAGAGTTGAAACGTATCAGAGAGAGAGAGAGAGAGAGTCTAGACTCTTCTTTTTAGTCTTCGAGCTGGCTAATCAAAACATCATAGCCCTTCTCCTTTGATATGGAGTAGTTCACTCTTTACTGTCATCATAAATGACACCATAATGTTTCTTGGTCGTATCTCCTTAAATTTTTCTATGGCGACTGAGGCTTAGACAGAGTTTTCGCTTTTGGTATTTTTTACCATATGTTTTATATTTTCTCAGCACGTCATTTTTCTCACTTACATCACAAAAAAAAAAATAGCAAAAACTATACCTGTTAATTAAGGTTCTGGACTAGATGATTTATGCACGTCTCTGTACGTGATAGTGGTGTTTTAACTAGCTTAGCTGTGGCTACCTTCCCATCAACTGTGGCTACATGATTTTCTTTGTAACTGTTTTGTAGTGATCAATGAAATTTACTTCCTTGGATTGCTCCACTGTCGTTAATTTTGTTAGCTATGTTGTTGCTTGCTTGTTGGATTGAATCACATTAGTGGAACCCAAGCATAGAACAATGATCACTCCAATATTGTCAGTACAAATAATATGCAGAATAATGTGACCACGTCGTTTTAAGTAACTAAACAGAAGCAAAAGTTAGATTTGAGATTCAGCAAGTTTACAGATTCATTACAAAATTCTTGCCTTCTGCTGGTAGTAATATCATAAAGTCTTCCATGGCAGTCTTCAACATAACCAGTTAAGAAGAACAAGGACGATGATGAAAACACAAATAAACAAATAAAGAAGAAAAAGGACTAATGATCAGTTGCATCAAGAGTGGACTTCAGCATACGGCTTTGCCTCAAGCAGATCGATCTCAATCTCTCCAACGATGGCCGCAGTTTGGGTTGCAGCAAACAAAGAACAGCGTCATACCTTCCTCTCCCCTCGCAGTTGCCTTTACATTTTTCACAACCAAGAGGAAAAATTCAGAAAGACGGAAATAATCCCCAGTCTTTGTGGTTAACAAATGTTTACAAGAAAAAATTAAAACCCACAGAATAGAGTTCTGAACATAGCGACTTAATTCCAAAATTGAAAAATCTTGTTGCATCATAAAAAATCGCCACTTGTCAATTTAAAACTATTTTTCTCTAGATTCACACAACACAAGGCGATATGGGGCATGAATGGAAAGAGATGAAACATAATTTAGGCCCCCTTGCCGCTTTACATCAAAAAGGGGCACCAAATAAAAAACAACCCATAGAAACAGGCAGCCACAGTCAAAATGGGTTGGACTAAATCACAGGTAGAGAATGGAGATCTATTTGCTTGAACAAGTTGCATATACAGTGTACTACATGGTTGATATATATATTTGCCTGAACAGTTTGTACATTCAATCAATTTACTCCATGGTTAGATGCGAAAAGTAGAAGCAGATGAATTAAGAGAACCAAAGAATATGTCATGAATGCAACAGCTGTAATAGACATTGAGAAAACAGAAAGCATAACTCCAAAAGTGTTGGAACATTAAAACGTTAAGCAACTGATTTCTTGGAGATGATATTTCTCAAGTCTATCAAAACTTAGATGTTTATTCAACAGTTCTTTGAAACAAATTTAGCCCCCGACCAAGAGGATTTGATACGTGGACTGGACTAACTGGTAATGAATTGTGCTTCATCAAATCCAAAATTTCAGTTGCTAAGTGTGTGTGTGTGTGTGTGTGTGTGTGTGTGTGTGTGTGTGTGTGAGAGAGAGAGAGAGAGAGAGAGAGAGAGAGTGTGTACAGACTTCAGTCTCAAATGACACAAACACGAACTATCTTCACATTTGATTGCAAAATGAAAACCACAGGACTGTTATTGTTTTGTTGATCTACATGACAACAAGATAGCTCGAATTGGGTCTTTTGTGGCTAGGAATATTTAATTCCAACTATGTACACAGAGGACTAGAACATTGATATGCCTTTCTGCTCAGAGAAAACATACTGCAATGTCTTTCACCCTTAACTAAAGAAACCATATAGACAGATTTTGGAGAATATATAACATATTCACATCAAAGAGAGTAACCTGGAAGAAAACTGCTTCTCCGTGTCCGCATTGAGCACAGCGGACTGATTTTGTACGCGGAAGAGTTGGATCTGCAGCCACATCCTGCAAGACTTGAGTCCGCTCTGCCACTGAATGGTGTATCTCGTTTCTGTAGACACAATTGTTATCTGCAACCTCCTGAATAGCAAAAAGAAAGAAAATGAAAAGGCATCAGACATTGTTAACCCCTTGTCAAGTAAGATACATCATACCAAGAGAAATCTTGAATAATGTCTGAAAATGATCTCATACCCATGCACAAATATAACTCCTATCCGCCGATCGAAAAAAGAAGGAAAAAAAAAAAAAAACATAGCTCCAATCCAACTCTAACCAAATTGAAGTGTTTTACACATATTAACAATGTGATCAAGTATGGCACGTAATCAATGACCCCTGTTAATAAAGACATACCAAAATAAAGAGGCTTTTCCTATTGCCTAGAGCATGCCTAAAAGATGTAGAATTTGAGGACTGCAGAGAAGATTCCTTTTAGAGGATGTCAAAGGGAGAGCTCTTAATGCTTCTCTTAACCTTAGACAACCTTATTTAGAATGATTTCCAAAAGACTAATAAAAGTTCAGCTCGTAGTACGTTTTGCATCCATACGCTGAGAAATGCAACTTGAATTACAGTCTTTTAATGAGTTATTGTTCTATGATTCTATCACCCATCCTGCACCAATTATTCCCACTATAGTAACTATACGACAACTTTTGAACAACAACTTTTGAACAATTACAAATGACCAAAGCTTAAAAAACCTAGCACTTTGGTTTCAAATCATATGAAGTTTCATATACCGGCAAAGGCCCTCAGCCCCCACAAATTAGCATCACCATAAAGTATTAAAGTTGCAGCAAATCATGATATCCACGAATGCCAAATTTCGAATGCGGTTCTACACTTCACCATATACGTCTCAAAAGAAATTGACATCTTGTCAAGTCTTTCCCTACCCCTTGATTATAGCATCCCAGGTCAAATACAACCATTGTCAAAACCAAAAACATGATAGAGAGAATTTAGGGTTTTCTAATTGGTTGAGCTCCAAATCAGCGAAGCCAGTAACATTTCCAATGTCTAAGTTCCCCTTTACCTGGACATAAAACTCTATTCACCAAACCCTAACCCTTCTGTGCACGAAAGATAAAATAGGGAGAGAAAGAGAGAGACCTGGTGATCGCAGTTGCGGCAAGCGTAGAGGAGGATTTTCTGCTCCTTGTCTTCCTTAGGGTAGAGAATGTTGTTGCTGAGGGAGAGTACAAGGGAAGAATACACATATAAGCACACATGCATAAAGTTACCGCATACATTGGTAAACACATGTGTCTACAAATGCACAGATAAGTTCACATGTATGGAAAAATCGAGAGGATAAGTAATCGACTACTGACCATTCTCGGCAAAACTTCATGGTACTCATTTTGAAGAACTGAGATTTTAGAGCGGAAAAACGAGAACTTAGAGTGTAAGAGAGAGAGAGAGAGCTCTTCGCTGAATTTTGCTCCGAAGGGGTTTTGGTTCGAGGAGTACGCGGAAGTGTGAGTTTATTTCCGATTGTGGGGCACGCTGGTAATTTAGGAAAAGTGTGGGAGCTTCTTTCCAATACTACTACACTATACAACTTCTCTCCCTTCGAGAGCTGACTCATAGGCAAATCCTTTGAAGCCTGAGTTTTAAGCTCAAAAAAAATATAAAAATTTGAGATCTGAAATTATTTAGTACACTTACATTTATATATTAGGCTCAAATAATTTTGTGTAAGTCTTACATACTAAATGGATTGGCTATTTTATCTATTGAGAATGATATAATGAAGCAACTTGATTATGAAGACTTAATTAGTACATTTGCAGCTAAAAGTGCAAGAAGACAAATGTTCAAATGATAAATTTTGAAATATTATAGCGGTTCTTTATTTTTGGATGACTATGGTTTGCATTTTGTGAAGTTAAATATTTTGTAATGATTTTTATAAAGACTCCTTATTGACCAATTTTTATGTTCAAAGTATAGGGTGGACCTCGTTTAATGAGTTCGATTCAGGCCTCCAAAATCTATGAGCCGGCTCTGCTCTTTTCCCACCATGAACTAATTTATACGTGGTGTGGTTTTTACCTAAGTTGGATAACTTGCGTGTGTGTGCGCGCCCGAGCACCATCACATAAGAGTATCAAATGACTAAAATTTATGAGAGCACCATCACATAAGAGTATCAAATGACTAAAATTTACGAGTTCAAAGATTGAGAGCATGTGCAAAATGCAAAAATCGAAAACGGGAGCACAAAGCATTTTGAAGGATTCTAATTATATGACTAAGACATTTCCCCACTCAACAAATGATCCTTCATTTAAATTTTTTTATCCTCCCCAACAAATGTGATCTTAATTTGAGATATATTCGACATTATTCTCAAACGCTCAATGTTCTTCTTATTTTCTAATCCAACAAAAAGACACACACAAAATGCTAAAGTGACTTTTATTTCATGATTTTGCTTACTCTTTTATCTTTTCCACTTATTTCTCTATGCACTTGGAAACGAAGCAAGATGGTTATTTTAGAGCTCGAACTTTTGCGAATCTCTCATTCTTTTTATAAATAATAATGACAAAAAATTACCATAATAATAATAATAATGCCAAAATTGTTTTGTAATATAAGGTTTAGTGAGCCGAATACTACAAGGGTCAGGTCCCAGACCAGTCATCTTGAGCTCATCGGCGAGGAGCAGCGTGTACCAATCTTTGTAAATGGTCCGAATGAGGTTGGGCCAAAGGACAAGCTCCAATCCAATGCCTGTTGAAACTTAACTGGGCCGAACAGTAGGTGGGCCGAAGCCTAAGAATCAACTCGTTTAGTATGGCCAAGCCCGTGGACACTTTGGGCCGAACCGTTCTAGGCTGAAGATGATGGCCCAAACAATTACATATAAGCCCAAAGGCCTTTTTGGTATCCTACAGGGTTGTTGGTTTCGGCTCGGGCCAAAGAGACCCGACCCATGAACCAACAAGGGAGGCTATTGGAAGGGCTTATGGGAGCACGTGGAGGTAGCTATGTGGTAGCCAAGCAAGGCCTTCCAGGACCTTCTAGAAGCACTACGTGGTGGGATGTTATTGGCTAACGTCAAGCGATCGATGTGGTTAACGGTGATGTCACGGGCTTATGCCATTCATGAGTGACTTGAAGACTTTGTTCTGTTTGGGTTTTGAGAGAGGGTTTTTGGGATAATGAGTAAAGAGATAGAAAGAAAATTTTATTAGAAACTATGCAAGGAGGGTTTTGAGATGCAAATCGAACAAGGTGGATGAGCAAACACATTGTTGCAATATATACCAAGAGATAAACCCTAAAAGAGAGATGCAATCTGAGATATGAATACCTTGTGTACTTGCTCCCCTCCTCCTAGTACCAAATAGAGCATGGGAGTGCCTTCTAGCGAGTGCAAAGCAACACTGCGACACTAACTAGTTGTTCAGTTTTGCAGGCGCTTCGATCGAGAGGAGTCCGGATCTAATCTAAAAAGGATGAACATGATCCACCACCCCACACAACCACCCCACACAAGATGTTCCAACCAGCTTGCACACTCCTCAAACTAATCCCTACATCTCCTCCCACAACCCTTGTTAATGCATAATCTTCCATGCCTAGAAAGTTTTGGCATAACAAAAAATAATTTTAACGGTAACACTACCTTTTGTTCCTATCTATTGGTAACATTACCCGCCATCAAATTCTCCCTCAAGAGAACAGTTATTAACAAAAGTAGAGAGTACACTTCAATTCCCTTCACGTAAAACACCTTTCTCGGCAAATTAGACAAATTTGTAATTGCATAATATAGCTGACGAAACCATACGGATTAGAGGGAACTATGTTCCATCCCAAGAGCAAAGGAGTCCTGCTTCAACATGCATGTGACTTTTTAGTTTTCTTTGGACATTTTCAAATGGATGTATGTAAAAAAAAAAAAAAAAAACTTATCTCGTTAAACATGAAAAGTCAAAAAAGCTAATAACCTAGTAAAATGCAGGCGTAAACTTGTTGATTTTCTACGCATGATTTTTTCCTTTTTACGGCAATTACATGGTATGCAACGCATTACGCTGGTTGCTCAAAACCAATCCAATCAGACGAAAATCGACAATTTTCAAATCCCGATCCAAACATAAGATCCTACCAAGTTTCCTCAAAAACAAAATACAAGTCAAAAGAGAAGTCCTAGCAAGGTCTTCTTTCCAGACTACATTGCAAAACAGAATTGACAGGAAAACAACTTGATGCATGGGGCTGGTTTTCAGAAAATCCCTTTAAGAAGGTTGGCAGCGGTGGAGATTGCTGCCCCAGTAATGGCACTTTGAACAATCTGTTCGTGGGAAGAATTATCTGACGTAAGAGCCAACGCTGCCCCTGTAATTGCTCCTGCCATTGCACTATTTTTCTGCACCAAAAGGAAACCAACATAATGATCTGAGATATACTAGTTTTACCATGACCGCTGCTCAAAATATAAACTGGCACCGTAGAAGTTGATGTCCTACCTACTTTTAGAGAGCAACCAAACATATGCCTATTTGATAGAGAAATATATAACACAACGATGCCTACAAGAGACCATTAGGGCAGCCTTGAGTGGGGTCACCAAAGCAAAACCCCGACTAATTTTCAGACAATACATTATAAAATGAAGTTAGGATACCCTAGTCATTAGGCACGTCAAGAATGCGCATCCCATTACAAAACCACGAAATTAAGGAATCAAAAATAGCCCCACAGTATTCCATGGACAGCAGTTGCCATAACATAGATATCTAGAGATAGGATTCCAGACGAGAATATGTTGAGAAAGTTCCCATAAGCTCCTAGAAATGTGCTCAGCACCTCGGCCTGATTAACATGAAAATTCACATATCGTTTTGTTGAATTCCATGGAAGCTTACCCGTATCGAACCACAAAATAAGGCATGTGATGTAACACATTCCCGTTACTTGATCCCAACCAGGAATGAGGAAGTGCCATCCACAAAATCATTAGCATAGTGACACTGAACAAAAGCTTGACAAGATTGTAAACCTTTTGAACTTCCCATACTTAAAAACCAACTTACATCAATGTCTGCACTTGCTTCCTGCAATTTAACTCTCCAGCCATGTATTTCTAGTACTACTCATGACGTGTATCGAATTGTTGAAACAAAAGAGAGAATTGTTGAAACAAAAGAGAGTCCCATCAAGAAACCCTTCCCAAATTTTATTCAAAAGTAGCATGTACACGGATCCAAGACATTGAAATGAAAAACAATGAACAATGATTGGCATCATTACCCAATCATGAGTTCCACGAGCCTCTTTTAGCCCATAGGTGAGTCCAGAGTACATTCCAGCTGCCAGTCCTACAGTGCAACAAGAACATTGTCGCCATCCATCAATTTCTACATTTTTATGGACCACTATAGGAAGAACTACTGTGGGTACCGACTCATCTGCAATCTACAAGGAAAATCGTTCTCTCCCTTCCCGTATTATTTCTGGGGCTTCAGAAGGAATGTGCAAGACCGACAATAAACAACTAAAAAACTCACATTTTGAATTACACTGGCAAAGCGAGAAGTCGGACTAAAAGTCATGGCCAATCCTTTGAGAAAATAGAAAGATCTAGCTTATCTAACCTCCTCCCACACGGAATTCAAATGAGTAGGAGAAAAGGGAGTCCACTCAGCATATTGACTTACCCCATTGTAGTGATTCTTTCCCAGTGTTCTTCACCTGAAAATATCGTTATGAGAAGATACGAAATTAAAAATATAAATGTGCACGGTAAATGAGCCTACTTGCCCTTACAGCTGACAGAAAGACCAGACATTATAATTACTTCCCACTCATACATTGAATACAAGGCCTAATTCCATATGCTTGGTTCTTTAGTATAACACACAAAAAGGACCCAAAAAAAGGCCTTCCACTCTTTTTTTGGCGACTTGTTTAGTTAAAAAATCAAGCGAGTCCAAGTCTTACCAAGGCTTCAAGAGACGTGGAGCTGGTTTCCCCTGCAAAAAAAAATAAAATAAAGGAGAATTAAGAACACGACTAACATAATTTCCCGAACCAACTAGATTTTGCAAGAATCACAATTTGACCAAAGTAAGCCATGCATGCAAACTTCCATTAGTTTTATGTTCCATCATCCCCCAAAGAACGATCCTATCCCTTCATATGAAAGATAAGAGTATGTGATACACAACAGCTACACATCATACTTTGTCGGTTTGTCCAGCTTTTACCAGTGTAAAGGATGATGTAAGCATCCAACTTTCCCAAACACATTGATGGGATTGCGGAAAACCTATTATAATAACTGATAGCAACATATTCTCCTCCTTTTCCCTACTTCATTCATTTAGGTTGGACTCACCACATTAGTGGATACCAAGTTATCAACATTCCTTCGACCTTCTCTCTCTTACGATAAACAAGGTTTTCGCTATCAACTAAAGATAACCAAGTGGCACTACTTCTGGAAATCGAAAACTAAGATCAACACATATCAAAGTGTCCTCCTAAAAAAACTAATTAACAATGAGTGGGGAGCCTCCTCGGACTCGTGTACTACTTTCGAGCGGTGATAATTATCGAACATAGGAAGAGCTCTTACACTTCCCCCTCGTGAGCCCCATGAAAACAACTGAAACGTACCATAAATATTTGAGAGAATAGTAATGCCACTGGAAGTGCAGAAGGCGGCAAAATTAAGGAAGTCTAAGGAACCAAAATCAAGTACATTCTACGCAACTGAACAAATGCCTATTCTGTGTAATTCTTATTCAGTGAAATATAAGAAATACAGAGACCAATAATGCAATCAAGAAATCAAATACCTCTGAGGTCTGGGAACCGACGCTTCTTCCCGCCTGTAAGCTCTGGTGGTACACCTCCGCTATCCAACCCTGCCCCTGATCACACAAATGATAACACATGGTACCAATATTTGTGAAGTACGAAGGTTTAAATGTCGGCCGTATCCTTTCGACACGGTCACATCCTGATAAATTGAATCGCATGCATATGGACCCGTTCCGATTCATGAAAACGGGTCACAACCGAGTATCAACGGTTACAGGTGATTTAGGAACTCAAATTTATTTTTTTTGGTAAAATGTTATACATACGGGCAACTTTCTGTATTGCACATTTCAATACCCCTGATACCGTTACAGTTACGTGTCCCAAAACCATTATATTTAAAACCTTGAAAGTAAATAACAGAAACAATTAAACCAACAGAACAGAAACATCACTCATCAAACCTTCAACGGTTATAAAATAAGCCTCCCGCGTAACAGCCTGAACTGCTCCAATCTGTGTGTGAGAGAGAGAGAGAGAGGGAAAGAGACAAGGCGTCACATTCTATGTCAATGATTCAATGCTGTAACCAAACCGAGCCTTTGTAAATTGTAAGCCTCAATCACATAGGTCGGTTACGTGGATCCGGTTTTTCAATCGGGATTATGTCATAAGGATCCGAGTATCCAACAGAGTTTTCTACATCCACGCTAAATAACGCACAACTCTCCACCTTTATCCGGACTCGAGACCGAATATGTCAAAAATGAGACTCTCAAGCATGAAAAAGGCGGAGCTGTGTGTGATTGATTCAATATTGTATATGTATTTTGAAGAGTGGGTGTAATAAAACGTACCCCAGCGGCTTTGACAAAACTTTCAGCAATGCGATTGAGAAGGGGGTGGCCGAGATCCAAGAACCCTTCCTTGTCGAAGTTGCGAAACTCATCCAGCAGCGTTCGAGTCTCCAAATTCTTACCACTAGTATTGCTCATCTTTTTCTCTTTTGTTTAGTAAAAAAATCTTTGATGGAAAAGTAAAGAACACCAGAATACGCAAAGGATAGAACTGCAACAGTGACGTACAAAACCGAATATAGATAAGAGAGAGTAAAGATGACGAAGAGGAGAGAGAGAAAGGGGGCCGGAAGGGACGCGTGGAAACGTAAACCTTACGTGTCGGGCTTTCCAGTGACGAGAATGGCGGGGTTCGCGGCGAGAATGCCACGGTGTGTTTGTTGAAGAGAAGGGACGATCACCTGCTACAACACCTCTCGTGTTTTACAGTACTAGAAAATTCGAAAAATGTTACAAGTCCATCGAATTTTTATGACTATTTTGCGATCAGCTTAGACTCGGCCCATTTTATAATTGAACAAAATTTGAACTCGCTCATACAGCGGCAGCTGTTTCAAAATTATTATAAAATGTGAATTACCTAGATTCATTGAGTATTCATTCTATAGGACTAAAGTGTTCAAATAAAACATGAAATAATAAATTACTACGTGATTAATGGGAATAAAAAAAATCTTTGGTGAGCCGAGGAAAAAAAAAATGGAAAATAGTGATTGATACAACTAAATAAGTGGTTCAGTTATTAGAAATGTAACGTGGGAAATGGATTCTCATAAAAAAAGTGGAGTGAGTTAGGTAAAGAAAAATAAACTTGTTTTTCTGTGCGTGTGCTCTTTGGAAGGAATGTTGCAAGAAAAATTTCTTTCTATTGGCAAGATCTATTTGAAAGAGTTTTGTCATTGGAAAAGTTGAAATCGTGAATTCCACAATTACAACTTTCTACGTAATTGAACACATAGAAAGTCATGAAGAAATTGATTTTTTCCATCATTTCCTTGCAACCGAAGAGGACTTAATTTTTTATTTTTAAGAGAATAAAATTGTCCACCACATTTTTTTTAGGTGGTCAAACGATACATGAAAACTCTAATAAAACAAATCCCTAACAAATGAGAACAGCTAAACAAAGCGGAATACAGCATGAGTGACGAAGAAAACTCCAGTTATATCTTCTAGTACCATTGCACTAATCTCCACGGAAATTCCAAAATTATACACCGTCTGATTGATTGAGTTTTTCCTTGGTCCATTCTGGGCAACAATATTTACACAATTAACAAATTCAATAATTAATCTCCATGAATCTTGGGATCCTTTAAAATGCACTTGGGACTGCTCACTGCTGGAATGATTCCTATGTGTTTACATATAAAATTAACAAATTCAATAATTAATTAACACATAATCTGGAATGCCAAACGTTGACAAGTATTTATCAATAAAGATACACTGGATTGACAAAACTAAGATATGATGTCGTATTAAATTGGAAAAACGGTTACTGGCAGTTACAAGTCATTACTGATATAAAGATTGACTTCGAAGCCATGATATCAACTACTAAACATATGAACTCCACGTGTAAACTTGTGAAACAAAGCAAAATGGCAATTAAAACACGTGGAGTACATTTTGAAAGGCAGTTACCTCCTTAACTCGTGATCATTTGTTAAATAACTGTGCAGATTTAAAATCAAAAGCTTCTGGAGAAAGAATTAGAAGAATTAAAATTCAGATGTGGAGGGAGGAAGAAACCACCCACTAAAGGAGTAAAAGCTGGAGTTTGAAGCAAGCCAAATTCAAATTCATTGGGCAAGAAGTTCAACTGCAAGCAGCGTCTATAAATAGAAGAAATTGAAGAACGAAAGGCCCCCGGACAAATCTTCAACAAACAGCTATCAAAAAACTGATGTTTGGTTTGTTCATTGACAAAGTAGTTTAGGATTTCGAACTCAGTTCGAAGTAGATTAGGAAGTAGATTAGGAAGAAGTAGTTAAGATCAATCTCGATTGTTCTTGTAACAATCATCTGTTCGAAATTCTTGTATTTGAAGTTGGAGACAATTTCGAAGTAAGTTTATCTTTGATTTATCAATCAAAGTATCTTGTTTCTTTGTTGTTCTTTAATTCCTAAGTATATTGGTTTATATTTCTTCACTTATTAAGAAAAATCCTCTTAATTGAGGTAATTGAACCAATAAAACACAATCGTCTGATTAGATTTGATTTTCCAAAGTTAATCTGATGGAGGAGATTGAAACTCTCTCTGGCACGCTCGCATACAATTATTTTCTATTGTAAAGAAGTAAAAGAACCAAACACTATGTCATCAGTGAAGCAAAGCAAAAATAGTACTTCACCAATCTAATCTTAACCAGATTGGTGACAAAACCCGAGAGAAAATGGGACTTAGGGCAGCTGCTTTGCACCTCTCGGCCATCCGATTGTGTTTTAGACAGCTTAGATGTGTTCGACAATTTTAATTTATTTTTATCGATAAAAAATCAAAAACACATCTGGACCATTCAAGAAACAATCAGATGACCAAGGAACGCACAACACGATGCGAAGCACCTAGGTGCACAGCATCCACCCCTTGTCCGAGAAAATGAAACTAATACTTCAAGTCTAAATTAGAGCTTCAAAACACAGAAACCACTACTAGTAACAGTATATGAACTAATTGTAGTGCATACAGTTCTACATAAACATGGTATATGAATTGCAAGCTATCAACTCGATTGGCTATCTACTCGTACGAAACTCAGAAGAAAAATCAAAGTTGTAACGTTTGTTCCCTTTTTAAGCCCCGTCGTAGCTTTGTCGTTGATTGAAAAGGAGCAAAAATAGATTCATATCCTTTTTCTCCATACAACCAAACTGAATTGCTAAGATATAGAGGAACAGAAACAAAACAAGTACATAATGAAAAGAAGAACCAATACAAGCTTAATACATATGATCCTCAACAACTAGCACGTGTAATATCCCAGCTCATACAGACAAGTAAAATTGCAATCCAGAGAAATCTAGTAAACCTGTTTTGTTTTCAGAAGTAAAACTAGATAGATTTCCTTCAAATGAAACTCCCATTGGAAAGAAAGATATTGTCTTAAGACATTTCAAAAGGTGGGTGTCTGTTCTTGCTCTGTAGTTGATTCGCCACTCTTCTCTTCTTGCTGTGCTTCCTCGCATACCTCTAGTTCCTCAGAAACTTGGGATCGATCTATACAGACAATGCACCCAAACAAACTATAAATCCCTTTTATTCATGTGTGTCAATGTGAGTGCAAGTGTTGTAAAGATGACTATACATTGTCTACTGCATGCATCCACCATAACAGTTCGTAACTAGATCACTATGGTTCATAAGTAACACTTTGAAATGATATATGAAAGCCATTATTTGTAAGCACAAACAATAAATCTCATGACAAGAGACCAAAACATTTCCTACCATAACCAAAACTCCCATAACTGCGATCACTTTCTTATGCATGTAACACACTTTAGTAACTATTTTTCTCCTCAGTAATTTGGATACTAGAATTTTGCTGAAATCATAACAGAAACAACCAAGGGGTCCATAACGACTTTCTGTTCAAATTACACTAGAAGTGTACACACTCCCACATGCGATGCGTGTATGCGATATTTTGTTCAACCAAGCACTATCAATTCAATCCACAATTAACCGAAGGCAAAATTATGTTAATGCAATATTGTAAGTAAATATCAAAATTCCGACAAGTCTAGAACAAAATACAACATATTAGCATTCCAAGTTTCCATCATCATGATGCATAAACATAAAAATAAAAACAGACATGCGACCAATCAAGAATACAAACAGGGAGTCAATCGAAACAACAATTAGAGGATCTGCCAAAGGAAAGATATATATATATATATATATATATATATATATATATATAGAGAGAGAGAGAGAGAGAGAGAGAGCAGATGCGATACGTGTACGCGATATTTTGTTCAACCAAGCAATATCAATTCAATCCACAATTAACCGAAGGCAAAATTATGTTAATGCAATATTGTAAGTAAATATCAAAATTCCGACAAGTCTAGAACAAAATACGACATATTAGCATTCCAAGTTTCCATCATCATGATGCATAAACATAAAAATAAAAACAGACATGCGACCAATCAAGAATACAAACAGGGAGTCAATCGAAACAACAATTAGAGGATCTGCCAAAGGAGAGAGAGAGAGAGAGAGAGAGAGAGAGAAAGAGAGAGCATATGTGATTGAAGGAGAAGATGGTTGCAAGTGGGGACTTGGTGTTGATCAAGGGCAGTTCAAATTGTAATGTATTTACACAATCGTTTTCATTTCTTAAAGACGGAAAATTGTTCCCGATAACCTTTAGAAATTTGGACGTCACTCGTGGGTCTTGATAGGTGCTGCAAAGCACCCACTGAACCCCATAACTTATACTTTGTTAGGTAAATTCGGTTGTTATTTGATTAGCATTTGTTGGTTAATGGTGTTACAGGCTCCGGGCGCTCGAAGAGTTGGAAAACATGTTTTGGGAGTGGTTAGAAACGTCAAGGATGCGAAGAGGAGCAAAAGAGGATCAAATGGCCAAAATTTGGGACCATGGTCCGGACCATGCAAATCCCCGTCCGGACCAAGGTCCTCGCAAGCTATTGAGAAACCTACTGATTCGGTAGTCCGGACCAAGGAATCCCCGTCCGGACTAAGGTCCTTGCGAAGCTGCAGAGAACACACTGTTTCGGTAGTTCGGACCAAGGAATCCCCGTCCGGACCAAGGCGACGGGAATTTATGTTTTTTTTTTTCTAGTTTTGTGTAATTTGAGGGCCCTAGGTATAAATACTATAACCTAACATTGTTTTAGGGTTCCAAAACATTTGAGAGAGGCTACTTTGAGATAGAAAGCTAGGGTTCTTCATGTTCTTCGTGCAATCTTCAAATCAAAGCTTGTTGATCATCTCCATGGCCGGCTAAACCCCTCTTCTAGGGGGAAGATGAAGTTCTTCACCAAGTAACCTTGTTTTTCTATGTAGTTTATGGTTTTTATTCGGATCGGATTACATGTTAAGAACTCAATTTCATATGATCAATGGAATTATGATTTTATTCTTTCAATCTATTGGGTATTTGTATTCGCGTGTTCAAATACCGTAATCATGTAATTGCTTACAACGGTGCGATTGGAGTCCTGAGATGGACTATGCTCGTAAGACGGATCGTGCCGCGATAGTGAGAAGGTCCGTGCTATGGGATAGTCCATGCCTTTTAACAATCGCTATATCTTCTTGACGATTATCGTTAGGGCTTGCAAGCCCTATTGATAATCCCTTGCGATTCGAATATTAATCTTATCTATATGATACTCGGTTATACGGTGTGAACGGATTCTAAACCCTAGATCTTCTTTCCAAAAAGTTCCACCTTTCAAATTATTGCATTCTTTAGTTCAATTATTTCACCAACAATCAAAACCCTTTTTACCGAATTAAATTAGAGGTTAATTGGAATTAACGCGACTCAGCCATTTGTCTCCGAGGATCGACACTCGGACTTAACCGCTATTCTCCATAATAGAAGTTAATTCCTGGTTTTTAAATATCTATTTTTGACTCGACACGACACAGTCAGTCTATTATGGCCATGGTATGTTACTTATTTGTCCATATAGTTATTGGGTGTAGAGGTTAACTAAATAAAAGAGCCTTTTTAATTTATGGCAATTTTGGAAGAGCAAAGTGTGAGTTCATCTCAAAGCAGAGTCCATAGACTCCACTCCATACCAAAAGGGTGCCATCCTATTGAAGATAGCATACATAGATTGCTCATAAGATTAAGAAGTAACAAAAATTCTCCTAGGAAGCTTCCAAGGTTTTGACAGGTAACAGGGTTATGGGTTGAAGGCTTGACATCTTCGAGATGCATAGCCTCGAGTTGAAGATCGGCCACAACTTGATTCAAAAGACGATCCCAAGGCCTCTTTAATCCTTGTAAAAGTAGACAAGTGTGCTCATGCCACAATTAGTAGATCATTCTCATAGTTGCCAAGGTAAGCTTCCTGATGTAATAACTATGAAAAGGCTTTTTGCACTAAACTAGCATATCACAACAAGGTTGAAAGACAAACAGCCAAATAGATCTGAAGAAGGAGAAGACAAAAAACAAATAGGGAATGGATTGAATTTGAAACTACACACAACGCTTCCCAACATACACCACAAAAATATCGCAAATACTGTGGATTTCTCCATAAACATATGCATCATGAGAGTATAATACAACATACCCCTTTGGTGGAAATGTGATGATGCTTCTTCGGTTTCTTGATCCCGTTCCTGTGAGCCTTGAACGACTAGTTGTGAGCGGTGTGGTTCTTCGACTTCACCATTTCTGCAACAAAACCCCAATCAGAAATACAAATCAGGCACAGACTAACAAAGATATGAATGAAAATCCATAAATAAGTAAAGAAAGATCAGAGAAATGGAAATCCCATATACCTTTGTGTTGTTCGACTCCCTAGGCGTCAAGTCAAGGTAGTTTTCAGAGTAGAGTAGATGAAGAAGATGGAAATGGCTTTGTAGGTTATCTACTTTATTTGAGTTCTTGTGGAACCCTTACTCTGGTTGAATTGAGCCGGTGAGTGAAGTGAGGACTTTGCCTCTAGTGGGCTTCGACTTTTCCTTGACAACCACATGGGTAGATGGGCTGGGCCGATTTGCACAAGCTTAGGGTCTTCTGTCACGCCCTCAAGTTTAATAAACCAAAAATAAGTATTATCCACGTAGAACAAGTCAAAGATTAACAATT